>CM066596.1:3497500-3895000 GCA_033816785.1 Picus viridis | reverse complement strand
GGGCTGCCAGTTGGACTTGGTGGTCTTAGAGGCCTTTTCCAACCCAAACAACCCTCTCTAATTCGATGACCACTGTAAAAGCCACCCAGGGCTCAGCCTGGGCCAAAACCTGCTCTGCAGACAGTGGTGGAGGAGCTGGCTCCTGCCTGGCTGGAGGGAAGGGCGCGAGGGGCAGAGGGAGCTGCCCACACCTGTGCAGATGGGCTGGGGGATGGGGGGAGGGCAAACCCCAAGGGGTTGGGCAGCAGAGCTGCCACCCCACAGCCCTCATCAGCCTGGGGCTGCCCTCCCTCACCCTGCAGAAGTTCGACTACGACAGCAGCACCGTGCGGAAGAAGTTCTTCAGGGAGGCCCTGCTGCAGATCACCATCCCCTTCCTGCTCAAGAAGCTGGCACCAACCTGCAAGGGGGTAAGAGAGGAGAGTCTGGGGGGTGGGGGGTGGGAGGACCACCTGTCCCTCCCTCCTGTCCCAGCCGGGGCTGAGTGAGCTCTCCCCCGCGGCAGGAGCTGGCCAAGTTTCAGGAGCTGATCTTCGAGGACTTCGCCAGCTTCATCCTGGTGGAGAACACCTACGAGGAGGTCGTGCTCCAGTCCGTGATGAAAGACATCATGCAGGGTAGGCTCCTGGGGGGGGGCAGGGGCCTGAACCTCCTCAGCTCTGAGCCCTGCGGGGGGGCTCCAGCACCCTGGGGTCAGTGTAAGCCATGCCTGGGCTCGGCAGCAGCTGAAGTGGCTGCTGGGGACCATAACAGGAGGAAGATGAACCCGTGCAGGGGGCTGGAGGAGGAGGGGGTGACCCTGTGCAGGATACTGAGGGCTAGAGGAGGAGGGGGTGACCCTGTGCAGGATACTGAGGGTTGGAGGAGGAGGGGGTGACCCCAAGAAGTGTGCTGAGGGATGTACAAGGAGACATGAGCCCATGTGGGGTCCTGGGGACCATGGGAGAAGAGGGATGACACCAAGCGGGGTGCTGGGGGCTATAGAAGGGGGGAGGTGACCCCAAGCAGGGTGCTGGGGGCTATAGCAGGGGAGGTGACCCCAGGCAGGGTGCTGGGGGCTATAGCAGGGGGAGGTGACCCCAGGCAGGGTGCTGGATGCTGCACCAGCAGCAGTTTTCCCACCCGGCTCTCCCGCTGGCCGTGCTGAGTGGCAGGTGGGATGCCGAACCCCCTCTGCCCAGCTCCAGACACCTCCCCCTGCACCCTCCCCCCGGGCAGGGCTGGGAGCGGTGGCCCGAGGCGGGTGGGCACTGCCCCGTGCCCCCAGCCCTTCTGACAGCCCTGTGGGTGTCCGCAGCTGTGAAGGAGGCGGCGGTGCAGCGCAAGCACAACCTGTACCGGGACAGCATGGTGCTGCACAACAGCGATCCCAACCTCCACCTGCTGGCCGAGGGCCTCCCCATCGACTGGGCCGAGGAGTACAGCGGGCAGCAGGAGCCCGAGCCGGGCACCGACCGGCGCCGCAGGGCCAAGCAGGTGGTGTCCGTCATCCAGACCGACGAGGGGGTCCTGCCCTACGAGGTGGGCACCCAGGAGCTGCTGCAGCCCGGCTCCCCGCGGCAGCCAGAGGCCGGGCGCCCCCCGGCTGCGCGGATGGGGTGGAGAAGATCCGGGAGGCACTGGCGGAGGAGAGCCTCGGGGGCGCAGGCGAAGCAGAGGAGCGGCTGAGCAACGGCACCGGCGGCGTGCGGGACGGCGCCGCCACCGCCGAGGAGGCGCCGGGGGCTGTGCCGGGGGCAGCGGGGGCTGTGCCGGGGGCAGCGGGGGCCGTGCCGGCGGCAGCCGGTGAGGGGGCAGGGCGCAGCACGGCGCAGCGGCGTCGCCTGCAGCTCAAGCCCCACCCGCAGCTGAGGTGCAGCAAGCATCACCCACGCCTGGAGCTGATGTCCCTGCAGGGGCCAGCATGCAGCATGCTGCTCCATCCCCCAGGCCCAGAGCTGATGTCCCAGCAGAGGCCAATGCTGCACCATCCCCCAAGCCCAGAGCTGATGTCCCAGCAGAGGCCAATGCTGCTCCATCCCCCAAGCCCAGAGCTGATGTCCCAGCAGAGGCCAATGCTGCACCATCCCCCAAGCCCAGAGCTGATGTCTCAGCAGAGGCCAATGCTGCTCCATCCCCCAAGCCCAGAGCTGATGTCCCAGCAGAGGCCAATGTCCAGCACACCATCCCATCCCCCAAGCCCAGAGCTGATGTCCCAGCAGAGCCCAAGGTGCCCCCTGCCACACCAGCATCACCCACCCCTGGAGCTGAGCCTCTGTCCCCGGCTCCTGGGCCACCCTGCCACCAGCCCAGTGACAAGGAGACAGGGGAGGAGGTGTCCTGCCCCAGCAGCCCTGTGCAGCCCAAGGGCACGACAGAGAGCGGTGAGGGGGTGCAGACTGAGTTCTAGCCCCTGGCACCCCCTGCTGTGGACTGGTCCCGGTGACACCGGGGGCTGGGGCGAGGGCAACAGGACCCGCTGGGGATGGAGAGTGGCCTGTGGGGAGAGGGAGGGGATGGGAAACACCAAGACCTTATTGCCTGCTCTGGGGGGGTCTGCTGCTGCCCGAGGCTGCCCACAGCCAAGTGGTCCTACTGGGTTGGACTGGGGGAGGCCCCCGGCCCGGCATGGGGCACCCCCTGCACTCCGCTCTGTCCTTCTGCCTTATTTTCTTCTTTCCTCCTGAGGAGCTGCTTTATCTGCCCTCCCCCTGCCCCAGCACTCATGCTGGGGGCTGCTGGGGGCTGGCACTGCCCCCAGTGTGAATGAGGGTGTGGGGTACTGCCAGAGGATCACCCCCCCGCCCCAACCCTATCCAGGGGGCTTCCTGGGAGCCTGCCCATCATCAGCCCACCCAGACGGCCCCAGGAGTGCCCGTGGATGGAACGGGTGATGGTGGCCAAGGGCATGGCAGGGAGGCAGCAATGCTGGGGGCCTGAGCTGCTGCTGGTGGGGAGGGAGCTGGGGCAGGTGTGGGCTGGTGGCACCCAGCATGGGCTGACAGCACCCAAAGTGAGCTTACTGCACCCAGGCTGGACTCATGGCACCAGGCTGGGCTCCTAAGCACCCAGAATGGGCTCATGGCACACAAACTGAGCTCACAGCACTGGACTGGGCTCCCAGCACCCACCCTGGGCTCATGGCACACATACTGGGCTTCCAGCACTGGACTGGGCTCATGGCACCCACCCTGGGCTCATGGCACACAATCTTGGCTCCCAGCACTGGACTGGGCTCATGGCACCCAGACTGGGCTCCCAGCACTGGACTGGGCTCATGGCACCCAGACTGGGCTCATGGCACCCAGACTGGGTTCATGGCACCCAGACTGGGCTCCCAGCACTGGACTGGGCTCATGGCACTCAGACTGGGCTCATGGCACCCACCCTGGGCTCCCAGCACTGGACTGGGCTCATGGCACCCAGACTGGGCTCCCAGCATTGGACCCGGGCTCAGAACACCCGTACTGGGCCCAGCCACCCTGCCCTGGGGTTCTTCTGGCAGCCTCTGAAGTTCAGACTGGGACCATGGTGGGGAAGGTGGCACTCCAGTGCCTCCAGCCGAGCCTGGCAGGACTGGGCTGCCCCCGGGCTTGGGCCAGCCCTGCAGTGGAGGGTCCCCAGCTCGTGCCCCCAGGCCCCCTCCAGCACCAGGCAGGGGTGGTTCCTCTGGCTCCTGGGCTTTGCAGGTTGTGGTCCCCGTGGTGATGGTGGAGCCGGGAGCTGGTGCCCTTGCAGAGGTCTGCTGGCACCCCCAGCAGCTTTGCCCGCCCTGGGGAGGGGGACCCTGGGACAGGACCGGCGCAGCGCCCCTCCCCCCCCATCGGCCGGGATGCTCAGAGCCCCTGAGCTGGGGGTGGGGGAGGGGCTGGTGGGACCCCTGAGCACCCCAACACTTGCCTGTGCTTTAGGTGCCTCTGTCTCTGCCTCTGAAGGGGGGTGCCCAGCCTAACCCACTCGGGAGGCCCCCAGCGTGCCTTGCTTTGGGCACTGACGCCCTTGGCTCTTCCAGGATGTCTTCTTGAGAGCTCTACCAATGGCTACAGGACAGACTTCTAGTAACTCATACAAAGGAAAAGACTTTATTTAAAGCCTGAGGAGTGGTGTCCTTATTCCCTCACCCACCCACCCTGGGGCTGTGCTGGACAGAGGAGGGCTGGGGGTGGGGGGCTGGAGGGGGTCCCCGCTGCCACGGTGACAGGAGGGGGGTGTCCCATCCCGAGGCCACCCGGCAGTGACAGGAGGCAGGAGCTGAAGGACTGAGATGATTTTATTACAAGGGGTGGCCCAAGGAGGCAGCAAGAGGCACCCACAGCAGCAGCTTCCCCTGGGCAAGGCCACCCCGACCCCATCCCTGAAGCAACTGTGTGAGGACAGGTGGGGGGGGGTCAGCAGGACCCCTCCCACGATCCCCAGAAGGCACTGTGTGAAGAGGGGCTTGGTGCAGAGAAGCTCAGAGAAGTGCCTGTCCCCAGGCTCTCCCCTTCCCCAGCAGGTCACTGGACCTTCCCTGGTCCAGCCAGGAGGAAGCTCCTCCAAAAGGCAGGGGAGAGGAAATGCCCAGCACCCCCCCCCCCCCATCAGCACCCCCCAGAGCTTCCTGAGAGCTGGGGGACAGCCCCCAGCTGAGGGCAGTGGTGGTGGCAGCAAGCTGCTGGCCCTGGGCTCCCATCCCCCAGCACCCCCCCCCCACCATCACCACCCCCCAGAGCTTCCTGAGAGCTGGGGGACAGCCCCCAGCTGAGGGCAGTGGTGGTGGCAGCGAGCTGCTGGCCATGGGCTCCCCTGCCCCAGCACCCCCCAGCTGAGGAGGGGACCAGCACTGAGGGTCCCCACAGCAAGTCCCTGGGACAGACCCAGCAGGAGTGAGAGCAGCTACTCCGGAGCGAGGAGCAGGAGGCGCGGGGGGGCTGCCCGGCAGCCTGGGGGGCAGCTAGCCCCGACCAAGCAGGGGGTACACCAGGAAATAGCCCAGAGTGGAGCCCAGGATGGCCCCCAGGAAGATCCAGGCGTTGTAGGACATGACAGCCAGCATCAGCAGGTAGCCCAGCACCACCTGCACCACGTGGAACAGCGTCTGCCCAGCGTGGTACCCAAACCACCTGCGGGAGGAGAGGGGAGACCCCGGCGGTGAGGGCCCTGGCTGCCCCCCAGGCCAGCAGCCCACAGCAGCCACAGGTGGGTTTGGGGAGCAGGGGGAGAGGGCTGGGGGCTGCAAAGAGGGAAAGGAAACTCGGAGGTGTTGAAGGGCCAGGTTGGGTGTGGTATCATAGAACCACAGAATCAGTCAGGGTTGGAAGGGACCACAAGGATCAGCTAGTCCCAACCCCCTGCCATGGGCAGGGACACCCCACACTAGATCAGCCTGGCCAGAGCCTCATCCAGCCTGGGCTTAAACACCTCCAGGGACAGGGCCTCAACCACCTCCCTGGACAACCCATTCCAGGGCTTCACCACTCTCATGGGGAAGAACTTCCTCCTCAGCTCCAGCCTGAATCTCCCCACCTCCAGCTTCATTCCATTCCCCCTAGTCCTATCACTACCTGAGATCCTGAGCAGTCCCTCCCCAGCCTTCCTGTAGGCCCCCTTCAGATACTGGAAGGCCACAATGAGGTCACCTCAGAGCCTTCTCTTCTCCAGACTGAACAGCCCCAACTCCTTCAGTCTGTCCTCACAGGAGAGGTGCTCCAGCCCTCTGCTCATCCTCCTCCTCCTGGCCCTTCTCTGGACACCTTCCAGCACCTCCAGATCCCTCTTGCAATAGGGGCTCCAGAACTGGAGGCAGTACTCCAGGTGGGGTCTCAGCAGGGCTGAGCAGAGGGGGAGAATCCCCTCCCTTGCCCTGCTGGCCACACTTCTCCTGCTGCAGCCCAGGCTCTGATTGGCTTTCTGGGCTGCAAGTGCACACTGAGAGCTCCTGTTGAGCTTCTCCTCCCCCAGCACCCCCAAGTCTCTCTCCTCAGGGCTGCTCTCCAGCCAGTCCCTGCCCAGCCTGGATTTGTGCCTGGGGTTGCCTCGACCCAGCTGCAGGACCCTGCCCTTGGTCTTGTTGAAGCTCCTGAGGTTGGCTTGTGCCCACCTCCCCAGCCTGTCCAGGTCCCTCTGGATGGATCCCTTCCCTCCAGCCTGTCTGCTGCACCACACAGCTTGGTGTCATCAGCAACCTTGCTGAGGGTGCACTCACTGCCACTGTCCATGGCACCCACAGAGATGATGAACAAGCCTGGGCCCAGGACTGATCCCTGAGGGACTCTGCTTGTCCCTGGCCTCCACTGGGACATGGACCATTGACAGCCACTCTTTGGGTGCAGCCATCAAGCCAGTTCTGTATCCATCCAGTGGTCACCCATCAAACCCATGTGTCACCAGCTTGGAGCCCAGGATGTGGTGCAGGACAGTGTGGAAGGCTTTGCTCAGGGCCAGGTAAATGACATCAGTTGCTCACCCCTCAGCTATCAATGTTGTCCCCTGATCACAGGAGGCCACCAGGTTTGTCAGGCAGGATTTGCCCCTGGTGAAGCCAAGGCTCTGAGCAGCCTGCTCTAGTAGGAGGTGTCCCTGCCCGTGGCAGGGAGGCTGCATCTGGAATACTGTGTCCAGTACTGGGCCCCTCAGTACAAGGAGGACCTCAGGGAACTGCTTGAAAGAGTCCAGCACAGAGCCACAAAGCTGCTGCAGGCAGTGGAGCAGCTCCCTGTGAGGCCAGGCTGAGGGAGCTGGGAGCAGAGGAGGCTGAGGGCTGCCCTCACTGCTGGGGATCAGGATGTGCAGGGCGGTGTGGGGAGGACAGAGCCAGGCTCTGCTCAGGGGTGGCTGAGGGCAGCACAAGGGGCACTGGGGGCAAGCTGGGGCAGAGGAGGTGCCAGGGGAACAGAAGGGGAAAAACTTCCCTGTGAGGCTGCTGGAGGCCTGGAGCAGGCTGCCCAGAGAGGCTGTGGAGCCTCCTTCCCTGGGGAGATTCCAAACCCACCTGGCTGTGTTCCTGTGTGGCCTGCCCTGGGTGTTCCTGCTCTGGCTGGGGGTTGGAACTGGATGAGCTGGAAGGTCCCTTCCAACCCCTTCTGTGTGTCTACGACTCTAGGATCTGCCTTGGGCTGTGCCAGGGTGGGTTTAGATTGGATATGAGGAAGAATTTCTTTCCTGGAGGAAATTCCCTGGTCAGGGCTTGGCACAGGCTGCCCAGGGAGGTGGTGGAGTCCCCACCCCTGGAGGTGTTCAGAGGAAGGAGCCATGGCACTTTGGGCCACGCTTTGGGGGCCATGGTGATGTGAGGTTGGACTCAAGGCCCTCTGAGGGCTTTTCCAACCCCAGTGCTGCCAACCCAAACCACTCTAGGATCCCAAATGCCACTCCAAAGGAACAGGGAGATCATTATGAGGAGGCTGGCAGGGAGAGCAGCCTCAGGCATGGTCTGGCCTTAAATGTAGGTGGAAAAGCCCAGGCTTGGCTCAGGGGGCTTGTGCTGGGAAGCAAATCCCTAGGCCACCCTTGCAGGTGTGCTGAGCCGCTGCTTGTGCCCAGCCTTGCCTCACAAAGACCCTCCTGCACCCATGCTGGCTCCTGGGGATCATGAGCATCTAAAACCACCCTGGGCATCCCCCACAGGACCTGGAGGGGCTGGGATGGCCCTGCAGCCACCACCCAGGGCTGGCCACAGGCCCCTTTCCTGGGAGCCTCTTACTCTTGACAACCTTTCTCCCTCCTGTGCTGGCCCAGGGGCCATATACCCTTCTCTGAGCTCCTCAAAAGACCCCAAAGATGCCCAGTGGGGGGGTCCCCCTGCAGTACCTGCCCTGTGCAGAGCCAGGGTCCCCCTCCTCCGGCTCCAGCAGCGACTCCTGGCTGAGGCTGCGGGGCAGAGCCAGCAGCGCCCGGCGCAGCAGCAGGGCCTTGCCCATCTTGATGGCTTCATACAGCATGGACAGCAGCAGGATCACCAGCACTGAGAGCACCATCCCTGCAGGAGAAACACCCTGTCACTGCCAGGGACTGGGGGCAGTGCCTCCTGGCACCTGTCCCCATGCAGTAAGGTGAAATATGGCTGGGATGTGGCTGGGCTGCAGTCAGAGCAGGGAGAGCAGCAGCACAGGGAGGGGATTCTGCCCCTCTGCTCAGACCCCACCTGCAGCACTGCCTCCAGCTCTGGGGCCCCCAGCACAAGAAGGACCTGGAGCTGCTGGAGAGGGTCCAGAGGAGGCCACAAAGATCAGAGGGCTGGAGAACCTCCCCTGTGGGGACAGGCTGGGAGAGCTAAGACTATGCAGCCTGGAGAAGAGAAGGCTCCAGGGAGACCTCAGAGCAGCCTTCCAGTACCTGAAGGGAGCTCCAGGAGAGCTGGGGAGGGACTTCTGACAAGGGCTTGTGGTGACAGAACAAGGGACAGTGGCTTTGAGCTGGGAGAGGGGAGATTGAGACTGGCGGAAGAAGTTGTTTATAATGGGGGTGGGGAGACACTGGCACAGGCTGCCCAGGGAGGTCATGGATGCCCCTCCCTGGAGGTGTCCAAGGTCTCAGCCTGGGAGGACTGGCCCTGGTTGGGGGATCATTAGGGCCAGGGTCAAGCAAAACCAGGCAGGGTTGTCCAAGCTCTGGGATGAGAGGGGTGTGGAGCCCGTCACAGCTCTGCCCTGCCCCCCTGCCCTGCTGGCCTCTCTCCCAGCCCATCACTAACAGCTCCTGTCAGAAGTGCCAGGCCACATCCTTGTCCTCAGGTGGGGATCCCAGCTGGTGGTGGCTGGGCAGATGGACAGGCAGACTGCTGGGGGCCTCAGGGTGGGGCTGGGGCCTACCTGTGGGGCTGTGGACACTCCAGAAGTCAAAGAGCAGCACTGCTGTGTCTGAGAAGTAGAAGGACATCTGGAAGAGAAGCCAAGGACAGGTCAGCACCAGGAACCAGCTCAGGGAGAGGGGGCAGACAGGGGCTGGGGCACCCACATCTCCAGCAGGCCTGTGCACCCACCACCCTGAAGGGCTGATGCCAGCACTGCCCTGATGCCAGCTGGGGCTCTACCAAGTGATGCAATTTTCCTCCCCTGATCCCTGAAACGGGAAGAGGAACCTGCACTAGAGTCAGAGTCATGCTGTGCAGACCCAGCTCCTCCCCTGGCTTCTAGCAGGACTCTGGCAGCAGCTGCTGAGTGTGTCTGAGCTGCTGAGAAAATCCCAGATTACCATAAAGAGAAGTGAGCCCAGGACTGCATTAGCCTGAAGGTGAGAAAGGGAAGGACCAAAGCAGACAGATGGAGGCTGGTGGCCACCATCTGCAGCTTGAAGCAAAGCCAGCTGGAGCTCAGAGTCCAGAGTCCAGCCACCTTCCACCTTCCTCTGCTCCTGGGGGCCCTTCTGTCTCACCAAGACAGGCCAAAGCAGCCAGAGCCACAATGGGAGCCATGGCAACTGCTCCAGGGATGCTGAGAGTCCAGGCACTCACTGTCCACCTGTCTGACCTGGGGCTGCTGGGACCTACAAAGGCACCAAACCCCTTCTGGAGTCCTGCACCTGGAGAGGAATAACTTCTTACACCAGTACTGCCCCTGTGCTCAGCACTGCTTAGGCCACACCTGGAGTCCTGTGTCCAGTTCTGGGCTCCTCAGGTTAGGAAAGATGTTGAGATGCTGGAAGGTGTCCAGAGAAGGGCAACAAGGCTGGGGAGGGGTCTGGAGCACAGCCCTGCGAGGAGAGGCTGAGGGAGCTGGGGTTGCTTAGCCTGGAGAAGAGGAGGCTCAGGGGAGACCTTCTTGCTCTCTCCAACTGCCTGAAGGGAGGTTGTAGCCAGCTGGGGGTTGGTCTCTTCTCCCAGGCAAGCAGCACCAGAACAAGAGGACACAGTCTCAAGCTGTGCCAGGGGATGTTTAAGCTGGAGGTGAGGAAGAAATTCTTCCCAGCAAGAGAGATTGGCCATTGGGATGTGCTGCCCAGGGAGGTGGTGGAGTCACCATCCCTGGAGGTGCTTAGGAAGAGCCTGGATGGGGCCCTTGGTGCCATGGTTGAGTTGATCAGATGGTGTTGGGTGATAGGTTGGACTTGATGATCTCTGAGGTCTTTTCCAACCTGGTTAATTCTATTCTATTCTATTCTATTCTATTCTATTCTATTCTATTCTATTCTATTCTATTCTATTCTATTCTATTCTATTCTATTCTATTCTATTCTATTCCATTCCATTCCATTCCATTCCATTCCATTCCATTCCATTCCATTGCACTCTGCAGGTGAGGGCTGACCTGCTGGGAAGCAGCTCTGTGCAGAAGGACCTGGCAGTGCTGGTGGACAGTAAGTTCCCCATGAGCCAGCAATGTGCCCTGGTGCCCAAGAAGGCCAATGGTCTCCTGGGGTGCAGCAAGAAGAGTGTGGCCAGCAGGGCAAGCGAGGTTCTCCTCCCCAGCCCTGCTCTGCCCTAGTTGAGGTTACACTTGGGAGTGCTGGGTCTAGTTTTGGGCTCATGAGACAGGGAACTGCTGGAGAGACTCCAGGGGAGGCTACAAAGCTGCTGAGGGGCCTGGAGCAGCTCTGTGAGGGGCAAAGGCTGAGAGCCCTGGGGATGTTGAGCCTGGAGAAGAGCAGCCCCAGAGGGAGCTGAGCAGTGCTCAGCAAGAGCTAAAGGAGCTGTGTGGGGCAAGAGGCTGGGGCCAGACTCTGCTCAGTGGTGCCCAGGTGCAGGACTAGGGGCAAGGGGCACAAACTGGCAGCCAGGAGGTTGCATCTGAACAGGAGGAGAAACTTTGGTGTGAGGCTGCTGGAGGCCTGGAGCAGGCTGCCCAGAGAGGTTGTGGAGTCTCCTTCTCTGGAGGGATTCCAGACCCAGCTGGACACTCTGCTCCTGGGCAAGCTGCTGCCCCTGATCTCCAGAGGTCCTGCCAAGCCCCCTCCCCAGTCTGTGACTCTGTGATTCCTCACCAGGCTGCAACAGGAGGAGCAGGTATTGTGTAACAGCCCCCTGGCCAGAGCTATCCACACCCCCCCCCCCCCCCCCCCGCCGGCTCTGCCTCATTCTACCTTGAAAACCACAATGCTGGGGGTCTTTTGGGGTCTTTTTTCTCCACTCTAGGTCTTCCCAGGGCTCTTGCCCTCTCCTCTCTGCCACACTGCCCTGGCTCTGGCCACACATCCCCCCTGTTACTGACACCAGCAGATGCAGCCTGAGCCAGAAATACCCTCCCGTAGCTGGGTGTCCACCCGCAGATGGGCTCTAATTACAGCCCCGGGCTGCTCCTCACCCACAGCACATTAGCATGGCTAATTAGCTCACCCTTTCAAGCTCTCCTTTGGCCACAAATTAACGATAATGAGCCTTGCAATGGCGTTATTCCTCCTCTGCAGCAAGCCTGCTGCACCCCGTGAGGAGGGAAACTGTCTGAGGGAGTGGGGAACGGCAGCAAGTGGTGGAAGATCCCCTCCCCTTCAAACAGGTCTCTCAGGTTGGGGTGAAACTGCTTGGTTTTGGGTACCCAGCATGGCTTGGAGGCCGAAACAATGATCCTTGGGCCAACAGCTCCTCTCCTGCAGCAGTGCTATTGAGTGTTCTCCAGAGAGAGATGTGGTGTGTGAAGGTCAGGAGGGCAAGTCCTGGAAGTATCACAGAACCAGTCAGGGTTGGAAGGGACCACAAGGATCAGCCAGTTCCAACCCCCAACCCCTGCCATGGGCAGGGGCACCTCACACTAGATCTGTCCAAGAGGGGGATTCAGGTTCATGGAATGGTTTTGAGTTGGAAGGGACCTTGAAGATCAGCCAGTTCCAACCCCCCTGCCATGGGCAGGGACACCTCACACTAGATCTGTCCAAGAGGGGGATTCAGGTTCATGGAATGGTTTGAGTTGGAATGGAACACAAGGATCAGCCAGTTCCAACCCCCTGCCATGGGCAGATCTAGATCTGTCCAAGAGGGGGATTCAGGTTCATGGAATGGTTTGAATTGGAAGGGACCTTGAAGATCAGCCAGTTCCAACCCACTGCCATGGGCAGGGACACCTCCCACCAGCCCAGCTTGCTCAAGGCCTCACCCAACCTGGCAGCCACAGCCTCCTGGGCAACCTCTGCCACCCTCAGTGCAGAGAATTAGGCTGGTGGGACGAAGTGACAGCTCCAGGAAGGTTGGTCCTGTCCTCACCCCCCTGCCCACACAGCAGTGATTCAGCAGGTGCCTGGGAAAGGGCTGTGCCCAGCTCCTCCTCTGCACCCTGCAGGTGTTCACGCAGGCAGACGGAGCTGCTGGCAAATCCCCTCTGCTGCCCCTGCTCAGCTGCACCGGGGGGGCCTCAGTGCCTTCATCTGCTGCAGTCTGGGGGCTGCTCTTTGTCTTTAAGTGAAACCCCAGCATCCCAACCTGCTGCTCCAGTCTGACTGGGACACCCAGCCTGGCACCAGGGGAGGAGCCTGCCTTCCCACAGCACACAGCCCCTGCCTTGGAGGTTCACTTGGCAAGCAGGACAGGAGCCCAGGCAGCCCAAGCTGCAGTCCCACGCCGGGCACACAGCCTCCCAGGCATCTGTCCCCACCCTGAGGTGCTCCTCAGAGGCTGGGGTGAACCTGGGACCTCCACAGGGATAGAATCATAGAATCAACAAGGTTGGAAGAGACCTCAAAGATCATCAAGTCCAACCTGTCACCCAACACCTCCTGACAACTAAACCATGGCACCAAGTGCCTCAGCCAGGCTCTTCTTAAACACCCCCAGGGATAGTGACTCCACCACCTCCCTGGGCAGCACATTCCAATGGCTAACAGCTCTCTCTGCAAAGAACTTTCTCCTCACCTCCAGCCTAAACCTCCCCTGGCACAGCATGAGACTGTGTCCTCTTGCTCTGGTGCTGCTTGCCTGGGAGAAGAGACCAACCCCCACCTGGCTACAACCTCCCTTCAGGGAGTTGGAGAGAGCAAGAAGGTCTCCCCTGAGCCTCCTCTTCTCCAGGCTAAGCAACCCCAGCTCCCTCAGCCTCTCCTCCCAGGGCTGTGCTCCAGACCCCTCCCCAGCTTTGTTGCCCTTCTCTGGACACATTCAAGTCTCTCAATGTCCTTCTTAAACTGAGGAGCCCAGAACTGGACACAGGACTCAAGGTGTGGCCTAACTAGTGCTGGGTACAGGGCAGAAGGACTTCCCTGCTCCTGCTGGCCACACTGTTCCTGATGCAGGATCCTCCTGGGGAGGGCTGGTGCCAGCAGTTTGAGGGGACCTGGCAGCTTTAAACACAACATCTGAGCTCAGAGCATGACACAAACCTTCAGGGGTGAGGGCTGAAGGCCTGTGGCTGACTTCAGCTCCTGCTGTGAGTGCCTGGTGCAAGCCAGCACCCACCACAGCCCCTCCCTGGGTGATGGGGAGCATTTGGGGTGGGGTGTGGTGGCACAGGGGGGCAGGGATGGATGGACAGCCAGACAGCCCAGTCTGTGCACAGCTCACCAGTGCCACAGCCCTGGCTGAGGGAAGGGGGTCAAGCATGGGGGGAGAAGCATGGAGTGGAGGGGGAGGACCAGGGCAAAAGGAGAAGTGGAGTGCAATGGGGGAACTGGGGTGAAATGTGAGGAGCAGGGTGAAAGGGGAGACCAGGATTAACAGGGAACCAGGAGGAAATGGGGGGACTAGGGAAAAGGAGAACTGGGGTAAAATGGGGGGTGGAAGGGGGATCTGGGTGACAGGGGGAGACTGAGGAAAGAGAGAACTGGGGTGAGATGGGGGTGAGCAGGGTGAAAGGTGGGGAATGGGGAACAAGGATGAAAAAGGGGGGACCTGGGCCGGTGGGACTGGGGAAAAGGGGAACTAGGGTGGGACTGGGGTGGAAACAGGGGAACACCGGGGGGAAAGGGGGGAAAAGGGGGCAGGGGGGAGTGGGGGGGAAGGGGGCAGGAAGGGGGCACCGGGGGGAAGAAAGGGGGCACCGGGGAGGAAACCGGGGAGGAAGGGGGCCGGGGAGGGGAAGGGGGCACCGGGGAGGAAGGGGGGCACCGGGGGGAAAGGGGGGACCGGGGGGAAAGGGGGACCGGGGAGGAAGGGGGCACCGGGGTGAAAGGGGGCGCCGGGGAGGCAGGGGGCGCCGGGGAGGCAGGGGGCGCCGGGGTGAAAGGGGGCGCCGGGGTGAAAGGGGGCGCCGGGGAGGCAGGGGGCGCCGGGGAGGCAGGGGGCGCCGGGGAGGAAGGGGGCACCAGGACGAGGAGGGAACCATCACCAAAGGAGGGCACCTGGGCAAGAGGGTAGCTGGGGCAAATGGGGGACCTGGGCCGGATGGGGGCACTGGGGCAAGGGGGCAGTGGAGCGAAAAGGGGGATCGGAAGCTGAGGCAGAGGAGAGGTGCCGGGGGGTGTCTCGGTGGTACGGAGCCTGCCGATCCCCCTGCCCGGGGGACGCGCGGGCTGTCACGGGTGGGTCACGGCCACAGCTGGGCTGCCCCAGCCCCACGGCACAGCGGCTGCGGGGCCCTGCCCGGGACGGAGTACCCCCCCCCGGGGCCCCCGGCTCGGCTCCCCTCGGCTCGGCTCGGCTCGGCTCGGCTCGGCTCGGCTCGGCTCGGCTCGGCTCACCTGCATGGTGGCGGTGCGGACCCCAGCCCGGGGCAGCTCGGCTCCGCTCGGGGCAGCTCGGCTCCGCTCGGGGCAGCTCGGCTCCGCTCGGCTCCTCCCGTCGCGGGCGGTGACGCGAGCCGCAGGGCATGCCGGGAGCTGTAGTGCGGCCGGGCCGCCGGGGGGCCTGGGGGGTGCGTGTGGGGGCTGTGGTGTGGGGCTGGGAGTGCCTGGGGGGGGCTGGGGGCATGTGGGGCTGGGGGCATGTGGGGCTGGGAGTGCGTGTGTGGGGCTGGGACTGTGTGGGGGTCTGGGGCTGGGGGCTGGGGGTGTGTGGCTCTGGGACTGTGCGGGGCTGTGTGGGGGGTCTGGGGCTATGTGGGGCTGTGGGGGCTGGGGTCTGGGGCATGTGGGGCTGGGGGTGTGTGGCTCTGGGACTGTGCTGGGGCTATGTGGGGCTGGGGGTGTGGGGGGTCTGTGGGGCTGGGGGTGTGGGGGGCTGGGGTCTGTGGGGCTCTGGGACTGTGTGGGGGTCTGGGGCTATGTGGGGCTGGGGGTGTGGGGCTGGGGGTGTGTGGGGTCTGGGGCTATGGGGCTGGGGCTGGGGCTATGTGTGGGCTTGGGCTGGGGTCTGGGGTCTGGGGCTGGATGTGGGGGCTGGGGGTGTGGCTGGGGCTGGGGGCTGGGGTGGGGTCTGGGGCTATGTGGGGCTGGGGGTGTGTGGGGGTCTGGGGCTATGTGGGGCTGGGGGTGGGGGTGGGGTCTGGGGCTCTGGGGCTATGTGGGGCTGGGGGTGGGGGTGTGGCTCTGGGGTGGGGTCTGGGGCTATGGGGGCTGGGGGTGGGGCTATGTGAGGCTGGGGGTGTGTGGCTTGGGCTGGGGTGGGGGCTGGGGCTGTATGGGGCTGGGGGTGTGTGGCTCTGGGGGTGTGTGTGGGGCTGGGGGCGCATGTGGGGGGCTGGGGGTGTGTGTCCCACCCAGGTCCTGACCCCAGGACAGCCCCGGTGAGGACAGGGGAAGGTGAGGCCCTTCCCCATCCCTAGGATCCCTTTACTCCAAGTCCCTGCCCCAGCCATGCCCTGGAGTCCTGGAGTGGTTCGGCTTGGACCTTTCAAGCTCGTCCAGCCCAACCCCCGGCACTCAGCAGGCACATCTGCAGCTACAGCAGGCTGCTCCGAGCCCCAGACCACCTCACTGGGATGGCTGCAGGCATGGGGCAGCTCTCTGGGCAGCCTGGGCCAGGCTCTCAGCACCCTCAGCATCACAATTTTGCTCCACCTCGCCAGCCTGGATCTCCCTTTTTAGCTTCAAACCGTCAGCCCTTGGCCAGGGGCTGCTGCCGTCACTGGCACGAGGCTCTCCGGCTGCTCACGAGGGGCTGTGCTGGGTTTCCCCACAGGAAGTGCCACCCAGTGCCACCCAGTGCCACCCAGTGCCTGCAGCCCAGCTGCACAACACACAAGGGCTTGTTTTTCCCTTCCCCAGCCTTTCCCGCAGAGGGGCAGGGCAGCCCAAAGGGGAACTGTGCTGCTGCTTCTCTGAAGGGAGCTGGGGGGCTCAGCCTGGAGAAGAGAAGGCTCCAGGGAGACCTTCTGGTGGCCTTGCAGTGCTGCAAGGGCTGATGAGAGATGGGGATGGATTTGTCTCAGGGAGTGCAGAGATGAGGGTTCTAACTGCAAGGGGGGAGATGAGGAGGCTCAGGGGAGACCTTACTGCTGTCTACAACTCCCTGAAGGGAGATTGTAGTCAGGAGGGGGTTGGTCTCTCAAGCAACCAGCACCAGAACAAGAGGACACAGTCTCAAGCTGTGCCAGGAGAAGTTTAGGCTGGAGGTGAGGAGGGAGTTCTTCCCAGAGAGAGTTGTTGGCCATTGGAATGTGCTGCCCAGGGAGGTGGTGGAGTCCCCACCCCTGGAGGTGTTCAGGAGGGGACTGGATGTGGCACTGGGTGCCATGGTCTAGTCGTGAGGTCTGTGGTGACAGGTTGGACTCGATGATCTTTGAGGTCTCTTCCGACCTTGGTGATTCCGTGATTCAGATTGGATAGAAGCAGCAAATAGCCTCAGTGTGAGGGTGGTGAGAGCCTGTCCCAGGCTGCCCAGAGAGGTGGGAGCTGCAGCTTCGCCCTGGGCACACAGGCACTCGCTCCTCGCTGGCACGCTCTGCCCACCTCCACCACAGCAGGGAGCAGGGCAGGGAGCCCTGGAGCTGCCCTTGCTGCTGTTTCGTAGTATCAAAGAATCAGTCAGGGTTGGAAGGGACCACAAGGATCATCCAGTTCCAACCCCCTGCCATGGGCAGGGACACCCCACACTAGAGCAGGCTGGCCAGAGCCTCATCCAGCCTGGGCTTAAACACCTCCAGGGACGGGGCCTCAACCACCTCCCTGCACAACCCATTCCAGGGCTTCACCACTCTGATGGGGAAGAACTTCCTCCTCACCTGCAGCCTGAATCTCCCCCTCCAGCTTCATTTCCCCCAACCAGCCAGGTGCTGATGCCACAGGGGCACCCAGTGCCTGCCAAAGGGCTATGTGAACCCCCTGCCCGGGAGGGAAATGGGGGCTGCAGGTGAAACAGCGCTCTGAGGAGGGAGGGGAGTTTTCCTTCTGGCCAGAGCGGTGGAGCTGGAGTTGTTCTGGGCGTGTTTGCTGCTTGACTTCAGAACAAATAAACTTGGCTAAAGCCAGCAGCAGCACACTTCCCCTTCTGCAAAGCTTCCCCCAAAGCTGCCCCCAAAAGTGGACCACACAAGGTTTCAGGTTCCTCCTGCTCGTGGCCAGCAGGGCTGGAGTGGCTTTCCCCCTCTGCAAGAAGAGCAGCACAGAGGAGAGGGACCTGGGGCTCCTGGTGGATGGATGGTTGCCCATGAGCCAACCATCTGCCCCTGGGGCCAAAAAGGCCAAGGGCATCCTGGGGTGGATTAGAAGGGCTGTTGTGAGTAGGGTGAGAGAGGTTCTCCCCTCTATTCTGCCCTGGTGAGGCTGCATCTGGAATACTGTGTCCAGTTCTGGGCCCCCTCAGTACAAGGAGGACCTCAGGGAACTGCTTGAAAGAGTCCAGCACAGAGCCACAAAGCTGCTGCAGGCAGTGGAGCAGCTCCCTGTGAGGCCAGGCTGAGGGAGCTGGGAGCAGAGGAGGCTGAGGGCTGCCCTCACTGCTGGGGATCAGGATGTGCAGGGTGGTGTGGGGAGGACAGAGCCAGGCTCTGCTCAGGGGTGGCTGAGGGCAGCACAAGGGGCACTGGGGGCAAGCTGGAGCAGAGGAGGTGCCAGGGGAACAGAAGGGGAAAAACTTCCCTGTGAGGCTGCTGGAGGCCTGGAGCAGGCTGTGGAGCCTCCTTCCCTGGGGAGATTCCAAACCCACCTGGCTGTGTTCCTGTGTGGCCTGCCCTGGGTGTTCCTGCTCTGGCTGGGGGTTGGAACTGGATGAGCTGGAAGGTCCCTTCCAACCACCTAACATCCTCTGGTTCTGTAGTTCTGTGACCACAGCTCAAAATGCAGCTAAAAAATGACCAATGTGTGCAGAGTAACCCCAAACCTAACCTGTTCCTGGGGCTGGGATTTCGTTGCCTGCTGCTCAAGGTCTCCTTCACCAGCACCCAGGGGTCAGGCACCACCCAGGGTCCAGCACAGCCTATAGGCTGTGCTGGACCCTGGGTGGTGCCTGACCCCCTGCCCATGCTGTAGGCAATGACAGGACCCCCTTGCTCCCCAGCCAGCACTGCCAGCTCCCCCTGTCCCTCAGCACCACAGCCCCTCCAGGGCTTCTTTGGCAAACAAATTGTGCCTCCCCTGGTGCAACTTCAGCCCAGTTCCTTTGTCCAACCCCCACCTCACTCCAATCTCCTTGCAGGGAGTTGTGGAGAGCAATGAGGTCTCCCCTGAGCCTCCTCTTCTCCAGGCTAAACCCGCCCCCCACCTCCCTCAGCTGCTCCTCCCCAGCCCTGTTCTCCAGACCCTTCCCCAGCTTGGTTGCCCTTCTCTGGACCAGCTCCAGCACCTCAATATCCTTATCCAATACCCCTCAGTAGCCAATCCAATATCCTTCTTGGAGTGAGGAGCCTGAAACTGAACCCATGATTGGAATGAAGACATCTGGCAGAGCTGGTTCCACAGGGGGCTGCCCCACACCACCAGCAGCTCCTTGTGGCAAGGAGAAACCGAATGCCAGAGCAGGGAAAATGCCTTTCCAAGGTGCTCAGTGGCTGTTAGCACTGCAGCCTGCCCCAGGTCAGCAGAGTGCAAGCCACTGCACCTGGGTTGGGGCAATTCCAAGCACAAATCCAGGCTGGAAGGAGTGTGGACAGAGAGCAGCCCCGTGGGGAAGGGCTTGGGGGTGCTGGTTGGTGAGGAGCTGGCACCGAGCGCTGCCAGCCCAGCAGCCAGCTGTGTCCTGGGCTGAGCCACAGCAGCGTGGGCAGCAGGGAGCAGGGAGGGCTGGATTCTGCCCCTCTGCTGTGCTCTGCTGGGGACAGACCCCCTGGTGTGACAGGACAAGTGCAGTGCTAGGGCAGCTCTGGAGCCCTCAGCCAGGGACCCCTTGGAGCAGGGCCTGAGGAGGCCCACAGCAGTGCTGGCAGGGCTGGAAGCCCTCTGCTGTGAATCCAACAGGCCAGGCTGAGAGAGTTGGGGTTGTGCAGCCTGGAGAAGAGAAGGCTGCAGGGAGACCTCCTGGTGGCCTTGCAGTGCTTGAAGGGACTACAGGAGAGCCAGAGAGGGCCTCTGTAGAAAGCATGGAGTGGCAGAGTGAGGGGCAATGGCTTCAAACTGGAAGAAGCTGGATTGAGAGGAGAGATGAGGAAGAAATCCTTCCCCATGAGGGTGGTGAGGCACTGGAACAGGTTGTCCAGAGACGTTAGGGAGGTTCCAACCCTGGAGGTGTTCAAGCCCAGGACAGATGAGGCCTTGGGCAACCTGATCTAGTGGAAGTTGTCTCTGCCTCGGGCAGGGGGTTGGAGCTGGGTGATCTTTCAGGTCCCTTCCTACCCAAACCACTGTAATGAAAACAGAGCCAGGTCCTGGAGGGCAATTTGCATTCTTCACTCCTTTGCATTCCCTGGGGCTTGCAGCAGCCAAGGGCAGGAGCTTGAAGCCTTGGCACCCACCTGCCCCTGGGTGGTTTCTCAGCCTGGGCCCAGCAGGACAAGGCTCCAAGAATTTGTGCAGTGGAGCCAGGCAAAGCCAAGCCCTTTTCCTCCCCCTGCTGCCAAGCTGGCAGTGGTTCTGCTCCTCCTGGTTGTCTTGAGAGGACACTTCCAGGTGCTGTGCTGTGCTGACAGGAGCCCCTGCAGACAGGCAGTGAGTGGCCCCTGGCCCCCAGGAGCATACAGAACAGAGAATTCCTAGAGCAGTGACTCCTGTCAACCATCTCCCACTCCAGCAGGAAGTGTAGTCCGTGGCAGAAGGCAGCTGCAGACACCTATCATAAAGGAGCTCTGGGGAGCAGGGGGAGCCCCACGCCACCAGCAGCCCCTCCACGTGTCCCCAGCGGCTGGGAAGGGAGCTGGCCGGCTCAGCCGGCTGCCACTGGCTTCAGCTGAAGCAAACTGGTCCCACTGTGAAGCCAAACTGGTGCGAGGTGTCCCCGTTGTGGAGGACAGCCAGGTCCCGCAGGGGCAGCAGGGAGAGCTCCCGGGTGCTGAACTGGAAGATGGTGTCGGTGACGGAGGAGTCGTTGTCCAGCTGAAACGAGCACCAGGGACAGCACAGAGCCTCGGCTGCTGAGCCTGCAGGACCCTCTCAGGGCACCCTCTGACCCCTTCACTTCTCCAGCTGCTCCCTGATGCACCAACAGCCCTGTGGCCATGGCTAAGTCTATGTCCCCAAGCCCTGCATGGCTTCTCCTTACCCCAGCCTGCTCTCCAAGACAGGGCAGCTCCTTGGGACCAAGGAGAGAATGCTTTCCATCCCCACCCCATGAAGCCTCAGCCACCAGCTCCATCCCAAACCCTGCTGCACTCTCATCCCACCCCATGAGGCCTCATCCACCAGCTCCAGCCCAAACCCTGCTCCAGCCCATCCCACTCCATGAAGCCTCATCCACCAGCTCCAGCCCAAACCCTGCTCCAGTCCATCCCACCCCATGAAGCCTCATCCACCAGCTCCATCCCAAACCCTGCTGCACTCTCATCCCACCCCATGAGGCCGCATCCACCAGCTCCATCCCAAACCCTGCTCCATCCCAAACCCTGCTGCACTCTCATCCCACCCCATGAGGCCTCATCCACCAGCTCCAGCCCAAACCCTGCTGCACTCTCATCCCACCCCATGAAGCCTCATCCACCAGCTCCAGCCCAAACCCTGCTGCACTCTCATCCCACCCCATGAGGCCTCATCCACCAGCTCCAGCCCAAACCCTGCTCCATCCCAAACCCTGCTCCATCCCAAACCCTGCTCCATCCCTACCCCACCCCATGAAGCCTCAGCCACCAGCTCCAGCCCAAACCCTGCTCCATCCCAAACCCTGCTGCACTCTCATCCCACCCCATGAGGCCTCATCCACCAGCTCCAGCCCAAACCCTGCTCCATCCCAAACCCTGCTGCACTCTCATCCCACCCCATGAGGCCTCATCCACCAGCTCCAGCCCAAACCCTGCTCCATCCCAAACCCTGCTGCACTCTCATCCCACCCCATGAGGCCTCATCCACCAGCTCCAGCCCAAACCCTGCTCCAGCCCATCCCACCCCATGAAGCCTCATCCACCAGCTCCATCCCAAACCCTGCTGCACTCTCATCCCACCCCATGAGGCCTCATCCACCAGCTCCAGCCCAAACCCTGCTCCATCCCAAACCCTGCTCCATCCCAAACCCTGCTCCATCCCTACCCCACCCCATGAGGCCTCAGCCACCAGCTCCATCCCAAACCCTGCTCCATCCCAAACCCTGCTGCACTCTCATCCCACCCCATGAGGCCTCATCCACCAGCTCCAGCCCAAACCCTGCTCCAGCCCTACCCCACCCCATGAGGCCTCAGCCACCAGCTCCATCCCAAACCCTGCTCCATCCCAACCCCCGCTCCAGCCCATGCCACCCCATGAAGCCTCCAGCTCCATCCCACTCCCCCGAGGTGCACACACTCCCCCAGGGCGCTGTTGCAGGCCCGGGGAAGGCTGCAGCCAAGGCCAGGCTCACCACGCAGCCCTGCAGGCTGGCCACGTAGCTCTGCTGCAGGGAGTCAGCCAGGAAGCGGATTTCCTTCTGCAGCTGGGGCTGGCCCTGCTCCAGGGCTGCTCTGCAGGAGTAGGAGACCTTCTGGGTGGCCAAGCTGCTGTGCAGGCGCAGGAAGCGGAGCTGCACCGGGCTGGCCCCTGCGTACTCCAGCTGCAGGGGCACGGAGAGAGGAAGCTCAGCGCTGGGGGCTGCTGGGAGGCTCCAGCTGCAGACCAGGCAGGACTCAGCCAGCTGCTAAAGCACTGAGGTGGTTGGGTTGTACTGAAACCATGGTGTTGGTTGTCTTGGAACCATGGGATGGGTTGGGTTGTCCTGGAACCAACCATGGGATGGGTTGGGTTGTCCTGGAACCAACCATGGGATGGGTTTGGTTGTCCTGGAACCATGGGATGGGTTGGGTTGTCCTGGAACCATGGGATGGGTTGGGTTGTCCTATAACCATGGGATGGGTTGGGTTGTCCTATAACCATGGGATGGGTTGGGTTGTCCTGGAACCAACCATGGGGTGGGTTGGGTTGTCCTATAACCAACCATGGGATGGGTTGGGTTGTCTTGGAACCATGAGTTGGGTTGGGTTGTCCTATAACCATGGGATGGATTGGGTTGGGTTGGAAGGGACCTTTCAAGGTCCTTTAGTGCAACCCCCTGCAGTCAGCAGGGACAGCTTGGGTGTTTGTAGTGTGGAATGGAGCAGGCTGAGGGGGTCTCATCCATGCTGATCAGTACTTCAAGGGTGGGCATCAGGAGGATGGCACCAAGATGCTTTCAGTGGTGCCCAGTAACAGGACAAAGGGTCATGGGCACAAACTTGAGCATGAGAAGCTCCATCTACACATCAGGAGGAGCTTCTTTAATGTAAGTGAGGGAGCCCTGGAGCAGGCTGCCCAGAGAGGTGCTGGAGTCTCCCTGCCTGGATGTGTTGCTGTGTGACCTTCTCTAGGTGACCCTGCCTTGGCAGGGGGGTTGGTTTGATCTCCAGAGGTCCCTTCCAATCCCTACCATGCTGTGATTCTGTGATCTGCAACCAAATCAGGTTGCTCAGTGCCCCTTCTGTTGCAGCACGAGCTGCCACCCCCCCCCCCGTGCCTGGGCACTGCCCCATCACAGTGGGGCAGGCACTAGGAGATCCCTGACCCCATGCAACGGGCCTTGTGTCCCCTCAGCTGTCCCACTGGGCACTCACCAGGAAGCCCCCAGGCAGGGCACTGAACCACTCAAAGGTGTCCTTGGAGCTGTAGGTGCTCAGCCAAGCCTTGATGGGGACCTGCAGGGAGCAAGAGGCATGCCCCAGAAAGGGACAGTGGCACTGCCAAGGCAAGGAGCCAGCTACAACTGGCCATGGGAATGTGCTGCCCAGGGAGGTGGTGGAGTCACCATCCCTGGAGGTGCTTAGGAAGAGCCTGGCTGAGGCACTTGGTGCCATGGCTGAGTTGATCAGATGGGGTTGGGTGAGAGGTTGGACTTGATGACCTCAAAGGTCTTTTCCAACCTGGTTAATTCCATTCCATTCCATTCCATTCCATTCCATTCCATTCCATTCCATTCCATTCCATTCCATTCCATTCCATTCCATTCCATTCCATTCCATTCATCCCATTCCATCCCATCCCATCCCATCCCATCCCATCCCATGCCATGTGTGTGACCCGTCCCCAGAGCCAGGTCCTGTAGCCAGGATCCTCACTCCAACCTGCTCCATCAGCTTCCTGCCTTGGCAGTGGCCACCACAGCCCGAGGCTGGCCCCACTGTGCCCTCTCCAGCCCCACCAAGCCCTGTCCCCACCTGCCCCTAGGGGCTGCAGCTGCCCCAGGGAAGCCTCCCCCCCCCCCCCATACCTGGTTGTGGATGGGAGCTATGCAGGTCTCACCCCCAGCTGTGAAGTTGCAGAAGGCCACCAGAGCATCCTTGGGGCTGCCCTGGTTGGGGTCAATGTAGTACTGCCCTGCAGGGAGGCAGAGGGGAGCTCCTGGCACCCTGCTTTTGGCACAGGGGGAATGCCAGGTGGTGCCATCCTGCCTCAGCTCATGGCACACCCTTGGCTGCAAGCTTGGCCCTGCTGGGATGCAGGCAGGGATGCAGGCAGGGATGCAGGCAGGGATGCAGCCTGGCTGCCAGCCTCTCTCTGCAGGGATGCAGCCTGCCTGCCAGCCTCTCTCTGCAGGGATGCAGCCTGGCTGCCAGCCTCTCTCTGCAGGGATGCAGCCTGGCCTGCCAGCCTCTCTCTGCAGGGATGCAGCCTGCCTGCCAGCCTCTCTCTGCAGGGATGCAGCCTGGCTGCCAGCCTCTCTCTGCAGGGATGCAGCCTGCCTGCCAGCCTCTCTCTGCAGGGATGCAGCCTGGCTGCCAGCCTCTCTCTGCAGGGATGCAGCCTGCCTGCCAGCCTCTCTCTGCAGGGATGCAGCCTGGCTGCCAGCCTCTCTCTGCAGGGATGCAGCCTGGCTGCAGCCTCTCTCTGCAGGGATGCAGCCTGGCTGCCAGCCTCTCTCTGCAGGGATGCAGCCTGGCTGCCAGCCTCTCTCTGCAGGGATGCAGCCTGGCTGCCAGCCTGGCTCTCTGCAGGGATGCAGGGATGCAGCCTGCCTGGCTGCCAGCCTCTCTCTGCAGGGATGCATGCCCAGGGATGCAGCCTGGGGATGCAGCCAGCCTCTGCAGGGATGCTCTGCCATCCCCCCATGGAAGCCAGCTCATCCCCCAGGCCTCATTCATTGCCTGTCCCCCTCCCCATGCTGGCCAGATCCGAGGCCAGCGTGGGGGGATCCCATGTGCACCCCGGTACCATCAGGCAGGCCGGGGTGAGCCAGCAGCAGCTCCTTGCAGGTGGCTGCCGGGTTGCTCTGGGTGCCGCTGGGATGCTCCACGAGGCGGCGCAGCTCCCGGCCCAGGGCGGCCAGCAGAGCCCGAACTGCAGAGAGCCTCAGCTGGCTGGAGGGAGCAAGGAGGTGCTAGAAGGGAAAGAAGGGGATGTAAGCAAGCTGGCCTGGGCCTCCCTTCCCTCTTCTGGCCAGGGGCAGCATCAGGAGGGGCTGGGACATGCAGAGGAGAGGATAGGATAGGATAGGATAGGATAGGATAGGATAGGATAGGATAGGATAGGATAGGATAGGATAGGATAGGATAGGATAGGATAGGATAGGATAGAATAGACCAGACCAGACCAGGTTGGAAAAGACCTTCGAAATCATCAAGTCCAACCTATCACCCAACACCATCTGATCAACTAACCCATGGCACCAAGCACCCCATCAAGTCTCCTGAACACCTCCAGGGATGGGGACTCCACCACCTCCCTGGGCAGCACATCCCAAGGGCCAATCTCTCTTGCTGGGAAGAACTTTCTCCTCACCTCCAGCCTAAACCTCCCCTGGCACAGCTTGAGACTGTGTCCCCTTGTTCTGGTGCTGCTTGCCTGGGAGAAGAGACCAACCCCCACCTGGCTGCAACCTCCCTTCAGGGAGTTGGAGAGAGCAAGGTCTCCCCTGAGCTTCCTCTTCTCCAGGCTAAGCAACCCCAGCTCCCTCAGCCTCTCCTCACAGGGCTGTGCTCCAGACCCCTCCCCAGCTTTCTTGCCCTTCTCTGGACACCTTCCAGCATCTCAACATCTTTCCTAACCTGAGGAGCCCAGAACTGGACACAGGACTCAAGGTGAGACCTAACCAGTGCTGAGCACAGGGCAGAATGACCTCCCTGCTCCTGCTGGCCACACTGTTCCTGCTGCAGGCCAGGATGCCATTGGCCTTCTTGGCCACCTGGGCACACTGCTGGCTCATGTTCAGGCAGCTGTCAACCAGCACCCCCAGGTCCCTCTCTGCCTGGCTGCTCTCAGCCACTCTGCCCCCAGCCTGTAGCACTGCCTGGGGTTGCTGTGGCCAATGTGCAGCACCTGGCACTTGGATGTGTTCAGTCTCATGCCCTTGGCCTCTGCCCATCTGCCCAGCCTGTCCAGGTCCCTCTGCAGAGCCTCTCTGCCCCCCAGCAGGTCAGCTCCTGCCCAGAGAGGAGCGTGGTGGGAGGGGGACTGACCACATCTCTTGCTCCTTGTGCAAGGAGCTTGGGCACAGAGGACCTCAGAAGCATCAGGAGGTGGGACAGCATCGCTGCCAGCCCCCTCCCTGCCTCTCTGGCCCCAAGCAGAGCAGGGATGGGAGGCCCTCACCCCATGCACTCACCTGCAGCTCCTCCCTGGCCAGGAGCAGGGGGGGTCCGCTGGGTCCGGGGGGCCGGCGAGACCCTGGTGACAATGTCAGTGCTGGGGACAGCGCCTGCTGCCCAGGAGCCCCGTGCCACGCTCCCAGCTCCTCTGATGGTGCCAGCAGCCAGCTGTCCCCGTGGCACAGCGTGGTGGGAGCTCAGTGCCAGATTCTGGGCAGCAAGGGACCCCAGTTTGGGCACAAGGGACATTGGTGGTGGCTCTGCTTACCGGCGGGCCGGGGGTGCCCCTGGGTCCTGGCAGCCCTGGGAAGCCTTTCAGCCCCTGCCAAAGGGTGAAGGGGAGGAGGGAAGCAAAGCAAAGTGGGGAGGTGCTGCTGCTGGGCCCAGCTGCACCCCGGGGTGCCCCACGGGGCCACCTTGCACCCTGGGGAGAGGGCAGGAGGGGAGAGGGGGCAGGAAGGGAGAGGGGGCAGGAGGGGAGAGGGGGCAGGAGGAGAGAGGGGGCAGCAGGGGAGAGGGGGCAGCAGGGGAGAGGGGGCAGGGGGAGGGGGGCAGGAGGGGGGGGGCAGGAAGGAGGAGGGAAGGGTACCCTGGGGCAGGGCTGAGCACAGCTCCAGGAGCTCCTCTCTACTTACTTTGGGTCCGGACAAGCCCTGGAAGAGAAGGACGAGACCCAGCTAAGAGGGAGGGAGGTGGGATCCGAGTCCCATCCTCAGTGGAACCCCCTGGGGCCAGGAGTGAGCCCCAACATCGCTGGGGGAGGGAAGGACTCACCGGCGTGCCGGGGCTGCCAGGCTGTCCCCGGGGGCCAGGGGGGCCGCTGTCACCCTGCAGAGACACCAGGAGAGGTCAGGACCCTGCAGGGGGCATCCCCCAGCCCTGGGTCTTTCTGCACCTCAGCCCTGGTTTGGGGGTTCGTTGTTTGGATGGACACATGAGGAATTCACCCCAAATGTCCATCGCAGTCCCTGCTGGCCCCTTCCACTCTGCCCTTACCTGCTGTCCCTCGGGGCCTGGCCTCCCGGGGACACCATGGGGGCCCGGCTTGCCCTGGCAGAGGTGGCAGGGTGTCACACAGGTACCACACAGGGTGCCACACAGGCTGCCACATAGGTGGCACACAGGTGGCACACAGGGTGGCACACAGGGTGGCACACAGGGGTCATGCAGGTGCCACACAGAGTGTCACACAGGGTGCCACACAGGGGTCATACAGGTGCCACACAGGGGTTACAAAGGGGTCACACAGGGGTCACACAGGATGCCACACAGGTGCCACACAGGGGTCACACAGGGTGCCACACAGGGTGCCACACAGGGCTTACAAAGAGGTAACACAGGGTGCCACACAGGGTGCCAGAGAGTGCCACACAGGGTGCCAGAGAGGTGCCACACAGGGTGCCAGGGCTTACAAAGAGGTAACACAGGGTGCCACACAGGGCACCACAGAGGGTGCCACAGAGGTGCCAGGGCTTACAAAGAGGTAACACAGGGTGCCACACAGGGTGCCACAGAGGTGCCACACAGGGTTACAAAGAGGTAACACAGGGTGCCACAGGGTGCCACAGAGGTGCCACACAGGGCTTACAAAGAGGTAACACAGGGTGCCACACAGGGTGCCACAGAGGTGCCACACAGGGCTTACAAAGAGGTAACACAGGGTGCCACACAGGGGTCATACAGGGTGCCACACAGGGTGCCACAGAGGTGCCACACAGGGCTTACAAAGAGGTAACACAGGGTGCCACACAGGGGTCACACAGGATGCCACACAGGGTGCCACAGAGGTGCCACACGGGTCACACAGGATGCCACAGAGGGTGCCACAGAGGTGGCACACAGGGGTTACAAAGAGGTCACACAGGGGGCACACAGGGTTAACAAAGGTGTCACACAGGGGTCATACAGGGTGCCACACAGGTGGCACACAGGGTGCCACAGAGGGTGCCACAGAGGGTGAGAAGGCACCAAGGGGAGGGAGGAAGAGAGCCAAACCCTTCACGCACCTTGAAGCCATCGTCCCCTTGCTGGCCCAGGTCACCCCTGCTGCCCTTCTCGCCCTAGGAGAGAGTCAGGGAGAGTTTGGGTGGCCAAGAGGAGGGCAGAGAGCTCCTGGGACACCAGCTCTGAAGGGTGGCCACTGGGGCCCCTGCTCTAGCTCCTCCATCAGGTAGGCAGCAGAGGCTTGCTGCCCGACCCTGGCAGGAGAGCCCTGCCTGGGGACACTTCCCAAGGCCAAACAGCAACTGGCCTCCAGAAAGCAGCTGGGGCTGGGAAACTCCCAGTTGTTGTTGGCCACCCTCGTGGCCCTTCTCTGGGCACCCTCCAGCACCTCCAGATCCCTCCTGTACCAGAGGTTCCAGTACTGGGCACAGAGCTCCAGGTGGGGTCTCAGCAGAGGGGAGCAGAGGGGGAGCATCACCTCCCCTCAACCTTTCTGGCATCTGAACCACAGGCTTGGATCTCACAGGAGCCATGAGGGTAGGCATGGTGCCAGGAAGGGAAGAAGCATCACACAGTGGGGGCTGGCTTGTAGAAACACAGAAACCACCCCCTCCAGCACTGAGCCTCCCCTGTGCCACTGCCCACCCCAGGGAGGTCTTCTTGTCACAAGGAGGAGAGGATTTAATGGCACAGCTCTGGCTGGCAGTGGGGATGGTGCTGAGCTTCCCTCCTCCTCCTCCCTTCCACTCAGCAGCCAGCAACTGGCTTCTCTGGTAGGAGAGATCTCCTGTCAGGCCAGGCTGGGAGCGTTGGGGTTGCTCAGCCTGGAGAAGAGAAGGTTCCAGGGAGACCTCTGGACACCTTCCAGCACCTCCAGATCCTTCCTGTACTAGAGGCTCCAGAGGTGGACACAGTACTCCAGGTGGGGTCTCAGCAGACCAGAGGAGAAGGGGAGAATCACCTCCCTGGCCCTGCTGTGCCACCTTGTGTCACCCACCTTGTGTCCCTTTGGCCCAGGGTCTCCTTTCATGCCCTTCAGCCCTGGGATGCCCTGCAAGAGAGATCACAGAGTCAATAAGGTTGGAAAAGACCTCAGAGCTCAGCAAGTCCAACCTGTCACCCAGCACCTCCTGGCAACTCAACCATGGCTCCAAGTGCTACATCCAATCCCCTCAGTTTGTGCCCATTGCCCCTTGGCCTGGCCCTGGGCACCACTGCGCAGAGCCTGGCCCCAGCCTCTTGCCCCCCACAGCTCCTTTAGCTCTTGCTGGGCACTGCTCAGCTCCTCTCTGGGGCTGCTCCTCTCCAGGCTCTCAGCCCCAGGGCTCTCAGCCTTTGCTCCTCACAGAGCTGCTCCAGGCCCCTCAGCATCTTCCCAGCTTCCCTTGGAGCCTCTCCAGCAGTTCCCTGTCCCTCTTGAACTGGGGAGCCCAGAACTGGAGCCAGTAGTGCAGCTGTGGCCTCCCTGGGGCAGCAGTCAGCAGAGCTGCAAAGTGGTTCCTGTGGGAGCTGCCAGCAGCCAAACACCTCCAAGCCAATACTCACATAGGGTCCCTGGGGGCCCTGGGGTCCTTCCAGCCCCTTGTCACCTGGGTAGCCCTGAAACACAGACATGAGAGAGCCTGGTGGTGTGGCAGGAGAGCAAGGCAGGAGCCCCAGCACCTCTGGCAGGGAGAGCAGCCCGGGGGGGGGGGCAGGGGGGTGGGCTGGAAGGGACTGGAAGGGACTGGGAACTCAGAGTCCTCCTGCTACTGGGTGCCCTGCACTGCTTTGTCCTCTTCTAAGCAGGGGGCTTGGGTGGGGGCAGCAAGCCCTGGCTTGGGAGCACCCTGAGCTGCCAAGGTGCCCAAGCAAGCCTCACCTTGGTGGGGCAAAGCCAACCTACCTTGGGTCCCCGGGGACCTCTGGGGGCCGGTGGCCCAGCCTGCCCTGCTTGCCCTGGGGACAACAGAGGAAAGACTCACAGCAGTTCCAGCCTGCCAAAGGCACTGAGCTGCCTCCCCTGCATCCCCCAGGGATGCTGAGCCCCAGGAAAACCCAGGGCCCTCTGCAGGATCAGCTCCACACCTCCCAGCCCCCTCCCTGGGGTCCACGGTGCCAGTTACCCGTCTGCCAGCTGCTCCAGGGGCTCCTTCTTCCCCTGGGTGCCCCACATCACCCTGAGGGAAGAAGAGAGAGATGTGGGTCACCAACAGCCTGACCACACCTGGGACCAGCTCTGGGGAAAAGAGGCTGCTGCTTGCATGGACACAGGCACAGAGCTCAGCAGGCTCTGGGGATGGGCACCAAGGCCATGGTGCAGAGCCTGGCACTGAAGGGGAGGTTCCCTGAGCCCCTCTAAGGGCACCTGAGCCAGGAAGGAGCTGAGGAGACCTGGCACTGAAGGGGAGGTTCCCTGAGCCCTCTAAGGGCACCTGAGCCAGGAAGGAGCTGAGGAGACCTGGCACTGAAGGGGAGGTTCCCTGAGACCTCTAAGGGCACCTGAGCCAGGATGGAGCTGAGGAGACCTGGCACTGAAGGGGAGGTTCCCTGAGCCCCTCTAAGGGCACCTGAGCCAGGATGGAGCTGAGACCTGGCACTGAAGGGGAGGTTCCCTGAGACCTCTAAGGGCACCTGAGCCAGGATGGAGCTGAGACCTGGCACTGAAGGGGAGGTTCCCTGAGCCCCTCTAAGGGCACCTGAGCCAGGATGGAGCTGAGACCTGGCACTGAAGGGGAGGTTCCCTGAGACCTCTAAGGGCACCTGAGCCAGGAAGGAGCTGAGGAGACCTGGCACTGAAGGGGAGGTTCCCTGAGACCTCTAAGGGCACCTGAGCCAGGAAGGAGCTGAGGAGACCTGGCACTGAAGGGGAGGTTCCCTGAGACCTCTAAGGGCACCTGAGCCAGGAAGGAGCTGAGGAGACCTGGCACTGAAGGGGAGGTTCCCTGAGACCTCTAAGGGCACCTGAGCCAGGAAGGAGCTGAGGAGACCTGGCACTGAAGGGAGGTTCCCTGAGCCCCTCTAAGGGCACCTGAGCCAGGATGGAGCTGAGACCTGGCACTGAAGGGGAGGTTCCCTGAGCCCCTCTAAGGGCACCTGAGCCAGGATGGAGCTGAGACCTGGCACTGAAGGGGAGGTTCCCTGAGACCTCTCTAGGGCACCTGAGCCAGGATGGAGCTGAGACCTGGCACTGAAGGGGAGGTTCCCTGAGACCTCTAAGGGCACCTGAGCCAGGATGGAGCTGAGACCTGGCACTGAAGGGGAGGTTCCCTGAGCCCCTCTAAGGGCATCTGAGCCAGGATGGAGCTGAGACCTGGCACTGAAGGGGAGGTTCCCTGAGACCTCTAAGGGCGCCTGAGCCAGGAAGGAGCTGAGACCTGGCACTGAAGGGGAGGTTCCCTGAGCCCCTCTAAGGGCACCTGAGCCAGGAAGGAGCTGAGGAGACCTGGCACTGAAGGGGAGGTTCCCTGAGACCTCTAAGGGCACCTGAGCCAGGAAGGAGCTGAGGAGACCTGGCACTGAAGGGGAGGTTCCCTGAGACCTCTAAGGGCACCTGAGCCAGGAAGGAGCTGAGGAGACCTGGCACTGAAGGGGAGGTTCCCTGAGACCTCTAAGGGCACCTGAGCCAGGAAGGAGCTGAGGAGACCTGGCACTGAAGGGGAGGTTCCCTGAGCCCCTCTAAGGGCACCTGAGCCAGGAAGGAGCTGAGGAGACCTGGCACTGAAGGGGAGGTTCCCTGAGCCCCTCTAAGGGCACCTGAGCCAGGATGGAGCTGAGACCTGGCACTGAAGGGGAGGTTCCCTGAGCCCCTCTAAGGGCACCTGAGCCAGGATGGAGCTGAGACCTGGCACTGAAGGGGAGGTTCCCTGAGCCCCTCTAAGGGCACCTGAGCCAGGATGGAGCTGAGACCTGGCACTGAAGGGGAGGTTCCCTGAGCCCCTCTAAGGGCACCTGAGCCAGGAAGGAGCTGAGACCTGGCACTGAAGGGGAGGTTCCCTGAGCCCCTCTAAGGGCGCCTGAGCCAGGAAGGAGCTGAGACCTGCCAACCCCTCAGCCCAAAGCCAGTCAAGGCAGCCCAAGGGCACCCAAGGGCTCTGTGTTTGCCAGGCACTGCCGGGTGGTTGCCTTTAGAGTAGGGGGAGGGAACAGGTCCCCCTGGGGTGGCTCCCCATGGATTCTCTCCATGGATCACCCCAGGACTGACCAGCTCAGGGCATGGTTCCCCTCAGGGGCCATCAGCAGAGGACAGCTCTGGAGGTACCTTCTCTCCTTTGCCGCCTTTCCGTCCCTTAGGGCCAGCTTTTCCTGGAGACCCCTAAAACCCCAAAGGAGAAGGAAATCCTTCCTTAAGGATGCTGGGCCAGGCTTGTCCCCCTCCCAGCCTCCCTCTCTGGGGGATGCATCCCCTCCCTGTGCCAGGGAGAAGCAGCACAGCCCCAGCCCACTCCTCACCGTCTGGCCTGGCTTGCCCGGCGTGCCCGGCTGCCCTTTTGCCCCCACCAGGCCCTAGGGAGGAAGCCAGAAACCAACCCAGCTCCAAGAAACCGGCTCCAGGGATGTCCACCCAGCTCCTGGGCTGGGCCCCAGCTGGGGGCAGCAGAGGTGCCCACTCACCTCCACGCCGCTCACCCCTGTGGCTCCGGCTTCGCCCAGCGGCCCCAGGGGCCCCTGGGGACAAAGCGGGAGGCTGGCAGCAGCTCCGGGGCGCCCAGGGAGGGGCAGGAGGGGGAGCACGAAGCCACCTGCTGGGCAGGGCCCCTTGCAGGCATGCCCCCTGCCCGTCCCCGTGGCGGGGAGGGGACTTACCTGCCGGCCTGGCCGTCCCTTGGCGCCTGCCACTCCTCTGGCACCTCCGTGCCCGCTGTAGCCCTGGAGCCCGCGGGCACCGGCCGGCCCCTGGCTGCCTGCTGCGCCCTGGGGTGCACAGGTGGGGACACCACAGCGTGGTTGGGGTTGGAAGAGGCCTCTGAGATCATCCAGTCCAACCCTCAGCCCAACCCCACCATGGCCACTGCCCCAGGGCCCCAGGTGCCACGGCCACAGGCGTGTGGAACCCCTCCAGGGCTGGGGACTCCACCACCTCCCTGGGCAGCCTGTGCCAGTCCCTGAGCGCTCAGGCAGCGGAGAAACTGGTCCTGATCTCCCACCTAAACCAGCCCCAGCTGGAGCAGGGGCTGAGCAGCCCACCCTCGAGGGGCTTTGACTCCCCTGAGCAGTGGCTCTTGCTGCCTGCTTTGCCCCACACTTGTTCCACACCCCAGCTAAGGGCATGGCTGCCCCAGGCAGAGGGGCACCAAGGCATGGCAAAGCTGGCATGCACGTGGGATCTATCCTGCAGCTGAGTGCAAGGCCATCAATAGCCTGGCTGTGGCTCTGAGCACATCAGGAGTGGCAGTTGAGGCCATGGGTTGGTTGGTCAGGAGGTGCTGGGTGACAGGCTGGACTTGATGATCTCTGAGGTCTTTTCCAACCTTGTTGATTCTATGATTCTAAACACAGGGGACCACGAGGCCAGAGTGCACCTCAGGGCAGGGCAAGCTCTCCTGAGCTCAGGCTGGTTCCTGGAGGCCTCCAAACTTAAGGACACTCAGGGGCTGTGTGGGAGCAGAGGAGAGGGAAGCCAAATGCCCTGCAGCTGCCTCGGGAAGCCCCCAGCAGCCAGGCAGCCTCCAACAGCCAGGCCGGGGCTGCAGGGGCTGCAGAGGCCCTGGAGCTCAGGGGGACTTTCCCAGCACTGTCATTCCAAGTGGAATGCAAACCGGGAGAGGAAGCCCTCTGGACCTGCTCAGCTCCCTCTGGGCTGAAGAGTAAACCAAGGGGGAGTTAAAACCCCAACAACTGTGTGGAGCCCTGGCTCTAGGAAAGCCAAGGCTCAGCTGCTAAGTGCCTGCAGGGCAGGAGCTGGCAGGCACAGCCCAGCCCCTGGGCTGGCAGAGTTTGCTTCGTGGCCAGCCAGCCCCAGGCTCTGCTGCTCCGTCCCAAGGTGCCACCAAAGCTCTCTCCCAGGGTGGGTTTGGGCTGGCACTCACCACTGGACCAGGCTTGCCGCCATCTCCCTTGGCTCCATCATCTCCAGCAAGTCCCTGTGGGGGTGGAGGGGGTTCAGTGGGAGCCCAGCACCACCAGGGGCTCCACACTGAGGTCTCCTGCAGGGGCTTTAAGCAGCTGCTCCCTCACCCCCCCTGCAGCTGGCCAAGGCAGCACCTGGGCACCGTGTGGGGCTCAGCATGAGCCCACAGCAGCCTTCCACGAGGCCATCCCTGAGTGCCAGGCAGAAGTGGTCTGAGTGTTGGGGTGAGGGCATGAGGAACCTCTTGGGAACCAGTGCCAAGCTGGGAAGTGTGAACCTGCAGCCCCCCAGCCTCATTCCTGAGCCCCCTGGCCCAGGCAGTCAGGGGGCTGAATCCCTTGAGGCCTTGCCATGCTCTGGTTGATTGGGTAGGGCTGGGTGCTTGCTTGGCCTTGAGGAGCTTGGAGCTCTCTTCCAGCCTGGTTGACTCTGTGGCTTGTGCTGGAAATGGGGGAGCCCTGGGGAGCCCTTGGGGAGCCCTGGGGAAGCCCTGGGGGAGCCCTGGGGCAGCTCCTGGTTCTGCAAGGTCCCAGGCATCCCTACCTCTACTCCTGCAGCTCCAGCAGGTCCGTCCATGCCTCGGGGCCCCGGGTCCCCCTGGGGAAGAGCAGGGAACAGCTTCTGTCCTCAGGACAGCCCCTCCCGGCGGTGCAGCTCGGGCACCGAGGCACAGGGGGCGTCCCGCGGAAGGTCCCCAGGGTCGCCACTGCCCAGGGCCGAGCCAGCTCCTGCGCCACAGCAGCGGCAGCGGCAGCCCGGCGGGCAGAGCCAGCAGAGAGCGTCTCCCCCCGAGGCGCAGGCTCGGAGCCAGCCCCTGCCGTACCTTCACTCCCTCGGGGCCGCGGAGCCCAGGAGGACCTCGGAGGCCAGTCCCACCCTGCGCGGGGCACAAGCAGAGCAGCTCCTGCCGTGCAGCCCTGGCCCCCTGCCGGCCCTGCTCCCCTGCCCCCCTGCCCCATGCTCCCCTGCCAGCCCTGCCCCCTGCCCCATGCCCCCTGCCAACCCTGCCCCCCTGCCAGCCCTGCCCCCCCAGCCCTGCCCCCCTGCCCCATGCTCCCCTGCCAGCCCTGCCCCCCTGCCCCATGCCCCCCTGCCATCCCTGCCCTCCTGCCCCCCCCCTGCCAGCCCTGCCCCCCTGCCAGCCCTGCCCCCCTGCCCCATGCTCCCCTGCCAGCCCTGCCCCCCTGCCCCATGCTCCCCTGCCAGCCCTGCCCCCTGCCCCATGCTCCCTTGCCATCCCTGCCCTCCTGCCCCATGCTCCCATGCCAGCCCTGCCCCCCTGCCAGCCCTGCCCCCCTGCCCCATGCTCCCCTGCCAGCCCTGCCCCCCTGCCAGCCGGGGACGAGGGACTTACAAACCAGCCTCTGGCTCCGGGGGGACCTGCGGCTCCGGCGACACCGACCTGGCCCTGGGACACGGAGCGAGAGGAGCTGGGCAGGCTGGCAGCCCCCGGGGGCAGCGGAGCCCGGGCTGAGCCCCAGCGCCCAGCGCCCATCCTGCAGGGACCCTGGGAGCCTCTTGGAGCCTGCCAGGGCTGAGCCCCAGCGCCCAGCACCCATCCTGCAGGGACTCTGGGAGCCCCTTGGTACTTGCCAGCAAACCTTCTTGACCCTTCTCTCCTTTGTGGCCTTGCTCTCCACTTTCCCCCGTGGCAGCTCCTGGGCCAGGCACTCCAGGGTGGCCTCTGGGGCCAGTGTCCCCCTGCTCAGGGATGGGGACACAGCTGTCACCAGCAAGAACCAAAGGAAGCAGCAATGCACCGAGCTGCTGCACAGAGTCATGGAAAGGTCTGGGTGGGAAAGGGCCTTCCAGGATCACATCCAGTCCAACCCTCCCGCAGCCAGCAGGGACATCTGCAGCTACTCAGATGCCCACAGCACCTCGCCTGGGATGGTTCCAGGGGTGGGACATCTCCCACCTCTCTGGGCGGCCCTTGGCCACTGCTTCACCACCCTCAGGGGCAAACATTTCTCACTCCCTTTCAGTCTGAATCTCCCTCTCTTAGTCTCAAACCATCCCCCTCCATGTCCTGTCATGACAGCCCTGCTCAGATGTCTGTCCCCAGCTCTCTGCTCAGCCCTTGAAGCACTGCAAGGCCACCAGAAGGTCTCCCTGGGGCCTGCCCTTCTCCAGCTGACCATCCCCATGGAGAGGACATGTTTCACCCTCTCACTGGGTGCTGCAGGCAGAAGTTCACCCTGGGGTGCTCAGGAGTGGTGCTGATGTCAGGCTTGAGCCTGCTGTCCCCAGCCCTGTCCTGCTTCTGCCCCCACACAGGAAGGGCAGCAGCTGAGGCTGAGCAGGGGCTGGGGTCCCCAGGGTGCTGCAGGGAGGGTTACAGTCAGTGCTCACCTTCTGCCCCTGAGCTCCTGGCTCTCCTGGCTCTCCAGTGTCCCCAGGGTCCCCCTGCCCAGAGGGGAGATTCCAGCATCAGGCACAGCAGCTGCTCCCCAGCCCAGGGGGGGCAGAGGCTGGGCTCTGGTTCCATGCCCATCCCCACCCTCCCCTGGTGCTGGGGGAGAGCTGCAGCAGGAGGTCACCCCCAGCCCTCAGTGCTGAGCACGGCCAGGCAGCAGCTGGCCCAGCAAGGGGACCCCGAGGCACCTTCCACGGGGACCCCTCAGGGCGCCCGCTGCACAGCCAGGCAGGGGCAGCTGCCCAGAGCCAGAGCACAGGGCTGTGCTGTGCCCTTGCCCCGGTAGGGGCCACCAGCAGGCAGCAGCGTGCCAGCCAGCACACCTACCTCCTTCCCTTGCTCCCCAGGCCTCCCGGGCAGCCCCTCTGGGCCGTCAGCTCCCGGCTGCCCGGGGCTCCCGCTGGGGCCGGCAGCTCCACAGGCTCCTGCCTCGCCCTGGGCAGGGGGAAGGTGGCCAGGGTTAGTCTTGGCTGACTTCTCCAGCTGGGCCTGGCTTGGCCTGCCATGGTTCCTCACCACACAGCCAGCCCAGCTTGCCCTGCCCCAGCTACCCAGGCTTTGAGGGGGCCTGGGCCCCTCTGCACAGCAGTTCAGGCTGGAAAAGACCTTTCAGGTCCAGAGATCCAGCCCAGCCCTTAACCCAGCACTGGCAGCTCACCACTGAACCCCCTCAGCACCACAGCTACGGGGCTCTGAAGCCCCTCCAGGGATGGGCACTCCCCCTGCCCTGGGCCAGGCCTTGACAAGCCTTTGGGGGAAGGAATTGGAATGGAATGGAATGGAATAGAATAGAATGGAATAGAATGGAATAGAATAGAATAGAATAGAATGGAATAGAATAGAATGGAATAGAATGGAATAGAATAGAACAGAATAGAACAGAATAGAATAGAATGGAATAGAATAGAATGGAATAGAATAGGAATGGAATGGAATGGAATGGAATGGAATGGAATGGAATAGAATAGAATAGAATAGAATAGAATAGAATAGAATAGAATAGAATAGAATAGAATAGAATAGAAATGGAATGGAATGGAATGGAATGAAATGGAATGGAATGGAATGGAATGGAATGGAATGGAATGGAATGGAATGGAATGGAATGGAATGGAATGGAATGGAATAAACCAGGTTGGAAAAGACCTCAGAGATCATCAAGTCCAACCTATCACCCAACACCATCTGCCTCATCCAGGCTCTTCCTAAACACCCCCAGGGATGGTGACTCCACCACCTCCCTGGGCAGCACATCCCAAGGGCAAATCTCTCTTGCTGGGAAGAATTTCTTCCTCACCTCCAGCCTAAACCTCCCCTGGCACAGCTTGAGACTGTGTCCTCTTGTTCTGGTGCTGCTTGCATGGGAAAAGAGACCAACCCCCACCTGGCTACAACCTCCCTTCAGGCAGTTGGAAAGAGCAAGGTCTCCCCTGAGCCTCCTCTTCTGCAGGCTAAGCAACCCCAGCTCCCTCAGCCTCTCCTCACAGGGCTGTGCTCCAGACCCCTCCCCAGCTTTCTTGCCCTTCTCTGGACACCTTCAAGTCTCTCAACATCTTTCCTAAACTGAGGAGCCCAGAACTGGACACAGGACTCAAGGTGTGGCCTGAGCAGTGCTGAGCACAGGGCAGAATGACCTCCCTGCTCCTGCTGGCCACACTGTTCCTGCTGCAGGCCAGGATGCCATTGGCCTTCTTGGCCACCTGGGCACACTGCTGGCTCATGTTCAGCTGCTTTCAACCACTACCCCCAGGTCCCTCTCTGCCTGGCTGCTCTCAGCCACTCTGCCCCCAGCCTGTAGCACTGCCTGGAGTTGCTGTGGCCAATGTGCAGCACCTGGCACTTGGATGTGTTCAATCTCCTGCCCTTGGCCTCTGCCCATCTGTCCAGCCTGGCAAGGTCCCTCTGCAGATCTCTCCTACCCTCTAACAGATCAGCTCCTGCCCCCAGCTTGGTGTCATCTGATGATGGACTCCATTGATATTGAACAGGCTGGGGCCCAGCACTGATCCCTGGGGGAACTGTTCCCCACATCCACCCTGAACCTCCCCTGGGGCACCCTGAGGCCATTTGCTCTCATCCTATCACTTGTTCCCTGGGAGGGGACAGTGACACACCACCAAATAGTGTTGGGCCTTGGCTCAAAGGTAGCTGCTGGAGCTACAACCTCGTCAACTCCCTGCTGGTACAGCAGCTAAAAAAGTCAGAGTGATCCCAGATGAAGCTGTAGGAGGCACTTCCCTTCTGCCATGCTCAGCAGCAGAAATCCCCAGGGATGGGCATGAAGGGGCTGGAGTGCAAAGAGCCCTGCCCAGCAGGAGCAGGGGAGCCCAGCACCACTGGTGCTATCCCCCAGCACCCAGCAGGCACTCACCTGCTCTCCTTTGGGCCCCGGGCGTCCCTCTGCTCCCGGCTGTCCTGGGCACCCCTGGGGAGGAAGCACAGAGCCCAGCCCTAGCACAGCTCCACCACCCCACACCAGATGGGTTGGGCTGGAAGGGACCTGAAAGCTCATCCAGTCCCAACCCTCTGCCATGGGCAGGGACACCTCTCACCAGCACAGGTTGCTCAGAGCCTCATCCAGCCTGGTCCTGAACACCTCCTGGGAGGAGGCAGCCACAGCCTCCCTGGGCAACCTGTGCCAGAGTCTCCCCAGCCTCACTGCAAAGAGCTTCTCCCTAATCTCCAGTCTCACTCTCCCCTCTCCCAGCTCAAAGCCATTGTTCCTCATCCTGGCACTCCCAGCCCTTATCAGAAGTCCCTCCCCAGCTCCCTGGAGCCCTTCAGGTACTGGAAGGCTGCTGTGAGGTCCCCCTGGAGTCTTCTCCAGGCTGAGCAGCCCCAACTCTCCCAGCCTGTCCCCAGGATTCTCCAGCCCTCTGATCACCACCAGGGTCCTCCCCACACAGCCTCTGGCTCAGCTGAGGCAGACACAGCCTTAACCTTCTGGTTCAGCAGAGGCTCAGCCTCCTCCCTTCACCCCCACCCCTGGAGAAGGCAGGAGGGGAGGGGGAGGCTGGAGCAGCCCAGCCAGGGCAGGACAGGGCTCCCCAGGTGGTTACCTGCTCACCATCCAGCCCTCTGATGCCAGCTTCCCCAGGCTCTCCCACGGTGCCCTGCAGGGGACATGGGCATCAGGGCAGGCAGCTGTGCTGGTCCCCCACACAGGTCCCTCGCAGCCCCTCCTGCCCAGCATTTGCAGGAGGCCTTGCAAGGCTCTTCTCCCACCTCAGCCCAGCCATGCCAGCCCCCAGCCTGCTGGGCAAAGCCAGTGGCCGAACTGCCAGCCCCACTCCAGGCAAGCAGAGCAAGGCCAAAGCTCTGCCTGCCTGGGCACAGGGGGCTGGCAGGGGGAACCAAGCCACCTTCCCTGTCCTTACCTTCTCTCCTCTCACCCCTGAAGGCCCTTCAGGTCCACTTGGACCTTCCTGTCCCTGGAAACAAGCAGTCCATAGCAACATCCCTGTGGTCTGAAGGCTCTGCCTTGGCACCTCCTGAGCCTGGCTGGCAGAGGTTGGGATGCCCCAGCACACCCTGCCCCCTCCCACCCCCCAGGCACAACAGTCGCTTGCCAGCTTCCCAAGCCCCCCTCGTGCCAGCTTCCCAAGCCCCCTCGTGCCAGCTTCCCAAGACCCCTAGTGCCAGCCCCCCCCCTCGTGCCAGCTTCCCAAGCCCCCCTAGTGCCAGCTTCCCAAGCCCCCTAGTGCCAGCTTCCCAAGCCCCCCTAGTGCCAGCTTCCCAAGCCCCCCCTAGTGCCAGCTTCCCAAGCCCCCCCAGCCCCAGTGCCAGCTTCCCAAGCCCCCAGCCCCCCTCGTGCCAGCTTCCCAAGCCCCCTCGTGCCAGCTTCCCAAGCCCCCCTAGTGCCAGCTTCCCAAGCCCCCCTAGTGCCAGCTTCCCAAGCCCCCCTAGTGCCAGCTTCCCAAGCCCCCCTAGTGCCAGCTTCCCAAGCCCCCCTAGTGCCAGCTTCCCAAGCCCCCCTCGTGCCAGCTTCCCAAGCCCCCCTAGTGCCAGCTTCCCAAGCCCCCCTAGTGCCAGCTTCCCAAGCCCCCCTAGTGCCAGCTTCCCAAGCCCCCCCAGCTTCCCAGTGCCAGCTTCCCAAGCCCCCCTAGTGCCAGCTTCCCAAGCCCCCTAGTGCCAGCTTCCCAAGCCCCCTAGTGCCAGCTTCCCAGTGCCAGCCCCAAGCCCCTAGTGCCAGCTTCCCAAGCCCCCCTAGTGCCAGCTTCCCAAGCCCCCCTCGTGCCAGCTTCCCAAGCCCCCCTAGTGCCAGCTTCCCAAGCCCCCCTAGTGCCAGCTTCCCAAGCCCCCACTAGTGCCAGCTTCCCAAGCCCCCCTAGTACCAGCTTCCCAAGCCCCCCCTAGTGCCAGCTTCCCAAGCCCCCAGCTTCCCAAGCCCCCCTAGTGCCAGCTTCCCAAGCCCCCTAGTGCCAGCTTCCCAAGCCCCCACTAGTGCCAGCTTCCCAAGCCCCCCTAGTGCCAGCTTCCCAAGCCCCCCCTAGTGCCAGCTCGTGCCAGCTTCCCAAGCCCCCCAAGCTTCCCAAGCCCCCTAGTGCCAGCTTCCCAAGCCCCCCCTAGTGCCAGCTTCCCAAGCCCCCCCCCTAGTGCCAGCTTCCCAAGCCCCCTAGTGCCAGCTTCCCAAGCCCCCCTAGTGCCAGCTTCCCAAGCCCCCTAGTGCCAGCTAGTGCCAGCTTCCCAAGCCCCCCTAGTGCCAGCTTCCCAAGCCCCCTAGTGCCAGCTTCCCAAGCCCCCTAGTGCCAGCTTCCCAAGCCCCCCCCCTAGTGCCAGCTTCCCAAGCCCCCCTAGTGCCAGCTTCCCAAGCCCCCTAGTGCCAGCTTCCCAAGCCCCCTAGTGCCAGCTTCCCAAGCCCCCCTAGTGCCAGCTTCCCAAGCCCCCTAGTGCCAGCTTCCCAAGCCCCCCTAGTACCAGCTTCCCAAGCCCCCTAGTGCCAGCTTCCCAAGCCCCCTAGTGCCAGCTTCCCAAGCCCCCTAGTGCCAGCTTCCCAAGCCCCCCAAGTGCCAGCTTCCCAAGCCCCCCCGTGCCAGCTTCCCAAGCCCCCTAGTACCAGCTTCCCAAGCCCCCCTAGTGCCAGCTTCCCAAGCCCCCCTAGTGCCAGCTTCCCAAGCCCCCCTAGTGCCAGCTTCCCAAGCCCCCCTAGTGCCAGCTTCCCAAGCCCCCTAGTGCCAGCTTCCCAAGCCCCCCTAGTGCCAGCTTCCCAAGCCCCCCCCAAGCCCCTAGTGCCAGCTTCCCAAGCCCCCCTAGTGCCAGCTTCCCAAGCCCCCCTAGTGCCAGCTTCCCAAGCCCCCCAGCTTCCCAAGCCCCCTAGTGCCAGCTTCCCAAGCCCCCCTAGTGCCAGCTTCCCAAGCCCCCCCAGCTTCCCAAGCCCCCTAGTGCCAGCTTCCCAAGCCCCCCTAGTGCCAGCTTCCCAAGCCCCCCTAGTGCCAGCTTCCCAAGCCCCCCCTAGTGCCAGCTTCCCAAGCCCCCTAGTGCCAGCTTCCCAAGCCCCCCTAGTGCCAGCTTCCCAAGCCCCCCAGCTAGTGCCAGCTTCCCAAGCCCCCCCCAAGCCCCCCTAGTGCCAGCTTCCCAAGCCCCCAAGTGCCAGCTTCCCAAGCCCCCTAGTGCCAGCTTCCCAAGCCCCCTAGTGCCAGCTTCCCAAGCCCCCTAGTGCCAGCTTCCCAAGCCCCCCTAGTGCCAGCTTCCCAAGCCCCCTAGTGCCAGCTTCCCAAGCCCCCTAGTGCCAGCTTCCCAAGCCCCCCTAGTGCCAGCTTCCCAAGCCCCCCCCCTAGTGCCAGCTTCCCCAAGCCCCCTAGTGCCAGCCCCCCCCTAGTGCCAGCTTCCCAAGCCCCCCCCTAGTGCCAGCTTCCCAAGCCCCCTAGTGCCAGCTTCCCAAGCCCCCCTAGTGCCAGCTTCCCAAGCCCCCCCCCTAGTGCCAGCTTCCCAAGCCCCCCCCCTAGTGCCAGCTTCCCAAGCCCCCAGCTTCCCAAGCCCCCCTAGTGCCAGCTTCCCAAGCCCCCCTAGTGCCAGCTTCCCTCCTCCCTCCCTTGCCACAGGTGCTTTTGGGAGCTCGCCAGAAGCACTGCCCCAGCAGAGCTCTGCCCCCTGTGCCAGGGTGCCGGGCAGCCCTGCAGGAGCACTCACCGGGTGCCCAGGGGGCCAGCAGCCCCCGCCGGGCCAGCAGCTCCCGGCCGTCCTGCCGAGCCAGGCTTCCCCGGCAGCCCCTCCGGCCCCCGGGGGCCAGGCACGCCCTGCAAGGCCGAGAGGCCACTCTCAGGCCCCTGCAAGGTGGCACAGGGGAGGGCAGTGCCGCTGGGAGCCCCTGCCTGGGGCCTCCGCAGGGTGCCCGCTGGGCAGCGCCGCTGCCTCCCCCTCCCGGCAGGTGCAGGGGGCACCGCTGGCCCCGGCCCCAGCCCCCCCCCAGCTCCCCCAGGGGCCCGGGGCGCAGCTGCCTGCGGGGAGGGCACGGGTGCCCGGCCTCCTGGTGCCCGCCGCAGCCCGGGCAGCGCGCAGAGCCGCCCCGCAGCACACTTACAGGCAGCCCTGGCAGCCCCGCGGGCCCTGGCTCTCCTGCCCTGCCCTGAAACGAGAGGGGTGCTCTGCAGCCCCTGGCACCAGGCTCCCCCTGCGTGCCCAGGCCGCCTGCTGGCACCCAGGCGGCGCCAGGCCCGAGCCCGGGCAGCAGCGGGAAGGGGCAGGGGGCTGCCTGCTCCCACCCAGGGCTCCGGGCTGCTGCGGCTGCAGGCGGCAGTGGTGCCCGCGCCCGGGGCGCTGCAGCAGGGGCACAGCAGCAAGCCACCGGGGGCACTGCCAGCCCTACCTGGGGGCCAGGAGCACCTCGAGGACCAGGAGGACCTGGCAGGGCCTGGGGGAGGAGAAGGCAATCAGAGTCCCACACTGCAGCCCTGACCGCTGCCCCCTCCCCGCTGCGGCCCCTTGAGGCCCCAGTGCCCCCTGCCCGGCCTGGCACAGGTGGCCTGCTTGGTGCTTCCCTGCAGGGCTGCAGCAGCAGGCAGGACCCACCTTGGGACCAGCTTTCCCTGGAAATCCTGGTGGGCCTGGGGCTCCCATTTCTCCCTGTCAGGAGGCAAGAAAGATTTCCTTCCCTCTGTGTGCTGGAACGCAGTCACCTCCTGAGCCCCAAGCCCCTCTGCCGGGCATCTCACCCACAGGAGTCTGGGCAGCTCACAGCTCGTGAGGGCATGGAAGGGACCTCTGAGCTCACAGGATCACAGCTCACAGGGTGTGAGGGGATGGAAGGGACCTCTGAGCTCACAGGATCACAGCTCACAGGGTGTGAGGGGATGGAAGAGACCTCTGAGCTCACAGGATCACAGCTCACAGGGTGTGAGGGGATGGAAGGGACCTCTGAGCTCACAGGATCACAGCTCACAGGGTGTGAGGGGATGGAAAGGACCTCTGAGCTCACAGGATCACAGCTCACAGGGTGTGAGGGGATGGAAGGGACCTCTGAGCTCACAGGATCACAGCTCACAGGGTGTGAGGGGATGGAAGGGACCTCTGAGCTCACAGGATCACAGCTCACAGGGTGTGAGGGGATGGAAGAGACCTCTGAGCTCACAGGATCACAGCTCACAGGGTGTGAGGGGATGGAAGGGACCTCTGAGCTCACAGGATCACAGCTCACAGGGTGTGAGGGGATGGAAAGGACCTCTGAGCTCACAGGATCACAGCTCACAGGGTGTGAGGGGATGGAAGGGACCTCTGAGCTCACAGGATCACAGCTCACAGGGTGTGAGGGGATGGAAGGGACCTCTGAGCTCACAGGATCACAGCTCACAGCTCGTGAGGGCATGGAAGGGACCTCTGAGCTCACAGGATCACAGCTCACAGAGTGTGAGGGGATGGAAGGGACCTCTGGAGCTCACAGGATCACAGCTCACAGGGTGTGAGGGGATGGAAGGGACCTCTGAGCTCACAGGATCACAGCTCACAGGGTGTGAGGGGATGGAAGAGACCTCTGAGCTCACAGGATCACAGCTCACAGGGTGTGAGGGGATGGAAGGGACCTCTGAGCTCACAGGATCACAGCTCACAGGGTGTGAGGGGATGGAAAGGACCTCTGAGCTCACAGGATCACAGCTCACAGGGTGTGAGGGGATGGAAGGGACCTCTGAGCTCACAGGATCACAGCTCACAGGGTGTGAGGGGATGGAAGGGACCTCTGAGCTCACAGGATCACAGCTCACAGGGTGTGAGGGGATGGAAAGGACCTCTGAGCTCACAGGATCACAGCTCACAGGGTGTGAGGGGATGGAAGGGACCTCTGAGCTCACAGGATCACAGCTCACAGGGTGTGAGGGGATGGAAGAGACCTCTGAGCTCACAGGATCACAGCTCACAGGGTGTGAGGGGATGGAAGGGACCTCTGAGCTCACAGGATCACAGCTCACAGGGTGTGAGGGGATGGAAAGGACCTCTGAGCTCACAGGATCACAGCTCACAGGGTGTGAGGGGATGGAAGGGACCTCTGAGCTCACAGGATCACAGCTCACAGGGTGTGAGGGGATGGAAGGGACCTCTGAGCTCACAGGATCACAGCTCACAGCTCGTGAGGGCATGGAAGGGACCTCTGAGCTCACAGGATCACAGCTCACAGAGTGTGAGGGGATGGAAGGGACCTCTGGAGCTCACAGGATCACAGCTCATGGAGTGTGAGGGGATGGAAGGGACCTCTGAGCTCACAGGATCACAGCTCACAGAGTGTGAGGGGATGGAAGGGACCTCTGAGCTCACAGGATCACAGCTCACGGAGTGTGAGGGGATGGAAGGGACCTCTGGAGCTCACAGGATCACAGCTCACAGGGTGTGAGGGGATGGAAGGGACCTCTGAGCTCACAGGATCACAGCTCACAGGGTGTGAGGGGATGGAAGGGACCTCTGAGCTCACAGGATCACAGCTCACAGGGTGTGAGGGCATGGAAGGGACCTCTGAGCTCACAGGATCACAGCTCACGGAGTGTGAGGGAATGGAAGGGACCTCTGGAGCTCACAGGATCACAGCTCACAGGGTGTGAGGGGATGGAAGGGACCTCTGAGCTCACAGGATCACAGCTCACGGAGTGTGAGGGGATGGAAGGGACCTCTGAGCTCACAGGATCACAGCTCACGGAGTGTGAGGGGATGGAAGGGACCTCTGAGCTCACAGGATCACAGCTCACAGGGTGTGAGGGAATGGAAGGGACCTCTGAGCTCACAGGATCACAGCTCACAGAGTGTGAGGGAATGGAAGGGACCTCTGGAGCTCACAGGATCACAGCTCACAGGGTGTGAGGGGATGGAAGGGACCTCTGAGCTCACAGGATCACAGCTCACGGAGTGTGAGGGGATGGAAGGGACCTCTGGAGCTCACAGGATCACAGCTCACAGGGTGTGAGGGGTTGGAAGGGACCTCTGGAGCTCATCAAGTCCAACCCCCTGCCAGAGCAGGACCACAGAATCCAGTGCAGGTGAAGCACTGGACACCCAGCATGGGATGAGTGTCCACATGGGAGCCACAGAGCCCCTGAATCCCAGCATGGTGCTGGTGGGAAGGGACCTCTGGAGATCATCCCGTCCAGGACCCCTGGCAGAAGCAGGGTCAACCACAGCAGCTGGCCCAGGGCCCAGCTGTGTTTAGAATCTCTGCAGGGAAGGAGACTCCATCACCTCTCTGGGCAGCCTGCTCCAGGCCTCCAGCAGCCTCACAGTGAATTTCTCTTGTGTTCCCCTGGCACCTCCTCTGCTCCAGCTTGCCCCCAGTGCCCCTTGTGCTGCCCTTGGCCACCCCTGAGCAGAGCCTGGCTCTGTCCTCCCCACACTGCCCTGCACATCTTAGGCCCCAGCCATGAGGGCAGCCCTCATGTCCAGCTCCAGCCCTTCCCCTCCTGCCCCCCTGGCACAGCTGATGGGGACCAGTGATGGACATCACCCAAACCCACCCCTTGGGTGCAAGAGCCCAACCCCAGAGTGTTCCCAAAGCTTGGACTCCCAGCCCAGCCCTGCCCTGCCCTCCCTGCTGTGCCGTTGCCCAGCCCTACCTTGTCTCCCCTGCGCCCTGGCCTCCCGCGGTCACCAGCAGCTCCTGGGTAGCCCTGGGGAGAGCAGAGAGTTAGGAGGCAGCTGGGGGCATCTCCAGGCTTTGGGGAGGAGGCAGCTGCTGAGGCTGAGCTCCCACCCAGGAAGGGGAGGACCCTGGGCACCACAGGAGCCCTGGCAGGATGCTCCCAGCGCTGCTCCGGTAACCACCCCGCCCCGTCTGCTGCCCGTGGGCAGCAGCAGCCCCTCTCCACGGCAGCACTCTCACTCACATAGATGCCAACAGGTCCTTGGGGCCCCTCCAAGCCAGGCTTCCCAGGCAGCCCCTGCCAGGTAAGATGAGGGCATTAAGAAACCTCCACTCCTGGGAGGTGAGCAGACACCTTCCCACCCTGGGTGCTCGTGTCTGAAGCTGAGGGACCTCCTCGGCTCCCCCCGCCGCAGCCAAGGGTTGTTCACCACCATCCCTCCTCCAGCCAGCCCTCCTGGACCCTCCAGGCCCCAGCTCTCACCTTTGGGCCCAGGGCACCTGGGTCTCCATCGGGTCCAGGTCTTCCCAGAGAGCCCTTTGGAAACATTTGGGGTAGAAGCGTCAGCAAGAGACATTCCCCAGCGAGCCTCTGCCGCTGCCTCTCTGCTCAGCTCCACCGCTGCCTCTCTGCTCAGCTCCACCGCTGCCTCTCTGCTCAGCTCCACCACTGCCTCTCTGCTCAGCTCCACCGCTGCCTCTCTGCTCAGCTCCACCGCTGCCTCTCTGCTCAGCTCCACCTCTGCCTCTCTGCTCAGCTCCACCGCTGCCTCTGCTCAGCTCCACCACTGCTGCTGCCTCTCTGCTCAGCTCCAGCTCCACCGCTGCTGCCTCCACCGCTGCCTCTCTGCTCAGCTCCACCGCTGCCTCTCTGCTCAGCTCCACCGCTGCCTCTGCTCAGCTCCACCAGCTCCACCACTGCCTCTCTGCCAGCTCCACCTCTGCCTCTCTGCTCAGCTCCACCGCTGCCTCTCTGCTCAGCTCCACCGCTGCCTGCTCAGCTCTCTGCTCAGCTCCACCGCTGCCTCTCTGCTCAGCTCCACCGCTGCCTCTCTGCTCAGCTCCACCGCTGCCTCTCTGCTCAGCTCCACCGCTGCCTCTCTGCTCAGCTCCACCTCTGCCTCCACCTCTCCTCTGCTCAGCTCCACCACTGCCTCTCTGCTCAGCTCCACCTCTGCCTCTCTGCTCAGCTCCACCTCTGCTCAGCTCCACCGCTGCCTCTCTGCTCAGCTCCACCGCTGCCTCTCTGCTCAGCTCCACCGCTGCCTCTCTGCTCAGCTCCACCGCTGCCTCTCTGCTCAGCTCCACCGCTGCCTCTCTGCTCAGCTCCACCGCTGCCTCTCTGCTCAGCTCCACCTCTGCCTCTCTGCTCACTCCACTGCCTCTCTGCTCAGCTCCACCGCTGCCTCTCTGCTCAGCTCCACCACTGCCTCTGTGCTCAGCTCCACCTCTGCTGCTGCCTCTCTGCTCAGCTCCACCTCTGCCTCTCTGCTCAGCTCCACCGCTGCCTCTGTGCTCAGCTCCACCGCTGCCTCTCTGCTCAGCTCCACCGCTGCCTCTCTGCTCAGCTCCACCGCTGCCTCTCTGCTCAGCTCCACCTCTGCTGCTGCTCTCTGCTCAGCTCCACCTCTGCCTCTCTGCTCAGCTCCACCGCTGCCTCTCTGCTCAGCTCCACCGCTGCCTCTCTGCTCAGCTCCACCGCTGCCTCTCTGCTCAGCTCCACCGCTGCCTCTCTGCTCAGCTCCACCGCTGCCTCTGCTCAGCTCCACCGCTGCCTCTGTGCTCAGCTCCACCTCTGCTGCTGCCTCTGCTCAGCTCCACCTCTGCCTCTGTGCTCAGCTCCACCGCTGCCTCTGTGCTCAGCTCCACCGCTGCCTCTCTGCTCAGCTCCACCGCTGCCTCTCTGCTCAGCTCCACCGCTGCCTCTCTGCTCAGCTCCACCTCTGCTGCTGCCTCTCTGCTCAGCTCCACCTCTGCCTCTCTGCTCAGCTCCACCGCTGCCTCTCTGCTCAGCTCCACTGCTGCCTCTGTGCTCAGCTCCACCGCTGCCTCTCTGCTCAGCTCCACCGCTGCCTCTGTGCTCAGCTCCACCGCTGCCTCTCTGCTCAGCTCCACCGCTGCCTCTCTGCTCAGCTCCACCGCTGCCTCTCTGCTCAGCTCCACCGCTGCCTCTCTGCTCAGCTCCACCGCTGCCTCTCTGCTCAGCTCCACCGCTGCCTCTCTGCTCAGCTCCACCGCTGCCTCTCTGCTCAGCTCCACCGCTGCCTCTCTGCTCAGCTCCACCGCTGCCTCTCTGCTCAGCTCCACCTCTGCCTCTCTGCTCAGCTCCACCACTGCCTCTCTGCTCAGCTCCACCACTGCCTCTCTGCTCAGCTCCACCTCTGCTGCTGCCTCTGCTCAGCTCCACCGCTGCCTCTCTGCTCAGCTCCACCGCTGCCTCTGCTCAGCTCCACCTCTGCCTCTCTGCTCAGCTCCACCGCTGCCTCTCTGCTCAGCTCCACCGCTGCCTCTCTGCTCAGCTCCACCGCTGCCTCTCTGCTCAGCTCCACCGCTGCCTCTCTGCTCAGCTCCACCGCTGCCTCTCTGCTCAGCTCCACCGCTGCCTCTCTGCTCAGCTCCACCGCTGCCTCTCTGCTCAGCTCCACCGCTGCCTCTCTGCTCAGCTCCACCGCTGCCTCTCTGCTCAGCTCCACCGCTGCCTCTCTGCTCAGCTCCACCTCTGCCTCTCTGCTCAGCTCCACCGCTGCCTCTCTGCTCAGCTCCACCTCTGCCTCTCTGCTCAGCTCCACCGCTGCCTCTCTGCTCAGCTCCACCGCTGCCTCTCTGCTCAGCTCCACCGCTGCCTCTCTGCTCAGCTCCACCGCTGCCTCTGCTGCTCAGCTCTGCTCTGCCTCTCTGCTCAGCTCCACCGCTGCCTCTCTGCTCAGCTCCACCGCTGCCTCTCTGCTCAGCTCCACCGCTGCCTCTCTGCTCAGCTCCACCGCTGCCTCTCTGCTCAGCTCCACCTCTGCTGCTGCCTCTCTGCTCAGCTCCACCGCTGCCTCTCTGCTCAGCTCCACCGCTGCCTCTCTGCTCAGCTCCACCGCTGCCTCTCTGCTCAGCTCCACCTCTGCCTCTCTGCTCAGCTCCACCGCTGCCTCTCTGCTCAGCTCCACCGCTGCCTCTGCTCTCAGCTCCACCTCTGCCTCTCTGCTCAGCTCCACCGCTGCCTCTCTGCTCAGCTCCACCGCTGCCTCTCTGCTCAGCTCCACCGCTGCCTCTCTGCTCAGCTCCACCTCTGCCTCTCTGCTCAGCTCCACCACTGCCTCTCTGCTCAGCTCCACCGCTGCCTCTCTGCTCAGCTCCACCTCTGCCTCTCTGCTCAGCTCCACCGCTGCCTCTCTGCTCAGCTCCACCGCTGCCTCTCTGCTCAGCTCCACCTCTGCTGCTGCCTCTCTGCTCAGCTCCACCGCTGCCTCTCTGCTCAGCTCCACCGCTGCCTCTGCTCAGCTCCACCTCTGCCTCTCTGCTCAGCTCCACCGCTGCCTCTGCTCAGCTCCACCTCTGCCTCTCTGCTCAGCTCCACCACTGCCTCTGTGCTCAGCTCCACCTCTGCCTCTCTGCTCAGCTCCACCTCTGCCTCTCTGCTCAGCTCCACCACTGCCTCTCTGCTCAGCTCCACCTCTGCTGCTGCCTCTGCTCAGCTCCACCGCTGCCTCTCTGCTCAGCTCCACCGCTGCCTCTCTGCTCAGCTCCACCGCTGCCTCTCTGCTCAGCTCCACCGCTGCCTCTCTGCTCAGCTCCACCTCTGCCTCTCTGCTCAGCTCCACCGCTGCCTCTCTGCTCAGCTCCACCTCTGCCTCTCTGCTCAGCTCCACCGCTGCCTCTCTGCTCAGCTCCACCGCTGCCTATCTGCTCAGCTCCACCGCTGCCTCTGTGCTCAGCTCCACCTCTGCTGCTGCCTCTCTGCTCAGCTCCACCTCTGCCTCTGTGCTCAGCTCCACCCTCTGCTCTCTGTGCTCAGCTCCACCGCTGCCTCTCTGCTCAGCTCCACCGCTGCCTCTCTGCTCAGCTCCACCGCTGCCTCTCTGCTCAGCTCCACCTCTGCTGCTGCCTCTCTGCTCAGCTCCACCTCTGCCTCTCTGCTCAGCTCCACCGCTGCCTCTCTGCTCAGCTCCACCGCTGCCTCTCTGCTCAGCTCCACCTCTGCCTCTCTGCTCAGCTCCACCGCTGCCTCTCTGCTCAGCTCCACCGCTGCCTATCTGCTCAGCTCCACCGCTGCCTCTCTGCTCAGCTCCACCTCTGCTGCTGCTCTCTCTGCTCAGCTCCACCTCTGCCTCTCTGCTCAGCTCCACCGCTGCCTCTCTGCTCAGCTCCACCGCTGCCTCTCTGCTCAGCTCCACCGCTGCCTCTCTGCTCAGCTCCACCGCTGCCTCTCTGCTCAGCTCCACCTCTGCTGCCTCTCTGCTCAGCTCCACCTCTGCCTCTCTGCTCAGCTCCACCGCTGCCTCTCTGCTCAGCTCCACTGCTGCCTCTCTGCTCAGCTCCACCGCTGCCTCTCTGCTCAGCTCCACCGCTGCCTCTCTGCTCAGCTCCACCGCTGCCTCTCTGCTCAGCTCCACCGCTGCCTCTCTGCTCAGCTCCACCTCTGCCTCTCTGCTCAGCTCCACCACTGCCTCTCTGCTCAGCTCCACCACTGCCTCTCTGCTCAGCTCCACCTCTGCTGCTGCCTCTGCTCAGCTCCACCGCTGCCTCTCTGCTCAGCTCCACCGCTGCCTCTGCTCAGCTCCACCACTGCCTGCTGCCTCTCTGCTCAGCTCCACCGCTGCCTCTCTGCTCAGCTCCACCGCTGCCTCTCTGCTCAGCTCCACCGCTGCCTCTCTGCTCAGCTCCACCGCTGCCTCTCTGCTCAGCTCCACCGCTGCCTCTCTGCTCAGCTCCACCGCTGCCTCTCTGCTCAGCTCCACCGCTGCCTCTCTGCTCAGCTCCACCGCTGCCTCTCTGCTCAGCTCCACCTCTGCTGCCTCTCTGCTCAGCTCCACCTCTGCCTCTCTGCTCAGCTCCACCGCTGCCTCTGTGCTCAGCTCCACCTCTGCCTCTCTGCTCAGCTCCACCGCTGCCTCTCTGCTCAGCTCCACCTCTGCCTCTCTGCTCAGCTCCACCGCTGCCTCTCTGCTCAGCTCCACCGCTGCCTCTCTGCTCAGCTCCACCGCTGCCTCTCTGCTCAGCTCCACTGCTGCCTCTGTGCTCAGCTCCACCGCTGCCTCTCTGCTCAGCTCCACCGCTGCCTCTCTGCTCAGCTCCACCTCTGCCTCTCTGCTCAGCTCCACCACTGCCTCTCTGCTCAGCTCCACCACTGCCTCTCTGCTCAGCTCCACCTCTGCTGCTGCCTCTGCTCAGCTCCACCGCTGCCTCTCTGCTCAGCTCCACCGCTGCCTCTCTGCTCAGCTCCACCGCTGCCTCTCTGCTCAGCTCCACCGCTGCCTCTCTGCTCCGCTCCACCGCTGCCTCTCTGCTCAGCTCCACCGCTGCCTCTCTGCTCAGCTCCACCGCTGCCTCTCTGCTCAGCTCCACTCTGCTCAGCTCCACCGCTGCCTCTCTGCTCAGCTCCACCGCTGCCTCTCTGCTCAGCTCCACCGCTGCCTCTCTGCTCAGCTCCACCACTGCCTCTCTGCTCAGCTCCACCGCTGCCTCTGCTCAGCTCCACCTCTGCCTCTCTGCTCAGCTCCACCGCTGCCTCTGCTCAGCTCCACCACTGCCTCTCTGCTCAGCTCCACCACTGCTCAGCTCCAGCTCCACCGCTGCCTCTCTGCTCAGCTCCACCGCTGCCTCTCTGCTCAGCTCCACCTCTGCCTCTCTGCTCAGCTCCACCACTGCCTCTCTGCTCAGCTCCACCTCTGCTGCTGCCTCTGCTCAGCTCCACCGCTGCCTCTCTGCTCAGCTCCACCGCTGCCTCTCTGCTCAGCTCCACCGCTGCCTCTCTGCTCAGCTCCACCGCTGCCTCTCTGCTCAGCTCCACCTCTGCCTCTCTGCTCAGCTCCACCGCTGCCTCTCTGCTCAGCTCCACCTCTGCCTCTCTGCTCAGCTCCACCGCTGCCTCTCTGCTCAGCTCCACCGCTGCCTATCTGCTCAGCTCCACCGCTGCCTCTGTGCTCAGCTCCACCTCTGCTGCTGCCTCTCTGCTCAGCTCCACCTCTGCCTCTGTGCTCAGCTCCACCGCTGCCTCTGTGCTCAGCTCCACCGCTGCCTCTCTGCTCAGCTCCACCGCTGCCTCTCTGCTCAGCTCCACCGCTGCCTCTCTGCTCAGCTCCACCTCTGCTGCTGCCTCTCTGCTCAGCTCCACCTCTGCCTCTCTGCTCAGCTCCACCGCTGCCTCTCTGCTCAGCTCCACCGCTGCCTCTCTGCTCAGCTCCACCTCTGCCTCTCTGCTCAGCTCCACCGCTGCCTCTCTGCTCAGCTCCACCGCTGCCTATCTGCTCAGCTCCACCGCTGCCTCTGTGCTCAGCTCCACCTCTGCTGCTGCCTCTCTGCTCAGCTCCACCTCTGCCTCTGTGCTCAGCTCCACCGCTGCCTCTGTGCTCAGCTCCACCGCTGCCTCTCTGCTCAGCTCCACCGCTGCCTCTCTGCTCAGCTCCACCGCTGCCTCTCTGCTCAGCTCCACCTCTGCTGCTGCCTCTCTGCTCAGCTCCACCTCTGCCTCTCTGCTCAGCTCCACCGCTGCCTCTCTGCTCAGCTCCACTGCTGCCTCTGTGCTCAGCTCCACCGCTGCCTCTCTGCTCAGCTCCACCGCTGCCTCTCTGCTCAGCTCCACCGCTGCCTCTGTGCTCAGCTCCACCGCTGCCTCTCTGCTCAGCTCCACCGCTGCCTCTCTGCTCAGCTCCACCGCTGCCTCTCTGCTCAGCTCCACCGCTGCCTCTCTGCTCAGCTCCACCTCTGCCTCTCTGCTCAGCTCCACCTCTGCCTCTCTGCTCAGCTCCACCGCTGCCTCTCTGCTCAGCTCCACCGCTGCCTCTCTGCTCAGCTCCACCTCTGCCTCTCTGCTCAGCTCCACCACTGCCTCTCTGCTCAGCTCCACCACTGCCTCTCTGCTCAGCTCCACCTCTGCTGCTGCCTCTGCTCAGCTCCACCGCTGCCTCTCTGCTCAGCTCCACCGCTGCCTCTCTGCTCAGCTCCACCTCTGCCTCTCTGCTCAGCTCCACCGCTGCCTCTCTGCTCAGCTCCACCGCTGCCTCTCTGCTCAGCTCCACCTCTGCCTCTCTGCTCAGCTCCACCACTGCCTCTCTGCTCAGCTCTGCCACTGCCTCTGCTCAGCTCCACCGCTGCCTCTCTGCTCAGCTCCACCGCTGCCTCTCTGCTCAGCTCCACCGCTGCCTCTCTGCTCAGCTCCACCGCTGCCTCTCTGCTCAGCTCCACCGCTGCCTCTCTGCTCAGCTCCACCTCTGCCTCTCTGCTCAGCTCCACCGCTGCCTCTCTGCTCAGCTCCACCTCTGCTCTGCCTCTCTGCTCAGCTCCACCGCTGCCTCTCTGCTCAGCTCCACCGCTGCCTCTCTGCTCAGCTCCACCTCTGCTGCTGCCTGCTCTGCTCAGCTCCACCGCTGCCTCTGCTCAGCTCCACCACTGCTGCTGCCTCTCTGCTCAGCTCCACCGCTGCCTCTCTGCTCAGCTCCACCGCTGTCTCTCTGCTCAGCTCCACCGCTGCCTCTCTGCTCAGCTCCACCGCTGCCTCTCTGCTCAGCTCCACCTCTGCTGCTGCCTCTCTGCTCAGCTCCACCGCTGCCTCTCTGCTCAGCTCCACCGCTGCCTCTCTGCTCAGCTCCACCGCTGCCTCTCTGCTCAGCTCCACCTCTGCCTCTCTGCTCAGCTCCACCGCTGCCTCTCTGCTCAGCTCCACCGCTGCCTCTGCTCAGCTCCACCTCTGCCTCTCTGCTCAGCTCCACCGCTGCCTCTCTGCTCAGCTCCACCTCTGCCTCTCTGCTCAGCTCCACCACTGCCTCTCTGCTCAGCTCCACCGCTGCCTCTCTGCTCAGCTCCACCTCTGCCTCTCTGCTCAGCTCCACCGCTGCCTCTCTGCTCAGCTCCACCGCTGCCTCTCTGCTCAGCTCCACCTCTGCTGCTGCTGCCTCTCTGCTCAGCTCCACCGCTGCCTCTCTGCTCAGCTCCACCGCTGCCTCTGCTCAGCTCCACCTCTGCCTCTCTGCTCAGCTCCACCACTGCCTCTGTGCTCAGCTCCACCTCTGCCTCTCTGCTCAGCTCCACCACTGCCTCTCTGCTCAGCTCCACCGCTGCCTCTCTGCTCAGCTCCACCGCTGCCTCTGCTCAGCTCCACCTCTGCCTCTCTGCTCAGCTCCACCGCTGCCTCTCTGCTCAGCTCCACCGCTGCCTCTCTGCTCAGCTCCACCGCTGCCTCTCTGCTCAGCTCCACCGCTGCCTCTCTGCTCAGCTCCACCGCTGCCTCTCTGCTCAGCTCCACCGCTGCCTCTCTGCTCAGCTCCACCGCTGCCTCTCTGCTCAGCTCCACCGCTGCCTCTCTGCTCAGCTCCACCGCTGCCTCTGCTCAGCTCCACCTCTGCCTCTCTGCTCAGCTCCACCGCTGCCTCTGCTCAGCTCCACCACTGCCTCTCTGCTCAGCTCCACCACTGCCTCTGCTCAGCTCCACCTCTGCCTCTCTGCTCAGCTCCACCGCTGCCTCTCTGCTCAGCTCCACCGCTGCCTCTCTGCTCAGCTCCACCACTGCTGCTGCCTCTCTGCTCAGCTCCACCGCTGCCTCTCTGCTCAGCTCCACCACTGCTGCTGCCTCTCTGCTCAGCTCCACCGCTGCCTCTCTGCTCAGCTCCACCACTGCTGCTGCCTCTCTGCTCAGCTCCCCCCTGCTGCTGCCTCTCTGCTCAGCTCCACCGCTGCCTCTCTGCTCAGCTCCACCACTGCTGCTGCCTCTCTGCTCAGCTCCACCGCTGCCTCTCTCCTCAGCTCCACCGCTGCCTCTGCTCAGCTCCACCACTGCTGCTGCCTCTCTGCTCAGCTCCACCGCTGCCTCTCTGCTCAGCTCCACCGCTGCCTCTGTGCTCAGCTCCACCGCTGCCTCTCTGCTCAGCTCCACCGCTGCCTCTCTGCTCAGCTCCACCGCTGCCTCTCTGCTCAGCTCCACCGCTGCCTCTCTGCTCAGCTCCACCGCTGCCTCTCTGCTCAGCTCCACCGCTGCCTCTCTGCTCAGCTCCACCGCTGCCTCTCTGCTCAGCTCCACCGCTGCCTCTCTGCTCAGCTCCACCGCTGCCTCTCTGCTCAGCTCCACCGCTGCCTCTCTGCTCAGCTCCACCGCTGCCTCTCTGCTCAGCTCCACCGCTGCCTCTGTGCTCAGCTCCACCGCTGCCTCTCTGCTCAGCTCCACCGCTCCCTGTCTGCTCAGCTCCACCGCTGCCTCTCTGCTCAGCTCCACCGCTGCCTCTCTGCTCAGCTCCACCTCTGCCTCTCTGCTCAGCTCCACCTCTGCCTCTCTGCTCAGCTCCACCGCTGCCTCTGCTCAGCTCCACCGCTGCCTCTCTGCTCAGCTCCACCGCTGCCTCTCTGCTCAGCTCCACCACTGCCTCTCTGCTCAGCTCCACCACTGGCTCCACAGCAGGTTGCTGAGGACAAGCTGCTGCATGGCTCCTGCATGCCAGCACCCCAGGGGTGGCTTTGCAGGAGCTCTGGCACTGGGGGAGGTGACACTGCTCCCTCTTGGGGTCATCAGCAAACCCAGCTGAGAGCAGCCCCTCAGGGAGCAGCTCTCCCAGCTGCAGGAGCTGCTCTGGGTCTTCAACCCAGGGGACAAGGGCAAGCATCTGCCCTCCCTGTGTTTGTACCACCCATTTCCACCCTCCCTGCATTTGAGCCATCCCTTTCCAGCTGGGATGTAGCTTTGATCCCCTCCCAGGAGCCAGGAGCATGCTGCTACTCAGCCACCCAGGCATGAAGGGTTTCCACGGTCTGCTGTCCCCCCATGGAGCCCCTGCTCAGGCTCAGGGCAGCTGCAAAGTCCCTCAGGCAGGCTGGCTCCTGGGGAAATGATTCTGCTCTCCCCAAGCCTCCTGCCCCTGAGCCTCTGGAATGCCCTTCCAGGAGGAGTGAAGATCAGGTCCTGGAGATGTCCTGATTCCCTCTCAGCTCCCAAGGTGGGAAAGTCCCCCACCCCCACCAGTGGCACCAGCCCTCACTTCCCACCTGAGGAAAGGCAGAGGTCATAGATGCATAGAATCACAGCATGGGTTGGGTTGGAAGGGACCTGGAATGATCATCCAGCTCCAGCCCCTGCCACGGGCAGGGACACCTCCCACCAGCCCAGCTTGCTCAAGGCCTCAAACGCCTCCAGGCAGGGGACATCCACAAGCTCCCTGGGCAACCTGCTCCAGTGGCTCCCCACCCTCACTGCAGAGAATGTCTTCCTAACCTCCAGCCCGAATCCCCCAGAGTTCATGCAGAAGGATCATTTTTTATCCCCCTTACTGTTGATCCAGGAGGTCCTGAGTGTCCATGGCCCCCCTGTGAGCCAGCAAAACCCTGGGGGAAAGGGCAGAAGGTGAGGGATGGAAGGAAGGCAGAACCAGGACGGACGGAGGGAAGGAGGGAAGGGGGAAGCAGAATCAGGAGGCATGGAGAGAAGGCAGAAGCAGGAGGAAGGAGGGAAGGAGGGAAGGAGGGAAGGAGGGAAGGAGGAAGGAGGGAAGGAGGGAAGGAGGGGGAAGGAGGGAAGGAGGGAAGGAGGGAAGGAGGGAAGGAGGGAAGGAGGGGAGGGAAGGAGGGAAGGAGGGGAAGGAGGGAAGGAGGAAGGAGGAAGGAGGGAAGGCAGAAGCAGGAGGCACAGAGTGGTTCTCCATAGCAGTGTATGGTCCAAGCCCAAACCCCAGCTCTGGGGCCAGGTCCTGGGGCATGGCTCAGCCTGGCAAAGGCACTGCTGGGGCTCTCCACTTCAGCCCAGCTCCCTGGTGCCTGCCTGCTGAAGCCCTGTGCTGTGTGCTCACACACAACACCCACAGCTGCACCCAGGCAGCACCGTGGAGCCCCAAGAGTGAGCTCTGAGCTGGCTCTCCTTGGCCCAGAGCAGAACATTTCATTGGGCATCTTCTGCTTGGAGGGAAGGCAGAGATTGGGTGTTTTCCCCTGTTGGATTCAGAGCAAAGATCAGCACACAGGAGAAACCCTGCAGGAGGGCAAAGCTGCTGCCAGCCCAGGCCCTGCTGCTGGACCTCGTCAGGAGAGCAGTGCCAGGGAGCAGAGACCATTCTGCAGTTGTAGCCTCATGCAGTGGTTTGGGTGGGAAGGAACCTTGCAAGCTCATCCAGTCCAACCCCTCTGCACTCAGCAGCAGCTACAGCAGGCTGCTCAGAGCCCCGAACCACCTCACCTGGGGTGGTTGCAGAGATGGGGCAGCCCCCACCTTGCTGGGCAGCCTGGGCCAGGCTCTCACCACCCTCAGGGTCAAACATTTCTTCCTTCCCTCCAGTCTGAGTCTCCCTCATTTAGTCTCAAACCATCCCCCCTTGTCCTGTCACACCAGGCCCTGCTCAAAGGTCTGTCCCCAGCTTCCTGCTCAGCCCTTGAAGCACTGCAAGGCCACCAGAAGGTCTCCCTGGAGCCTTCTCTCCTCCAGGCTGCACAACCCCAACTCTCTCAGCCTGGCCTCACAGCAGAGGGCTTCCAGCCCTGCCAGCACTGCTGTGGCCTCCTCTGGCCCTGCTCCAACAGGTCCCTGGCTGTGCTGAGGACTCCAGAGCTGCCCCAGCACTGCACGGGGGGTCTCAGCAGAGCACAGCAGAGGGGCAGAATCCCCTCCCTGCCCTTGCTGCCCACACTGCTGGGGCTCAGCCCAGGGCTGGCTCTGGACTGGCAGCACATGGTGCCAGCTAAACCAGTGCTTAAGTGCTCTGCTGCATTCTCTCTCCTTCGGCAGGACTCTCAAGGGCTCCCTGCCTGCAGCTGCACCCAGAGAAGCACCCTCCAGCTGCTCTCCCCAACCAGGGCCATCCCTTACCTGTGCCCAATTCTGTGGGCACGATTTGTGAGGCCAAAGCCCACGGAAAGGAAGCAGAGCAGAGGAGAGGAAGGACAGAAGCCAGGCAGTCATTCAGCACTACTCACTGGTGGTCCCCTCCTGCCTGGGCTGCCCATAGCCCCTGGGAGACCCTGCAGGACAACAGAGATGATGATGAGGATGGGGAGGCAGAGGCAGCCTCCCCCAGTCCCCCTGTGGCAGCCCAGAAGCAGCTAAAGCTCATCACAGCGAGGTCCAACACGGTGCCAAGGTCTCGAGCTGCATGGCCCTGGGGGGGGGTGGGGTTGGGAAGTGCCTCCCCGCGGGGCTCAGCCTGCCCTGCTCAGTACCAGCCCCAGCCCAGCCCTTGCCCACAGTCAAGTAGAGAGGGAGGATGGGAACCTGTGTACCAGGCTTTCCTCCTGCACCACCTGCTCCTGGGACGCCCCTCGAGCCCTGCAAGGAAGAGTCTCAGCTCAGGAAGGCAAAGCCTGGCGGCAGGATGCCCTTGCAAGGACTGCCCAGTGGTGCCCAGCGAGGGCAGCCCCACGGTGCCCAGCAAGGGCTGCCCCACGGTGCCCAGCGAGGGCTGCCCCACGGTGCCCAGCGAGGGCTGCCCCACGGTGCCCAGCGAGGCTGCCCCACGGTGCCCAGCGAGGGCTGCCCCACGGTGCCCAACGAGGGCTGCCCCAGCCCCAGAGCCTCCTGCAGTACAGAAGGTGGCAATGAGCACTGGGACGGTGCCCAGGGTGCTCCTCTGCTCTGTACTGAGCTGTGGGTCCTTAGCACAGAGCTCATCCCCACACAGCTCCTCCCTGCCCCATCCCAATGTGGATTTCAGTATCTGCAGGGGGCTCCAAGCAAGCTGGGGAGGGACTTCTGAGGGTGTCAGGGAGGGATAGGACTGGGGGGATGGAGCAAGACTAGGAATGGGGAGGTTGAGATTGGGAGTCAGGAAGTTGTTCCCCATGAGGGTGGTGAGAGCCTGGCACAGGCTGCCCAGGGAGGTGGTGGAAGCCTCCTGCCTGGAGGTGTTTGCAGCCAGGCTGGATGTGGCTGTGAGCAACCTGCTGTGGTGTGAGGTGCCCCTGCCCATGGCAGGGGGTGGGACTGGCTGATCCATGATTCTATGTGGTTGCTGGGAGATAACATGAGAGTGGGAGGGCAACTTCCCAAAAGGAACACCTCAGTGGTGTTCTTTCCCTCCTAGCCCAGTGCTGTGTTCCTGGCTCCCTCACCAAGCATGCCCCCAAGAGCAGCTCTCTTCAGAAGTTCTTGTTCCCTGGGTTCTCTGTGCTCAGGGCTGAGAGGGAAGCTGTGCTGCTGGGCAGCTGTGCTGTCTCACAATCACAGAACCATCAGGGCTGGAAGGGACCTCAGGGCTCAGCCAGTCCCAACCCCCTGCCATGGGCAGGGACACCTCACACTGCAGCAGGTTGCTCACAGCCACATCCAGCCTGGCTGCAAACACCTCCAGGCAGGAGGCTTCCACCACCTCCCTGGGCAGCCTGTGCCAGGCTCTCACCACCCTCATGGGGAACAACTTCGCCCTAACATCCAATCTGAATCTCCCCACTTCTAGTTTTGTTCCATCCCCCCAGCCCTATCCCTCCCTGACACCCTCAAAAGTCCCTCCCCAGCTTTCCTGTGGCCCCCTTCAGATACTTCAAGGCCACAATCAGGTCTCCTGGGAACCTTCTCTTCTCCAGGCCGCCAAAACTCGTCATGCAGTGTGCAAACCCCAGAGCTGCTCAGCCCCTTCTTATCCTGTGCCAATTCCCAAGCACAGCACAGCCCCCAACCCTGCCACATGCCAGGAGGCTGCTCCCCAAGAGTTGGCCCAGAGCTGCAAGCACCCTGCACCAGCACAGAGGCAGATCCAGACTCGCAGATCCACAGACCCAGACTCACAGACCCAGACCCAGACTCACAGACACAGACCCAGACTCCACAGACTCACCCAGACCCAGACCCAGACAGATCCACAGACCCAGACTCACAGACCCAGACCCACAGACCCAGACCCAGACTCTCAGACCCAGACCCACAGATCCACAGACCCAGACTCACAGATCCACAGACCCAGACTCACAGACCCAGACCCAGACTCAGATCCACAGACCCAGACCCAGACCCAGACTCCAGACCCAGACTCTCAGACCCAGACCCAGATCCACAGACTCACAGATCCACAGACCCAGACTCCACAGACCCAGACCCACAGACCCAGACCCAGACTCTCAGACCCAGACCCACAGATCCACAGACCCAGACTCACAGATCCACAGACCCAGACCCACAGACCCAGACTCACAGACCCAGACTCACAGACCCAGACCCAGACTCACAGACCCAGACCCAGACAGATCCAGACCCAGACTCACAGACCCAGACTCTCACAGACCCAGACCCAGACTCACAGACCCAGACCCACAGACCCAGACCCAGACTCACAGACCCAGACTCACAGATCCACAGACCCAGACTCTCAGACCCAGACCCACAGATCCACAGACCCAGACTCACACTCACCCAGACCCACAGTCCCACAGACTCACAGACCCAGACTCACAGATCCACAGACCCAGACCCACAGATCCACAGACCCAGACTCACAGACCCACAGTCCCACAGACTCACAGATTGCCTCAGGTTGCAAGGGACCCTCTAAGGTCATCTTTTCCACCCCCTGCAGTCAGCAGGGACACCTCCAACTAGCTCAGGCTGCCCAGGGTCACATCAAGTCTAATCTTGAATGCCTCCAGGGACAGGGCCTCAACCACCTCCCTGGGCAGCCTGTGCAGAGCTTCCTCCTGATGTCCACCCTGCTGCAGTTTCAGCCCATTGCCCCTCTCCTACCTCTCATCAGCCTTGAGGCTTCTGCTACTTACAGGCAGCCCAGGGACTCCAACCAGCCCACGCTGACCCACGCGGCCCTGGAGAGCAGCAAAGCAGTAAGAGAAGCATCCTGCTGCCAGCAACCAAGCTGGGGGCAAAGCTGGTGCCCCAAGACGCCACGGCTCGGCCCCAGCACGTCCCAGGCCACCCCAGGGAGTGGTCTCCAGGGTTGTTTCAACCTCCCCAGAGCCACAGGTGCCCCAAGATTCAGCTGCAAATATCCAGCACCCCATTAGTCCATCGAATGAATCAGAGCAGGGGTTGGGCTGGAAGGGAGCTCGAGGATCGTCTTGTTGCAACCCCCTTGCAGTCAGCAGGGACAGCAGAGCTCAGGCAGCCGGGCCTTGGACACTTCCAGGCGGGGGAGCATGCACAGCACCTCTGTGCAGCCTGCCCCAGTGCCTCACCACCCTCCCAGGGCAGAGCTCCTCCCCAGCACCTGATCTGAAGCTCCTCTCTTTCAGCTGTACTTACCCGAGCTCCCCGTGGTCCTGGGCTCCCCTTTGGGCCATCAGGACCTCTGCATCCCTAAGGTTCACACAAAGGGACACAGCCAGGTCACACGAGCCACCCCTCCACCCTGCTGGGCGCTCCTCCAGCTGCTGCCACGCTGGCAGGGCAGGGCAGAGCTGCAGCAGGCTCACAGGGGCTTGGCGCTGCCCCCCGGGTGCTGGGCCCCAGGCTGAGGCTCACGGGCTGCAGCCCTGCCCTCCGTGCGCGGACGAGGGCAGAGCACGGGCAGCTGGGGACACAGCAGCGAACCCTGGCACCGACCTTGGGGCCCTCGCTGCTGTTCAGCCCTGCTGGGCCCATCTGGCCTTCTTCTCCCTGCCAGGAGAGAGGAGAGGAGCTGGCCAGGGCTAGGGCAGCCTCGGGGAGAGTCAGAGGATCACGTAGGGTGGAAGAGACCTTTAAGGTGATGGAGTCCGACCAGCGACCCAGCACTGCCAGGTCACCATGGAACCCTCAGCACCACATGGCTTTGAAACCAGGTCATGGCGGGTCCTTGAGCGGGGCACAGCCAGGGGTGAGAGCTCTGCTGGTGGGAAGTGCTGTGGAGCTGGGGACACCTGGGACCCCCAGGCTGGGGCTTTCAGCAAAGCTCCCCATGGCCAAGCAGGGAGCAGCAGTGCCCAGCAGCAGGGAGATGCCATTAGAGGGCTCCCTCTGCCCACACCAGCTCCAACCACCCCAGCCAGGGACAGAACCATGCAGTCATGGAAAGGTTTGGGTGGGAAGGGATCTCTAAAGCTCATCCAGTCCAACCCCTCTGCAGTCAGCAGCTACAGCAGGCTGCTCAGAGCCCCAAACCACCTCACCTGGGATGGTTGCAGGGATGGGGCAGCCCCCATCTCTCTGGGCAGCCTGGGCCAGGGTCTCAGCACCCTCAGTGTCAAACATTTCTCCCTTCTTCTCCAGTCTGAACCTCCCTCTTTTAGTTTCAAACCATCACCCCTTGGCCTCTCACAACAGGCCCTGAGAAAAAGTTTGTCCCCAGCTTCCTGCTCAACCCCTGAAGCACTGCAAGGCCACCAGAAGGGCTCCCTGGAGCCTTCTCTCCTCCAGGCTGCACAACCCCAACTCTCCCAGCCTGGCCTCACAGCAGAGGGCTTCCAGCCCTGCCAGCACTGCTGTGGCCTCCTCTGGCCCTGCTCCAACAGGTCCCTGGCTGTGCTGAGTGCTCCAGAGCTGCCCCAGCAGAGTGGACACAGCAGTAGTGCTGCCAGGTGTGCTGCTGGCTGGGGACAGCCCAGTGCTGCCAGCTCATGGGAGGAGAAAGAGGCAGAACAAGGTGGCAGAGCTGCCCAGGGTGCTGGGGTTAGGCAGTGGGAGAGAGGGATCCTGCAAGCCTGCCATGCCTGTGCCAGGGGCATGGCCCTTGGGCAGGCTCCAGGCCATGCCACACCACCCACTGCCCCAGCTCATGAGCAGCAGGGGTGCTCCCCTGGGCAGGGTTGGGGCAGGACAGCACTGCCCATGCTGCCTGCACCCCCAGGGCTGCCCCTTCCCCACACCCCCCACCCCGTGGCATCACACTGGTGCTGCCATGCTGCCTGCACCCCCAGGGCTGCCCCTTCCCCACACCCCCCACCCCGTGGCATCACACTGGTGCCCACCCCCAGGGCTGCCCCTTCCCCACACCCCCCCCCCGCACACTGGTGCCCAGGGCTGCCCCTTCCCCACACCCCCCACCCCGTGGCATCACACTGGTGCCCATGCTGCCTGCACCCCCAGGGCTGCCCCTTCCCCACACCCCCCACCCCGTGGCATCACACTGGTGCCCAGGCATCCCAGCACAGGTCCCCTGCTCCATGCACAGCACTTACATCCGGGCCCTGGGGCCCTGCAGCTCCTCGAGGGCCAGGAAAGCCTTGCAAGCCACCCTGGCCCCGAGGCCCCGGGGGACCTTTGGCTCCTTGTGCTCCACGTAGACCCTTGGAGGAACAAGACACAGCTCATCACAGCAGGCCTTGCAAACTGGGGGTGGGGGGAGAGAGAGCCAGTGCTGGGGGCTCCCCCACCCTGGAGAGCCCAGCACTTGCAGCCTCAGATCTCTGCACACCCTGCTTTTGGGGCACCCTTGGTGAACACCCCAGGAGCCTCTTCCCAGAGCACCCCTGGGGCACCAGCCCTGGGGCTAGAGCAGGGGGATGGAGCGGGAGCGGATGGAGGAGGGATGGGATGGAGGGATGGAGGGATGGAGCATGGAGGGATGGAGCGGGAGGGATGGAGCATGGAGGGATGGAGCGGGAGGGATGGAGCGGGGATGGAGCGGGGAGGGATGGAGCGGGGAGGGATGGAGCATGGAGGGATGGAGCGGGGAGGGATGGAGCATGGAGGGATGGAGCATGGAGGGATGGAGCAGGGAGGGATGGAGCATGGAGGGATGGAGCATGGAGCATGGAGGGGGGATGGATGGAGCGGGGAGGGATGGAGCATGGAGGGATGGAGCATGGAGGGATGGAGCATGGAGGGATGGAGCGAGGGATGGAGCGGGGAGGGATGGAGCGGGGAGGGATGGAGCGGGGAGGGATGGAGCATGGAGGGATGGAGCGGGGAGGGATGGAGCATGGAGGGATGGAGCATGGAGGGATGGAGGGGAGGGATGGAGCGGGGAGGGATGGAGCGGGGAGGGATGGAGCGGGGAGGGATGGAGCGGGGAGGGATGGAGCATGGAGGGATGGAGCGGGGAGGGATGGAGCATGGAGGGATGGAGCATGGAGGGATGGAGCAGGGAGGGATGGAGCGGGGAGGGATGGAGCGGGGGAGGGATGGAGCGGGGAGGGATGGAGCAGGGATGGGGACGGAGCACGGGAGGGAAGGGGCAGCAGCAGCATGGTAGGATCACAGAATCAGAGAACTGTCAGGGCTGGAAGGGACCCCAAGGCTCAGCCAGTCCCAACCCCCCTGCCATGGGCAGGGACACCTCACACTGCAGCAGGTTGCTCACAGCCACATCCAGCCTGACTGCAAACACCTCCAGGCAGGAGGCTTCCACCACCTCCCTGGGCAGCCTGTGCCAGGCTCTCACCACCCTCCTGGGGAACAACTTCTTCCTAACATCCAATCTCAATCTCCCCACTTCTAGTTTTGCTCCATCCCCCCCCAGTCCTATCCCTCCCTGACACCCTCACAAGTCCCTCCCCAGCTTTCCTGGAGCCCCCTGCAGACACTGGAAGGCCACAATTAGGTCTTTTCGGTGCCTTCTCTTGTGGAGACTGCACAGCCCCAACTCCCTCAGGCTGTCCTCACAGGAGAGCAGCTCCAGCCCTCTGCTCCTCCTCGTGGCCCTGCTCTGGATCAAGCACACCTGCAGCTGCCCAAAACGGACTGTCCCTGGCTCCCTGGCCATCCACACCACCCAAGCTGTCCACCAGCTGGAAAACAGCACAGCTGAACAACAACAGAGGCAAGCAGCTGGAGGCATCCCCCTCCCCAAGCCTGGGTGCATCCTACCTTGCCTCCCTTGGTTCCCAGACCTCCCTTGGCTCCACCTGCACCTCGACAGCCCTGTAAGAGGTGGATTGGAGACTCAGAACACCACCTTCTGCCACTGCTGGCAGGCAAAGCACGCTGTGCTGTGACTCTGGCATCAGAGAGAGTGAGGTTAGCCCAGTTCAGATCAAGGTTTTCCTCCTGCTTGGCCTCGCAGGGCTGGGAGCAGGTCCAGCAGATGCAGTATGGATCTGCTCCTCGTGGCAGGAGGGCTCCAGAGCTTCTGGCTTCATCCACCAGCAAACTGTTAGTGCCCCCAGCACCCTGTGCTGATCCCACCCCAGCACCCTGTGCTGATCCCACCCTGTGCTGATCCCACCCCAGCACCCTGTGCTGATCCCACCCCAGCAGCAGGCAGCGGTGGCAGTTCCGCTGCAGCGTCCTGACAGCAGCATGAAGAGGAGAAGCAGCTTGTCCTCACTGCTGTGCTCCTCCACACAGCCTACAGCACTGCCACTGCCCTTCTGCCTCCCCAGAGCAGGTGGAGGCTTAGGACACATCCCCAGGCCTGGCAGCTCCTCCTGCTACGCCAAGGAGAGCCCAGCTGCAGCTCTGCCTTCCCAGCAACACCTATCCCAACACCCAGTGCCAAGAGAGGCCAAGAACACGACGCTGGAGCTCTGGGCTGCTCCACCAAGGCTCTCCTGCCTCCCAAGCAGGGCTGGCAGTGGTGCCATCACTCACCCGCTCTCCTGGGGTGCCTTTGGAACCTGGCAGGCCCATAAAGCCCTGCAGAGAGAGATGCAAAGTGCAGGTTAGAGGAACCACGAAGGGGAAGAGCAGAGGCACTCGTGGAGGCTGGCAGCCCTCCCATGCTGCAGGGGCAGGAAGATGCTGGAGACAGCTTAGCTCTGCAGAGCTGCTGCTGGTGCTCCTGAAGCCACCATGGAGGGACCTGCTCCTCAGCAGGGGCCAGGGAATGCAGAAGCCCTCCCAAAGCCGTCCCCACCCCCACAGCAGCACCCAGCACCGGGACAAGGTCCTTGTTAGCCTCCACAATGCACCACCCCCGGCCCACCCAGCACCCTCAGCCCTCCTGCAAGCAGCAGCTTCCAGCTCTGTGTGTTGAGGTCGCAGCCTGTGAGGAGCAAATGCCCTGAGGGCTGAGCTCAGCTGGGCCACCACGGGGCAGGCAGGAGGGAGACCTGCCCCCCTGACCCTTTGGAAAGGGCAGCTCAGCACCCTTGGGAAAAGAGGTGCTCCAGGGAGGGGAAAGGCAGGGCTGGGGCATCCCTGCTTGAGCAGAGAGCAAGGTTCCTGCAGGCAGCAGGGGCAGAGGAGCTTTGGAGGCTGGAGAGGAGGAGTGAGGCCATAAGGATGTGGCCATCACCACCCCAACCCTCATGCTGGGAAGTCCATGGGCAGCTGGAGATGCCGGTGGGGAGCAGGGCATTGCCCTGCAGCGTCTGGGGGGCTGCGAAGGGGAGGATGGGGCCACCCTGCACCCAGCTTCCCACTGCCATGCACTTACCCCAGGGCCCTCCTGTCCTGGCTGTCCCCTCAGCCCAGGCACACCATCTGCACCCTGCAAGAGGAGTGCCGGCTTCAGCTTGTGCCACACGGGGCAGAGGACCCCCAGCACCACCGCGCTGCCTCCGCAGGGCTGCCAAGGACCCCCAGGCTTCATCCTCAGGGTCTGCTGCAACTGCTGTCCCCCTCTCCCCTCCAAAAGCAGGGCCAGGGCCCCCTCGCCCCACCTCTCAGGTCCCTCCAGGGCAAGCCCTCAAGCCCAGGCCTGACCCCACCGAGGTCAGAGCAGGCCAGCCAGAAGCTCTTACGGTGTCTCCTTTGGGGCCAGCAGATCCCTCCATCCCAGCTGCACCCTGGGGAAAAGCAAAGGTGGGGGGAGTGTGGGGGGAGAAGAGGGATTGCTTCTCAGTGTGCTGCTCTGTGGATCAGACCCCAGCCCAGGAGAGCCCTGCCCAGCCCCCCAGGGACCATGGCTCACCCCAGGGACCACGTCCCTGCCAGCTCACAGGACTGAGCCCATCCCCTCCCAGCCAGCCCTGGGTGGTCACACAGACCCACAGGGTCAAGGCCTTCACACCCCTCTGCAAAGCCCATGCAGGACAGGGCCCAGCAGCTCCTTCCTTGCTCAGAAAGCACATGGAGGGGACACCCTCCCTTTGGGGACATGTTGGGCACCAAGCCAGGACAGCACCCCCTTACCTGCGTGCCCCTGGGGCCAGGGGGTCCACGACTGCCCTGCAAGCCCTGAGGTCCCTGCAAAGCAGCAGGGGACAAGGAGCTGCTGTTAGAACCAGCTGCCTGCTGCTGGAGCCAGCTGCCTGCTGCTAGAACCAGCTGCCTGCTGCTGGAGCCAGCTGCCTGCTGCTGGAGCCAGCCAGCTGCCTGCTGCTGGAGCCAACCAGCTGCCTGCTGGTAGAACCAGCTGCCTGCTGCTGGAACCAGAACCAGCTGCCTGCTGCTGGAGCCAGCTGCCTGCTGGAACCAGCTGCCTGCTGCTAGAACCAGCTGCCTGCTGCTGGAGCCAGCTGCTGGAAACCAGCTGCCTGATGGTAGAACCAGCTGCCTGCTGCTGGAGCCAGCTGCCTGCTGCTAGAACCAGCTGCCTGCTGCTGGAACCAGCTGCTGCTAGAACCAGCTGCCTGCTGCTGGAGAACCAGCTGCCTGCTGCTGGAGCCAGCTGCCTGCTGGTAGAACCAGCTGCCTGCTGCTGGAGCCAGCTGCCTGCTGCTGGAACCAGCTGCCTGCTGCTAGAACCAGCTGCCTGCTGCTAGAACCAGCTGCCTGCTGCTGGAGCCAGCTGCCTGCTGGTAGAACCAGCTGCCTGCTGCTGGAGATGGTAGAACCAGCTGCCTGCTGCTGGAGCCAGCTGCCTGCTGCTAGAACCAGCTGCCTGCTGCTGGAACCAGCTGCCTGCTGCTAGAACCAGCTGCCTGCTGCTGGAGCCAGCTGCCTGCTGGTAGAACCAGCTGCCTGCTGCTGGAGCCAGCTGCTGCTGGAACTGCCTGCTAGAACCAGCTGCCTGCTGCTGGAGCTGCCTGAACCAGAACCAGCTGCCTGCTGCTGGAACCAGCTGCCTGATGGTAGAACCAGCTGCCTGCTGCTGGAGCCAGCTGCCTGCTGCTGGAGCCAGCCCCCTGCTGCTGGAGCCAGCTCCCTGGATGCACTGAGCAAAGCCTGGGGTGCAAAACCCTCTCCTGGGAAACCCTTCACAGCTGAGGAGCTCCAGCTGGCTGCTCCGAGGGAGCCCCCACCACTGCAAGGGGCACACAGGAAGGATTCACAACCCCCCCCAGAAACATAAAGGCTGGGAAAAAAACTCTCTGAGGTCACTGAGTCCAACCACCAACCCAACCCCACCATGGCCACTAAACCATGGCCCCAGGTGTCTTGAACACCTCCAAGGATGAAGGAGTTGGAGTTGTTCAGTCTGGAGAGGAGAAGGCTCCAAGGAGACCTAATTGTGGCCTTCCAGGATCTGAAGGGGGCTCCAAGAAAGCTGGGGAGGGACTTTTGAGGGTGTCAGGGAGGGATAGGACTGGAGGGGATGGAGCAAAACTAGAAGTGGGGAGATTCAGATTGGATGTGAGGAAGAAGTTGTTCCCCATGAGGGTGGTGAGAGCCTGGCACAGGCTGCCCAGGGAGGTGGTGGAAGCCTCCTGCCTGGAGGTGTTTGCAGCCAGGCTGGCTGTGGCTGTGAGCAACCTGCTGCAGTGTGAGGTGTCCCTGCCCATGGCAGGGGGTTGGAACTGGCTGAGCCTTGAGGTCCCTTCCAGCCCTGACAACTCCCTTATTCTCTGGGGAGTCCACCACCTCCCTGGGCAGCCTGTGCCAATCCCTGGGCAGCCTGTGCCAATCCCTGGGCAGCCTGTGCCAATCCCTGGGCAGCCTGTGCCAATCCCTGGGCAGCCTGTGCCAACCCCTGGGCAGCCTGTGCCAATCCCTGGGCAGCCTGTGCCAACCACTGGGCAGCCTGTGCCAACCCCTGGGCAGCCTGTGCCAACCCCTGGGCAGCCTGTGCCAACCCCTGGGCACTCCTGCAGCAGGGGATTTTTTCCTCATCTCCAACCTGAACACCTCCTGCTGCAACTTCTGACTCCTTCCTCCCAGCCTCTCTGCAGATGCTGGGGTGGGTTGAGACCACAGACCTTGCTGGAGGAGACCCCTCTGGGCTGGGTGAGCCTCAGGACACTCTCCCATGCCAGGGAGTTCTACTCACCCCTTGGTGCAGGGAGCACCAACATACCTTGGGACCTCTGGGGCCAGGCAAGCCAGGAGGACCCGTTTCTCCCTGGGGAGAGAGCAGGGAAGGGATGAGGTGAGCACAGTGGCCAGAACATCCCAGAGGGCAAGGGAGGGGACCTGGGGCAGACCCACCTGAGAGCCATTGACACCTTGGCACCCAACAGCCCCTGGCTGGCCTGGGTCTCCCTGCAGCACAAGAATGTGGTGAGTCCATGCAGCGTGCCAGGAGGAGATGGGATGGGGACCCCCGTGGGGCAGAGGCAGCCCTGGGCTGGGGGGAGTGCTGGGGGGCTTTAGTGGTGTGTGTGAGCTTGAGCACCATTCATCCTTTTGCCATTTCTTGCCTCCCTGCTGCCAGGAGGTTGCATGTGAAGCAGACACAGAACTTCTGGTGTCCAGCAGCAAAAGGGATGGAGCTGGCCAGGGCACCATGGCCCGTGGTGGTCCTGCCCTGCTCTTCTTGGGAGCCAAAGAGCAGCATCTCCCCCAGCCCAGCCCAGCCACCACCTGCCTTGCAGTGGTGGTTGAACCAAACTGGGACTTACCATGGGGCCAGCAGAGCCTGGGGGACCTACTGATCCACCTTCTCCCTGGAGCAGGACAGAAAGGAAGCTGCTTTCTAGCCTGCTTTGCTCCCACTGACCCATTCAGGTGGGAAAAGACCTTCAAGATCATCAGGTCCAACCATCAGCTAAGTCTGCCAGGCCTACACCATGGCCTTTGGGGCTCTCCTTTGGGTTTACACATCCCCAGCCCCCACTTTAAATCTTCTTATCCCAAATTCCCCCTTTGAACCTTCTCATCCCAAACTCCCCCTTTGAACCTTCTCATCCCAAATTCCCCCTTTGGACCTTCTCATCCCAAACTCCCCCTTTCAACCTTCACATCCCAAATTCCCCCTTTGAACCTTCACAGCCCAAACTCCTCCTTTCAGCCTTCACATCCCACATTCCCCCTTTGAGCCTTCTCATCCCAAATTCCCCTTTCAGCCTTCACATCCCAAATTTCCCCTTTGAGCCTTCACATCCCAAATTCCCCTTTCAGCCTTCACAGCCCAAATTCCCCCTTTGAACCTTCTCATCCCAAATTGCCCCTTTGAACCTTCTCATCCCAAACTCCTCCTTTGAACCTTCTTATCCCAAATTCCCCCTTTGGACCTTCACAGCCCAAACTCCTCCTTTCAGCCTTCACATCCCAAACTCCTCCTTTTGGCCTTCTCATCCCAAATTCCCCCTTTGAACCTTCTCATCCCAAACTCCTCCTTTCAGCCTTCTCATCCCAAACTCCCCCTTTGAACCTTCTCATCCCAAATTCCCCTTTCAGCCTTCTCATCCCAAATTGCCCCTTTGAACCTTCTCATCCCAAACTCCTCCTTTGAACCTTCTCATCCCAAATTCCCCCTTTGAGCCTTCACATCCCAAATTTCCCCTTTGAACTTTCTCATCCCAAATTCCCCCTTTGAGCCTTCTCATCCCAAATTCCCCCTTTGAGCCTTCTCATCCCAAATTCCCCCTTTGAGCCTTCACATCCCACATTCCCCCTTTGAACTTTCTCATCCCAAATTCCCCCTTTGGACCTTCACATCCCACATTCCCCCTTTGAGCCTTCCCATCCCAAACTCCTCCTTTTAGCCTGATGTCCCTCTGAGCAGCCAGCCCCTGGCTCCCCATGCTCCTCCTGGTGGAAGCTGCTTCCCCTCCCCCCCCAAACCACTCTGCTTTTCCCTTTCACACCCTCTGCAAACCCTTCCCTGGCTGGGATGCCTCCCACAGGTGTGTGGAGCCCCCAGAGTGCTGAGAGCAGCACAGGATAAGCCCAGGGCTGTCTGCCTGGGCTTCATCTCAGCTGGAGGAGGTCACCTAAAACACAGCACAGTGCAATGGCCTCTGCCAAGGCTTTTGTGTCTCCTCATCACCAGCCAGGAGAATGAGCTGGGATGCAAAGGGTCATGTGGGAGGTGCTGGAGGTGAGGGGGTCCCAAGCATGCAGAGGGATGAGGTGGACAAGGGCTGGAGCTATGGAGACAGACTAAGGGAGTTGGGGTTGTGCAGGCTGGAGAGGAGAAGGCTCCAAGGAGACCTAATTGTGGCCTTCCAGGATCTGAAGGGGGCTACAGGAAAGCTGGGGAGGGACCTTTGAGGGTGTCAGGGAGGGATAGGACTGGAGGGGATGGAGCAAAACTAGAAATGGGGAGATTGAGATTGGATGTGAGGAAGAAGTTGTTCCCCAGGAGGGTGGTGAGAGCCTGGCACAGGTTGCCCAGGGAGGTGGTGGAAGCCTCCTGCCTGGAGGTGTTTGCAGCCAGGCTGGATGTGGCTGTGAGCAACCTGCTGCAGTGTGAGGTGTCCCTGCCCATGGCAGGGGGGTTGGGACTGGCTGAGCCTTGAGGTCCCTTCCTACCCTGACAGTTCTATGGTTCTAAGGTGCCTGGGTGCTCAGGAGCAGTATCCCTGTTCCTAGAAGCCATCTCCAGGGCAGACACACTGCTGTGGTACAGCTCCAGCTCCCAGAAATAAAGCAACAGAGAAGGACTTGGTAAGGAGCAACCACAAAGCAGTACCAGGGACCTGCAATCCAAGCCCTCCCTCCCCAGATCCATCCTTCCAGTGGGGAGCAGCAGCCTCCTGCAGCTCTCTGGGAGAGCTGGTGGCACAGAGAAAGCAAACCCACTCACCTCTGGCCCCACAGGGCCCTGGAAGCCCATCACACCCTTCAGCCCTGGCATCCCCTAGGAGAGAAGCCAGGAGCAAGGGGTCAGTGTGATGCCCACCCTGAGGTGCCCACCTTGAGGTGCTCATGGCCTTTGTCCCAACCCTTGCAGGAGGGTCAGGGCAAACACAGCCCACAAGAGCAGGAGAATGTGGGCTGGAGCCAGAGATGGAGCTTGGAGCCATCACAGAGAAGCAAAGGGGTCAGGCCAGGAGAGCAGACAGAGGGAAGGAGCAATCCCAGCCCAGCAGGGTAAGAGCCTCCCTTGGCTCCCCAGCAGCTCACCTGAAGCCCAGCAGGACCTGGCAGGCCACTGGCTCCCTTTGCTCCCTGGAAAAGCCAAGAGCAACCTGAGAGCTGGAGGAGAGCAGCACCTGGGGCTGGGGGACTCTGGCAGGGAAGGAGCAGCCCCCTGTCCAACAGAACAAGGGCAGACAGCCTCACCTTCACCCCCTTCTCTCCTTTCTCCCCAGCTGGTCCAGGGTCACCCAAGAAACCCTGAAATGGGAACAAGAAGGAGGGGTGAGCCCCAGCTGGGCCATCAGGAGCTAAAATGTGGCTGCTGTGGCTGTGGGGCAGGGGGATGGAGACCCTCAAAAGCTTGTGCTGTGTGAGCCAGCCCCAGAGGAAGCCTGGCTAGGACGTGGAGATGTTCCCATGCACACAGGGCTGGGCTGAGCCTCCCCACAGCAGTGCTGCACTGGGTGGCAGGGCCAAGCCCACGAGCATGCCATGGAGGATGTCATGGTGCCCCGAGCTGGGCACTGGGGAAGGAAAAAGCTTCCTGGGACCCATGAGAGGGGTGCAGAGCTCCGTGGGGTCCTCCAGAGAGGTTGAGCCCAAGGGCAGGCGTTCTGCAGCTGCCTCTGCGATGGTGCTCCCAGGCAAGAGGGTTCCCACAACGGGCCAGGAAAGGCAGAGGACAAACCCTGTGGGATCGCTGTCCCAGGGGGAGGGAACTGGGTTTGAAACCCAACCCCCAGCGTGACCTGACCCGGCCCAGCACCTCCTGGGTGGCTCCAAACTGGCCTGAAGAAGCCTGGGGGGGTGGGACAGAAGGGTGGCAAAGCCCAGCACCCACCTTTTCAATGGATGTGCCACGTGCTGGTGGGCAGCCCCCTGGAGCAGCCTGGAGAGGAGCCACAGCCCCACGCCCTGGCAGCTCCCAGGCTGGGGCAGGCTGGGCATGGGGCACTGGCACGGCCAGAGTGGGCACAGCAGCAGGGTGGCAGCGGGGCACCTCACACCATAACCCAGGCTGGCACATGCAGGGGGACACAGGGGCAGTGCCAGTGAAACCAGCTGCGGAAAGCTTTTGCTGCTTGGCACCGTGTGCACTGGCACTGGGCGCTGCCCCTGGCAGGAGCGGTGAGAGCCACCTTACCTCTTCTCCCTTCTCCCCAGCCAGCCCCCGGTCTCCCTGGAAGCCCTGCAGGCCCTGGGGAGAGGGAGGAAGAGCAGAGTGGGCACTGAGGGGCTGCCCAGTGCCTCCCACCCATGCCCAGCTCGAACCTTAATCCAAGCTGCCCCAACAGCTTCTGCCTCCCACCCACAGCCACCCTGGTGCAGACTCCTGGGGGGCTGCTGTGAGCTCCAAACCTCTCAGCATGGGCCAGGCCCTGCCAGCCTCCTCCAAAAGCCTCCTGAGAAAGCTTCCAAGCCCAGGAGCGTTGCCTGTGTTCCCCAGGGACCTCCTCACCCCGCCAGGGACCAGCTTCAGGGCTTCAACACTCACCCAGGCAGGCCAGAATTGCTCTCATTTCTTGCCCCCCACGCCCCCCCCCTCCCCCAAGGTTATTTTTCTCCTGTAAAAGCAACCAGGAGGTTGGGATGCAGAGGAGCAGCTGTGGTGGGTTGAAGCTTCCCCCTGCCCAGCATTACCTTTGCCAGACCGACCCAGTTAGGAGCCAATACAATACAATACAATACAATACAATACAATACAATACACCAGGTTGGAAGAGATCATCACATCCAACCCATCATCCAATCCAACCCACCTGAACAACTAACCCATGGCACCAAGCACCCCATCAAGTCTCCTCCTGAACACCTCCAGGGATGGGGACTCCACCACCTCCCTGGGCAGCACATTCCAATGGGCAATCACTCTCTCTGTATAGAACTTCTTCCTAACCTCCAGCCTAAACCTGCCCTGGCGCAGCTTGAGACTGTGTCCTCTTGTTCTGGTGCTGACTGCCTGGCAGAAGAGACCAACCCCCACCTGGCTACAACCTCCCTTCAGGGAGTTGGAGAGAGCAATAAGGTCACCCCTGAGCCTCCTCTTCTGCAGGCTAAGCAACCCCAGCTCCCTCAGCCTCTCCTCACAGGGCTGTGCTCCAAACCCCTCACCAGCTTTCTTGCCCTTCTCTGGACACCTTCCAGCAAGTCAACCTCCTTCCTAAACTGAGGAGCCCAGAACTGGACACAGGACTCAAGGTGTGGCCTAACCAGTGCTGAGCACAGGGCAGAATGACCTCCCTGCTCCTGCTGGCCACACTCTTCCTGATGCAGGCCAGGATGCCATTGGCCCTCTTGGCCCCCTGGGCACACTGCAGGCTCATGTTCAGCCTCCCATCAACCAGCACCCCCAGGTCCCTCTCTGCCTGGCTGCTCTCAGCCACTCTGGCCCCAGCCTGTAGCACTGCCTGGGGTTGCTGTGGCCAGTGTGCAGCACCTGGCACTTGGATGTGTTCAATCTCCTGCCCTTGGCCTCTGCCCATCTGTCCAGCCTGTCCAGGTCCCTCTGCAAAGCCTCTCTGCCCTCTAACAGATCAACTCCTGCCCCCAGCTTGGTGTCATCTGCACATTTACTGCTGATGGACTCAATGCCCTCATCCAGATCATCAATGAAGACATTGAAGAGCATGGGGCCCAGCACTGATCCCTGGGGCACACCACTGGTGCCTGGCTGCCAGCTGGCTGTGGCACCATTCACCACCACTCTCTGGGCTCAGCCTCCAGCCAGTTCCTAACCCAGCTCAGAGTGCTGCTCTCCAAGCCAGGGGCTGACAGCTTGGCCAGCAGTTTGCTGTGGGGAATGTGTCCAAGGCCTTGCTGAGGTCCAGGCAGACCACATCCACAGCCTGCTCCACATCCACCAGGCAGTCACCTGGGCATAGAAGGAGATCAGGTTGGTCAGGCAGGACCTGCCCTTCCGGAATCCATGCCCACGGCAGCTCCACCTGCAAGCAGGACCTGCAGCACCTGGCTTATCCCAGCTGCACCTTAACATGGGCCATGCTCTGAAGCCCTTTCCTGTGGGAGCCATGAGCCTCAGGGCAGCAAGCCAGGACTGCCTGGAGGCTTTGGAGGGCTATTTTAAGCCAGAGGAGGCAAGGGAACATCAAGAGCAGCAGCATCAGGAGGCAACTGTCTCCTGCCCTGGGCTGGGAGCTGCAGCTTCCCCATCCAACGCTGGCCAAGCCGTGACCCCACTTGCCCAAGCCGTGACCCCACTTGCCCAAGCCGTGACCCCACTTGCCCCATGGCTCACCTGCTCTCCTGGCAGCCCCCAGGGCCCAGGTTTGCCATCCAGGCCTGGGAAGCCATCTGAGCCAGGGTAACCTGCACGTCCTGGCAAGCCCTGGGGGCCAGGTTCACCCTGGGGAGAAAAAATGAGCCAAGGGTGGAGAAGTGAGAGCTGCACAGCACTGGGAAGCCAAGAGGTGAGGAGCTGAGCTCTGCCTGCCTCCTGCTCTGGCAGCACCTCACAAGGACACAGCAGGGGCTGCCAGGAGGAGAGGCTGGGGAAATGTTATCCCTGGGGGAGCATCCCTGCTGCAAGGGAGTAGGGCCAGGGCTGAGAGGACAGCTGGCAGCAGGACACAGGCTGAGGAGCAGCCCCCTGTGTGTGCTGGCCCAGGTATTGACTCTGAGTTTTCCAAGAGCCTTTGGGACTCCAAGGTTGGAGAGAGCTGCCAGGAACCAGCCTGTGCCCTGCCCACCAGCAGCGCTGCTCCATGCCAGCTCAGGCAGAAAAGCCTCCAGAGAGCAAGGGGCAATGAGAAAGGAAGGTTGAGGGGAGGGGATTCTCCCCCTCTGCTCCTCTCTGCTGAGACCACACCTGGAGCTCTGTGCCCAGCTCTGGAGCCTCTGTGCCAGGAAGGATCTGGAGGTGTTGGAAGGTGTCCAGAGCAGGGCCACGAGGATGAGCAGAGGGCTGGAGCTGCTCTGCTGTGAGGACAGACTGACGGAGTCGGGGTTGTGCGATCTGGAGAGGAGAAGGCTCCAAGGAGACCTCATTGTGGCCTTCCAGGATCTGAAGGGGGCTCCAAGAAAGCTGGGGAGGGACTTCTGAGGGTGTCAGGGAGGGATAGGACTGGGGGGAATGGAGCAAAACTAGAAGTGGGGAGATTGAGATTGGATGTTAAGAAGAAGTTGTTCCCCATGAGGGTGGTGAGAGCCTGGCACAGGCTGCCCAGGGAGGTGGTGGAAGCCTCCTGCCTGGAGGTGTTTGCAGCCAGGCTGGAGGTGGCTGTGAGCAACCTGCTGTGGTGTGAGGAGTCCCTGCCCACGGCAGTGGGGTTGGGACTGGCTGAGCCTTGAGCCTTCCAAGCCTGACAATTCCCTGATTCTCTGGGGACTCCACCACCTCCCTGGGCAGCCTGTGCCAATCCCTGGGCAGCCTGTGCCAACCCCTGGGCACTCTTGCAGCAGGGAAATTTTTCCTCATCTCCAACCTGAACACCTCCTGCTGCAACCTCAGGCTATTTCCTCTCAGCCTCTATGATTCTATATGAAGGTCACTGCTGAGGGGGAGGCAAAGGGCCCGTGGTGCTATGGTTAAGGTCAGTGAGGAGATCATAGAATGGTTTGGGTTGGAAGGGACCTTAAAGCTCACCCAGGTCCAACCCCCTGCCATGGGCAGGGACACCTCCCACCAGCCCAGCTTGCTCAAGGCCTCACCCAGCCTGGCCCTGAACACTTCCAGGGAGGGGTGAGCTGCCATGGTAGGACTGGAAACTCTGGAGGCCTGAAGGATGATGACTGCTCCAACAGATGGGGAGTGGGAAGATGAGGAGCAGCAGGGATGGCTGCTGCTGAGCTGTCAGAGCAGCCCAGCAGCACCTGGGACAAGTGAGCAAGAGGCGGGGGGGGGGGGCTGGGGGGCACCTGCACATCAGCTCTGTTGAGAAGGAGGAGATTTGGGATGCAAGGGCTGGGTGCCAGTGAGCAGAGGTGGGAGGGCTGTGCTGGGGGCCTGGGACAGCTGCTCTGCTTTCCTTCTACCCATGGGGCACCCCAATCCCGTGGGAGGGACGTGGTGTGTGGCATCTCCCACCACAGAGGGCAGGCAGAGCTCACACCTCCCTCGGGCCAGAGCCGTGGGGAAGGAGGTTGCCACCGGGTGACAAAAGGACTTGGGGACAACTGTGCCAGCTTGTGCTCCCCTGGCTGGGAGGACGCTGGGTGACACACAGCGGAGCCCAGCACCCAAAGGGACTGTGCTGAGCAGCCACTGAGCCCACACGGCCACCGGGCAAGAGGAGCTGCAGCCTGAGGCTGGGCTGGGGGAAGGAGCCTGCTGCGGAGAGCCACCACGGCAAGGTGCTTAGGCAGGGGACGGGGACAGCCCCTCCCTTGGAAGCAGGCACGCGTTTCCAACCCTGCCTCTTCCACCCCCCCCCCCTCGCCCAGCATCCCAAGGCTTGACCCAAGAGGAGCGAGGTCTCCAGGGGTTCCCAGGGGAGCCCCGAGGCCACACTCAGCCTCTCCAGCCCACCCCCCAGCCCCACTCACCGTGTGCCCCCGGCGGCCCTTCTCGCCCGGCTGCCCCGGCTCCCCGCAGGGTCCCTGAGCACAAACACAAGCCAGTCAGCAGAGGGGCCAGTCAGCAGAGGGGCCAGTCAGCAGAGGGGCCAGTCAGCAGAGGGGCCAGTCAGCAGAGCGGCCCTCCTCCTCCTCACACAGCAGCTGCAGCCCTGCAGAGCCTGGGTCACAGGGAGGGCAACAAGCAGGGAAAGGCAGAGCAGGATCCACACCTCTCAGCACACCCCCAGCCTTGGCTCCAGCCTCTGGGCACTCCCCCTGCACACCTTGATCAACAGCAAGGAGGTCACCCTCAGGCTCCTGCTCTCCAAGCTACAGAGCCCTCAGCTCCCTCAGGCTCTCCCCATGAGGAAGATGTTTCACTCCCTTAAGCATCTTTGTGGCTCTGTGCTGGACTCTCTCAAGCAGTTCCCTGAGGTCCTTCCTGAACTGAGGGGCCCAGAACTGGACACAAGATTCCAGATGTGGCCTCAGCAGGGCAGAGCAGAGGGGAGGAGAACCTCTCTGGACCTACTAACCACAGCCCTTCCAACAAGAGCCACCAAACCCCAGGGAGATGGGTGTCAACCATCATCCCAGATTGAGAATCACAGAATGGTCAGGGTTGGAAGGGACCTCAAGGATCATCCAGTGCCAACCCCCTGCCATGGGCAGGGGCAATTTGATGGGAAGCAGACAAGCAAAACCTTAAGCTTCTTTGAAACCCAGTCTCAAGGCCCTTGGAATGGAATGGAGTGGAATGGAATGGAGTGGAATGGAATGGAATGGAATGGAATGGAATGGAATGGAATGGAATGGAATGGAATGGAATGGAATGGAATGGAATGGAATGGAATTAACCAGGTTGGAAAAGACCTCAGAGATCATCAAGTCCAACCTCTCACCCAACACCATCTCATCAACTCAACCATGGCACCAAGTGCCTCATCCAGGCTCTTCCTAAACACCTCCAGGGATGGTAACTCCACCACCTCCCTGGGCAGCACATCCCAAGGGCCAGTCTCTCTTTCTGGGAAGAACTTTCTCCTCACCTCCAGCCTAAACCTCCCCTGGCACAGCTTGAGACTGTGTCCTCTTGTTCTGGTGCTGCTTGCCTGGGAGAAGAGACCAACCCCCAGCTGGCTACAACCTCCCTTCAGGGAGTTGGAGAGAGCAAGAAGGTCTCCCCTGAGCCTCCTCTTCTCCAGGCTCAGCAACCCCAGCTCCCTCAGCCTCTCCTCCCAGGGCTGTGCTCCAGACCCCTCCCCAGCTTTCTTGCCCTTCTCTGGACACCTTCCAGCAGCTCAACATCTTTCCTTACTGACAGCAGGCCAGAAGCCACCAGGCAGCAGATGCTTTCTGGGGCTGTGGGAGCGCCAGGGACATCCACCCTGCAAGCTGCCCCAGCTGGCAGCCCCCAGCCACGGAGGGCACCTCAGGGTTTTTCCTTACTTACCGGTGATCCTGTTTTCCCTGGGTGCCCTGGGGGACCAGGGGCTCCTGGTTGTCTCTGGATCAGTGAAAAGAGAGGAACAGTGGGAAGCCAAACTTTCACTGGTGAAATGACTTGGAGAGAGGAAAACCCTGCTGAGCAAGGTGAGGGGAAAACTGCAGCCCAGGAAGCTGCTCCAGGGCGATACTCACCGGCCAGCCTGCCTGGAGGAGCTGGTAGAAGGATGATTGCTGAAAGAAGAAGGTGGGGAAGGGAAGAACAACGTTAAAAACACCCCCAAATCCCTCTCCCACTCTCCCACTCCCCCCCCCCTCCCCCCCTTCTTTCTTTCTGGCTTCAAAACCTTTTCCCTCTTGCTTGGGAAGCAATGAACCAGGCTGCAGTGAGCTCCCAGCAGGAGCAGGGAGGTCATTGTGCCCTGTGCTCAGCACTGCTTAGGACACACCTGGAGTCCTGTGTCCAGTTCTGGGCTCCCCACCCTGGGTGCCTAGGGGCTGGGAGTGCTGAGGGAGCAGTCAGCCTTGGCTGTCTTGGAGAAGCTGAAGCTGGCCCTGGCTGCAGGCTCCTGGGCTTTGCCTGCTGGCACTTGGCCCAGTGCTGCTGGCCAGGAGCCCATCTGGAGGGGAAGGCAGGATCTGGGCAGGGTGAGATGGGGCACCCAAAGGTCTCACTGAGCTATTGTGCCTGTGGCCCTGTGACCCTGGCAGTGCTGGCAGCAGCTCAGCAGCAGGAATGGAGAGTGTGAAGCTGTGGGCTGGGGTTTGCTGCTCTTTGCTGAGCTGCTGCAGGGTGAGGAGCTGAGTGCTGGCTGCTGGGGGGGTTGTGGGGGCTGGGAGGCGGGGGATGCTTCCCTGCCACTCACTGTCAGGCTGGAGACAAGTGCCTCCAGAACCATCCCCTGCAAGCAGCATCTCACTCCTTGCCGTCCTCCCTCAGCCTCCACCTGCCAACCGCATTCCTCTCCCCCCACCCAATGAATTAGGAACCCCAAACCACAGGGAATTCTTCCTCCCAGCTCAGCCCAGCAGGACAGGGAGGTGCCTGCACAGGAGCTGATGGAGAGGTGGAGGTGGAGCTCCCCTGGCGCTCGTACAACTCACCATGAACGTCTGCCAGTCCTCCCTGGAGTTCCTCCAGAGGACGATGGTTGGGACGCCAGGGATGCCTGCAGGGCCTGGGTCACCCGGGGGCCCTGTCCTCCCCACGGCTCCAGGGTACCCCTGGGAAGACAAAGGCAGCTCCTTAAAACCAGCCTGGCCTTTAACAGTCAACACAGCCTCTGGCTGGAGGCAGCCCTGAGCAGCATCTGGGTCTCCTGCTGGTTACATTCATTCCTTGGCTCTGACTCTGCTGTGCACCACAGACCCAAGGCACAGGATGGCCTGGGGACACCGAAGGGGACTGGCAGGAGGAAACACAACCATCCCAGGGGCAGAAATGGTGCTTCTGCAGGTAAGGACCTGGCAGCGTTGGTGGGTCAGAGGAGATGGCTCTGGTCAAAGCCCATTTGTGAAGGGCCCTGGGTGGCAGGGGGCTTTGAGGGCAGCAGAAGCTCCTGCAGCCTTTGCTCTGCTCCTGGAGGCCATGTCCTCCAGACTGGAGATCCCAAACTCTTCCCAAGTGGGGAGGAGAACCCAAAATGGTTCATTTTCCACAGAGTCACAGAATGTTAGGGGTTGGAAGTGACCTCAAAAGACCATCCCCTGCCAGAGCAGGAGCACCCAGGGCAGCTCACACAGGAACACAGCCAGGAGGGGTTTGACTATCTCCAGAGAGGGAGACTCCACAACCCCCCCAGCATCTGGGTCCAGGGAGACTCCTGGGTTGAAACCAGCTCTTCAGATCTCACTTGCCCCAGACAACAGAGAAAGCAAAAGGAAGGAGCTTCACGTGCACACCTGGGTGCCCACACCCACCTAAGAGCCATCAGCAGGGGAGCTAAGGGCTGGAACAGCCTGGCCCAGGCTGCCCAGGGAGGTGGTGGAGTCCCCAGCCCTGGAGGGGGCTCAAAGCCCTGGAGATGTGGTGCTGAGGGAGCTGGTTTGGTGGTGACCTGGCAGTGCTCAATGGTCTGAAAGGTCTCTTCCACCCCAAACGGTTCTCTGACTCTGTCCTGTGCCTCTAATGCACACAGAGGTGGCACGGCTCGTGGGGCCGGGGCTTTGCCCCTCTCCACCTCAGGGAAGATGCTTCACTGCTGGGGAGGCAGAGGCACCCCCAGCAACCCAGCCAGCACCTGCCAGCTCAGGCCAGCCTGAGGGTGGCAGGGAAAGGGCTTGGTCAGGGGATCACAGCCTGGTTGGGACTGGAAGGGACTCACCCAGCCCACCCCACCCTGCAGTCCCCAGGGACATCCCCAACTGGAGCAGGTTGCTCAGGGCCCCAGACAACCTCACCTGGGATGGTTCCAGGCATGGGGCAGCTCCCACCTCTCTGGGCAGCCTGGGCCAGGCTCTCTCTCAGTGGGAGAACTTTCTCTCTGGCTCACATTGCCTTCCTGGTGAGAACCACCCAAAGCCACCCAACCCATGCCCAGGGCCCTGCAGTCCACATCTCCTGGGTACTCACTTTGTCTCCTTTGGGGCCCACCAGCCCACGTCTCCCAGGACAGCCCTGAAAGGCGAAGGAGAAGAGCTGTGTCAGCTCACAGAGGGACCCTCAGCAACCAGGAATGGTCCCATGGGTGACCAATGCCATGTTCTGGGCCATCCTGCCCCAGGGCAGCAGGAACTGAAATGGCTGATTCAGAGCTGACCAGCAGCACCAAGTCCTCCAGGGAATGCCCCAAAGTTTGGTGGGGTGGGAAGTGGCCAAGAAGGCCAGTGGCATCCTGGCCTGCAGCAGGAACAGTGTGGCCAGCAGGAGCAGGGAGGTCATTCTGCCCTGTGCTCAGCACTGCTTAGGCCACACCTGGAGTCCTGTGTCCAGTTCTGGGCTCCTCAGGTTAGGAAAGATGTTGAGTTGCTGGAAGGTGTCCAGAGAAGGGCAAGAAAGCTGGGGAGGGGTTTGGAGCACAGCCCTGTGAGGAGAGGCTGAGGGAGCTGGGGTTGCTTAGCCTGCAGAAGAGGAGGCTCAGGGGAGACCTTCTTGCTCTCTCCAACTCCCTGAAGGGAGGTTGTAGCCAGGTGGGGGTTGGTCTCTTCTCCCAGGCAAGCAGCACCAGAACAAGAGGACACAGTCTCAAGCTGTGCCAGGGCAGGTTTAGGCTGGAGGTGAGGAGAAAGTTCTTCCCAGCAAGAGAGATTGGCCATTGGGATGTGCTGCCCAGGGAGGTGGTGGAGTCCCCATCCCTGGAGGTGTTTAGGAGGAGCCTGGATGTGGCCCTTGGTGCCATGGTTGAGTTGGTCAGATGGTGTTGGGTGACAGGTTGGACTTGGTGGTCTCAAAGGTCCTTTCCAACCTGTTTTATTCTACTCTACTCTACTCTACTCTACTCTACTCTACTCTACTCTACTCTACTCTACTCTACTCTACTCTACTCTACTCTACTCCTATTCTATTCTATTCTACCCTACTTCTATTCTATTCTATTCTATTCTATTCTATTCTATTCTCTATTCTATTCTATTCTATTCTATTCTATTCTATTCTATTCTATTCTATTCTATTCTATTCTATTCTATTCTATTCTATTCTACCCTATCCTATTCAGTGCAGCCTGTGTGACACTGCTCCTTCCCTCCTGCCCTGGCAGCAGAAAGCAGCCCTGCCCAGCCAGCTGAGTGGTGGAATCCCGTGGCAGCCACCACAGAAATGCCCCAGGCCATCCTGCCAGGGAGCAGCAGCACCTTTCCTGCTGCCTGCTGAGGAGCAGCAGAGCCTTAGGGACAGATCCCCCGGAGCCAGAGCGTGGCCACTTGCTCAGCTGGTGTGGATCAGGACGTGGACCTGGTGGAGTGGGACCAGGGGAGGCCACAGAAAGGCTCTGAGGCTGGCAGCCCTCTGCTGTGAGGCCAGGCTGAGAGAGCTGGGGTTGCTCAGCCTGGAGAAGAAAAGGGGCCCAGCACTGATCCCTGGGGGACACCACTGGTGCCTGGTCACACAGGAATGTGTCCAGATGGAGCTTGAAAGTCCCCAGAGCAGGAGACTCCACAACCTCTCCCTCAGCAGCCTGCTCCAGGGCTCTGGCACTCTCACAGTAAAGACTTTTCTCCTCATGCAGAGCTGGATCTTCCTGTGTTCCACCTCAAGAGGAGAGAAAGAAAAGCCTGCAGGGACATGCTGGCAGCTGGGAACTCCCCTGGAACACTGTCTGGGAAAGCTGAGGAGCTTTTGAACACACTGAGATGCCTGGGAGGAGGATTAGCAGGATCACACAAATCAGCAGCTTCTTTAAGCAACACTTTCCACTCCTCACAACCTGCTGGGGTTTTCCCCACTGATCTCCACTGCCTGTACAGCAGGCACAGAAGGCCAGGCTGGAAGGGACCCCAAGGATCATCTGGTCCAACCATGACTGGGGTGGTAACCAAAGACAAGTGGCCTGTGGGGTCCACAGCCCATAAATGCCTTCAGCAGCATTAGTGCAGGATCAGGACATAAACCTCCACCCCCACCTCCCACTGGAGCACAGAATCAAAGTGGGTCTGTGAAGACATGGAAGTCTCTGGGGAGCAGCAAAGCAGAGCCACAGGAACCTGCTCCAAGGGAGAGGGACAGCTGGTGGGGCAGGGCTGGACCTCTGAGCCCTGCTGATGTCCTGATCAGCACTGCCAGGCAAAGAGAAGGAGGCAACCCCCAGAGGTGAAAAGGTTGATCCCAGAGCCCATTGATCCCAGAGCCCATTGATACCAAATACCATTGATCCTAAAGCCCACTGATCCCAGAGCCCACTGATCCTAAAGCACACTGATCCCAGAGCCCATTGATCCTAAAGCCTACTGATCCCAAAGCCCATTGATCCTATAGCCCACTGATCCCAGAGCCCATTGATGCCAGAGCCCATTGATCCTACAGCCCACTGATCCCAGAGCCCATTGATCCCAGAGCCCATTGATGCCAGAGCCCATTGATCCTACAGCCCATTGATCCCAGAGCCCACTGATCCCAGAGCCCATTGATCCTAAAGCCCATTGATTCTACAGCCCACTGATCCCAAACCCCACTGATCCTAGAGCCCATTGATGCCAGAGCCCATTGATCCCAGAGCCCACTGATACCAAATGCCATTGATCCTAAAGCCCACTGATCCCAGAGCCCATTGATCCTAAAGCCTACTGATCCCAAAGCCCATTGATCCTAAAGCCCATTGATCCTACAGCCCACTGATCCTAAAGCCCATTGATCCTACAGCCCACTGATCCCAAACCCCACTGATCCTAGAGCCCATTGATCCTACAGCCCATTGATCCTAAAGCCCACTGATCCCAAACACCACTGACCCAAAGCCCATTGATCCTAAAGCCCACTGATCCTAAAGCCCATTGATCCCAGAGCCCATTGATTCCAAAGCCCATTGATCCCAAACCCCACTGATCCCACAGTCCATTGATCCCAGGGCCCACTGATGCCAACCCTTTCCCCTAAGGCTAAGGAGAGCTGCCACCTTCAGCCACCCAACCCTACCTTGGTCTCAGGTCCTGGCTACAAGGCTGCCTGAGGTGACACCGTGAGAGGTGAGGCACCAGCCCAGCACACAGCACCACCACCAGAGGTTAGGACACATCCCATCCCCAAAGGAAACCCCCTGAATTCCTTTTAATGAAGTCTTCCAAGGCCAGGGCACCACCTCTTTGCTTTCCCTTCCACAGGATACCTTCAAGCACCTCCCACCTCCATCAGACCTTTGCTGGCATCACTATGGGCATGGCAGCAGAGAGCTTGTGGGTGTGAATTGGGGGTGGCCCAGGCTGGACAGCAGCCCCAGCACAGGCTCTGCATGCCCAGACCCTCGACAGCTCAGGATGGAGCACGGATCACAGGCTGTTAGGGGTTGCAAGGGACCTCTGGAGATCTTTGAGTCCAACCCCCCTGCAGGGCAGGACCATAGAATCCAGCACAGGTCACTCAGGAACACATCCAGATGGGGCTGGAAAGGCTCCAGAGAAGGAGACTCCACAACCCCTCTATGCAGCCTGCTCCAGGGCTCTGTGACCCTCATAGGGAGGAATTTCCTCCTCAGCCCCATGCTGCCTGCACAGAGAAGGTTTCCCTGCCCAGTTTCCCGTGGTGAGCTTCAGGCACCACAGTTCATCAGCCTGTGCCCACTCCGGGGGAAGCTGCACCAGCACCCATCCATCCCTCCCCTCCCACAGCCATCACCTCCACCACTCACCGGCAGCCCTGGCGGCCCCGGCGGCCCTGGCGGCCCTGGCTTCACCTGACCCTGCTGCCCACGTGCCACTGGTGAGATGAAGTGTCCCAGGTGGGCAGCACCCTCCCCAGGCCCTGGCACAGCAGGACTGGCTGCTGACTTTCTGCCCAGGGGACCTTCGGGCACACTGCCTCTGGGGCCGGCTGCCTGGTGTGATGCTGAGGAGACCTTGGAGAAGGCTGCAGGAGGCCTCAGGTCAGGGATGGCATCGTTGGGCTTGCTGGGCAAGGGGCTGCCCACACCAGCCACCAGCTTCTCCATGGTGATGTTCTCCTCCCAGGGGGCAGAGGAATCTTCCTTCTTGGCTGCTCTCTGGGTTTTGCTGGAGCGCCCTGGGTGGGTAAAAGCGCCATGAGGTACTCGGGCACCGTGGTGGCGTGCAGGAGGCGTGGAAGGAACCAGGAGTGTGGACTCACCAGAGCTACCAGTGACCCACAGGCTGCTCCTGCTGAGCCCTGGCCTGCCAGGACCAGTGATTTTGTTGTGAGTGGAGTTCAACAGCTCAAAGCCTTCATCCTCAACAGAAAGGCTGCCCTCCTCCTCCTCCTCCTCCGCTGCAGAGCGTGAAGCCAGCGTGCTCCCATGGGGCTGGTGGTTGAGGGTCTCCTGGGTGTCCTCCCACGTCCAAGGTGGCCTCAGGGTCAAATCTGAATTGGTGAGCCTGGAGTCCTGAAGCAGAAGGAAGAGAAAAGCCATGCAGTGGGCAGGATTCACTTGTCTTTCCCTGCTCACTGCACCTCTGCTTCTTCAGCTCCCACCTGCATGACCGCTGCTGTGGAGGACAAGGCTTGTGAGCTCCAAGCCACCGACAGAAGAAGTCCTCCCTCACCAGGGACAGGAGCCAGCTGCTGGTGTGGGCCATGCTGACATGAGCCTCCTTCTCACAGCCTCACTGAACCCACAGAACCATAACCTGGCTTGGAAGGGACCTTGAAGATCCTCCAGTGTCACCCCCCTGCCATGGCGCATGCCAGAGGAGGCCACAAGCACAACCCAAGGGCTGGAGCACCTCTGCTATGAGGATAGGCTGAGGGAGCTGGGGGTGTTCGGCCTGGAGAAGGCTCCAGGAAGAGCTTCTGGTGGCCTTTCAGCTCCTAAAGAGGCTGATCAGAAAGCTAGGGACAGTCTTTTGAGCAGGGCAAGGGGTGAGGGTTTGAAACTGGAAGAGCACGACTCAGACTGGAGAGGAGGAAGAAATTTACAGTGAGGGTGGTGGAGCACTGGAGACAGCTGGCCAGAGAGGTGGTAGATGCCCCCATCCCTGGAACCATTCCAGGTGAGGTTGTCTGGGGCTCTGAGCAGCCTGCTCTAGTTGCAGATGTCCCTGCTGGCTGCAGAGGTTGGCCTCGATGGCTTTTCAAGGCCCCTTCCAACCCATCACACACATCAGTGTTGCATCCAGCATGGATGCATCTCAGCCTGGGCTCTCCCACTGAACCACAGGCAGACAGACAGACCCAGTGCTGGGTTGGCTGGTGGCTGTGAAGGGCCTTCACCTCTCCTGGAGCAGCTGGCAGCATGCCCACCAGCCCTGCATGCCCACCAACCCCAATGAGACCTCGCTCCAAGCTCCCACTGAGCTCAAGGGCACGGCGCTGGGAAGAGCTGGCTGGGACCTCAGCCCTGGCTGGTGGCTTCTTGGGGGTGGTGCCGGTGCCTGAAGCTGAGGAGATGAGGAGATGGTCTGAGAAGTCACTAGAGGGAGATGCAGGCCCACGCTTGCCTTGTGGAGCTGCAGAAGGGGAGCAGAGAGGCACAAGGAGAAATGGAGCATCCTTCCCTTCCCATCTCCTGCGGGTTACATTCATTCCTTGGCTCTGACTCTGCTGTGCACCACAGACCCAAGGCACAGGATGGCCTGGGGACACCGAAGGGGACTGGCAGGAGGAAACACAACCATCCCAGGGGCAGAAATGGTGCTTCTGCAGGTAAGGACCTGGCAGCGTTGGTGGGTCAGAGGAGATGGCTCTGGTCAAAGCCCATTTGTGAAGGGCCCTGGGTGGCAGAGGGGCTTTGAGGGCAGCAGAAGCTCCTGCAGCCTTTGCTCTGCTCCTGGAGGCCATGTCCTCCAGACTGGAGATCCCAAACTCTTCCCAAGTGGGGAGAACTCAAAATGGTTCATTTCCCACAGAACCACAGAATGTTAGGGGTTGGAAGGGACCTCAAAAGACCATCCCCTGCCAGAGCAGGAGCACCCAGGGCAGCTCACACAGGAACACAGCCAGGAGGGGTTTGACTATCTCCAGAGAGGAGACTCCACAACCCCCCTGGACAGCCTGTTCCAGGGCTCTGTAACCCTCACAGTGACAAAACTTTTCCTCCTGTTTCCATGGCACTTCCTCTGCCTCAGCTTCCACCACTGCCCCTTGTGCTGGCATTGGGCAGCACCCAGCAGAGCCTGGCCCCAGCCTCTGGGCACTCACCCTGCTCAGCTTTAGCAACAGCCCTCAGGCTCCTCCTCTCCAAGCTAAAGAGCAGCTCCTCTATCCCCTCAGACCTCTGAGAGGTACCCATGGTCCTGCCCTGCAGAGTGGCAACACCACTGGCTGCAACTTCAGGGTAAAAGGCACAAAATAGAATGAGAAGGGAGAAATGATTCAGAAAAGGAAGAGAAAAACCTCAGTTCCTCTCCAGCCAGCTCCCCTCAGCTATTAGATGCCCTCAGGGTTCCTCAGGTCAAGCTGATGGTCTGCTGACCACCACAGGCTGGTGACCATCACAGAATCACCAAGGTTGGAAGAGACCTCAGAGATCATCAAGTCCAACCTGGCACCCAACACCTCCTGACCAAACCATGGCACCAAGTGCCACGTCCCTGAAGAGCAAAGGAGGATCAAGTCTGTGTCTCCTAAACAGCAGCCAGTGGCCAGGCAAAACCTGAAGAAGCCTGAGGAAAGCAAGTGCTGAAAGCCTTGCAGAAAGCCAGCAGAGCACAGCACCTGAAGGTGCCAGGCTGCAATGAAGCTGTTTCCATCCAGAGAAAAGCTAATGCAGAGTGAAGGAGCCTGCAGAGCTTGGAACACACCAGAAGGTGCTGCCACTTAAATCACGGTGGTTTGGCTGCTCACAAGCTGGAGGGAAACCAGGCTTCAGCTGGGGAGAGCAGGGAAGCAGCCAGCACTGAGCATCCACAGCACGGCCAGGCTGGACCTGGAGCGTCACAGACTCATAGACTGGGTTGGGTTGGAAGGGACCTGAAAGCTCAGCCAGTTCCAACCTCAGCCTCTCCTCACAGGGCTGTGCTCCAGACCCCTCCCCAGCCTCATTGCCCTTCTCTGGACATCTTCAAGTCTCTCAATGTCCTTCCTAAACTGAGGAGACCAAAACTGGACACAGGACTCAAGGTGTGGCCTGAGCAGGGCTGAGCACAGGGCACAATGACCTCCCTGCTCCTGCTGGCCACACTCTTCCTGATGCAGGCCAGGATGCCATTGGCCTTCTTGGCTACCTGGGCACACTGCTGGCTCATTTTCAGCTGCTGTCCCCCAGTACCCCCAGGTCCCTCTCTGCCTGGCTGCTCTCAGCCACTCTGCCCCCAGCCTGTAGCACTGCCTGGGGTTGCTGTGGCCAAAGTGCAGCAACTGGCACATGGATGTGTTCAATCTCATGCCCTTGGCCTCTGCCCATATGTCCAGCCTGGCAAGGTCCCTCTGCAGAGCTCTACTAAAAGAAAGAGAGGTCAGGGATTGGAACAGGCTGCCCAGGGAGGTGGTGGAGTCACCACCCCTGGAGGTGTTCAAGAAGCTGTAGATGTGGCTCTTGAGGATATAGTTTAGGGGTCACGGCAGTTGGGTTATGGTTGGACTGGACCTGAAAGGCCTTTTCCAGCCTTAATGATTCTAAGCTTGGGCAAAGATTTCCAGGCCAGTTCTTCAAAAGGAAGGCACCTGTGGAGATGGCATCCAGACACAGCTGGCAGATGGCATCAGGTGAGGAGGAGGATGGGGAGAGGCCAGGGCTGGCAAGTCCAGCCTCTGCTCCCTCCTCCCTAAACCCCCAGGTTGAAATGCTGCTGTCACTTGCTGCCCAGATCTCATTAGCCACGAGCTGTGAGGCACTGCAGGGGCAGGAGCTGAAGCCTTCAGGTGTGTAATAGGTGAAAGCAGAGCAGAACAAATCCACAGGACACATCCCAGCCCAAGGATGCCAGCTGCCAGCAGGAAAGCAAGCTGGGGATAGACTTTAGAGCAGGACCTGTTGTGACAGGACACAGGCTGATGGGTTTAAAGTAAAGAGAGAGGATTCAGACCACAGAGATGGAAGAAATGTTGTACAATGAAGGTGGCAAGAAACTGACCCAGGTTGCCCAGAGAGGTGGGAGGTGCCTCATCCCTGGAACCACTCCAGCTCTGAGCAACCTGAATGAGGGGATGAGGGGATTGAGTCCATCAGCAGTACATTTGCAGACAACACCAAGCTGGGGGCAGGAGTTGATCTGTTAGAGGGTAGGAGAGCTCTGAAGAGGGACCTTGCCAGGCTGGACAGATGGGCAGAGGCCAACAGGATGGCATTCCACAAGTCCAAGTGCCAGGTGCTGCACTTTGGCCACAGCAACCCCAGGCAGAGCTACAGGCTGGGGTCAGAGTGGCTGAGAGCAGCCAGGCAGAGAGGGACCTGGGGGTACTGGTTGACAACGGGCTGAACATGAGCCAGCAGTGTGCCCAGGTGGCCAAGAAGGCCAATGGCATCCTGGCCTGCATCAGGAAGAGTGTGGCCAGCAGGAGCAGGGAGGTCATTCTGCCCTGTGCTCAGCACTGCTGAGGCCACACCTTGAGTCCTGTGTCCAGTTCTGGGCCCCTCAGTTTAGGAAGGACATTGAGAGACTTGAAGATGTCCAGAGAAGGGCAACAAAGCTGGGGAGGGGTCTGGAGCACAGCCCTGTGAGGAGAGGCTGAGGGAGCTGGGGTTGCTTAGCCTGCAGAAGAGGAGGCTCAGGGGAGACCTTCTTGCTCTCTCCAACTCCCTGAAGGGAGGTTGTAGCCAGGTGGGGGTTGGTCTCTTCTCCCAGGCAAGCAGCACCAGAACAAGAGGACACAGTCTCAAGCTGCATCAAGGGAATTTTAGGCTGGAGGTGAGGAGAAAGTTCTTCCCAGAGAGAGTTGTTAGGCATTGGAATGTGCTGCCTGGGGAGGTGGTGGGGTCACCATCCCTGGAGGTGTTCAAGAGGGGATTGGATGTGGCACTTGGAGCCAGGGTTTAGTTGTCAGGAGGTGTTGGGTGCCAGGTTGGACTTGATGATCTCTGAGGTCTCTTCCACCCTTATTGATTCTATGATTCTGAACCTGCTCCAGTTGCAGAGGTCCCTGCTGACAGCAGGAGGGTGGACTAGAGAACCTTCACAGCTCCCCTCCCAGCCAAAGCAGTCTGTGGTTGCCTGCAGCTGGGGTCCAGCCTGCACCAGCAGTGCTGGATTCCTACACACTGCAGAGGAGCGTTTTCAACCCGGCCTCAAAGTCCTGCATGGGAAAGGTCTGTAGTGGAAACTCTCATCTGGTGAGCTCAGGAGAGGCAAGGCTGGCAGCTGGAAGTTACTGGTCTCTCAGGCACCAGAAATCACAACTGAGTTATATTGGTTCTGTGTAAACAGGACACAAAGCCAACATCAACAGCAGACGTGCTGGCTCCTCCAGACAGGCTGCATTTAGAGAAGGACCAAGCTGAGGAAGACAAACTGGAGAGGGGGAGGCTCAGGGGAGACCTCATTGCTCTCTACAGCTACCTGAAGGGAGGTTGTAGCCAGCTGGGGGTTGGTCTCTTCTCCCAGGCAAGCAGCACCAGAACAAGAGGACACAGTCTCAAGCTGCACCAGGGGAGGTTTAGGCTGGATGTTAGGAAGAAATTCTTCCCAGCAAGAGAGATTGGCCATTGGGATGTGCTGCCCAGGGAGGTGGTGGAGTCACCATCCCTGGAGGTGTTCAAAAACAGCTTGGATGTGGCACTTGGAGCCATGGGTTAGTTGTCAGGAGGTGTTGGGTAGTGGGTGATAGGTTGGACTTGATGATCTCTGAGGCTTTTTCCAACCTGGTTGATTCTGTGATTCTGTTGCAATTAGGAACTGCTTCACCCAGCTCAGGAGTTGTCCAAAAGCAGAAGAGCTGAGGCAGAAGCCCACGAGGGTTTAAAACCCCCAGAGCTCAGACCTGGGCAGTGAGGAATGAGCACAAATCACAAGCAGCCATTAAAAGGATCACCCAACACCTCCTGACTACTAAACCATGGCACCAAGTGCCACATCCAATCCCCTCTTGAACACCTCCAGGGATGGGGACTCCACCACCTCCCTGGGCAGCACATTCCAATGGCCAATCTCTCTTCCTGGGAAGAACTTTCTCCTCACCTCCAGCCTAAACCTCCCCTGGCACAGCTTGAGACTGTGTCCTCTTGTTCTGGTGCTGGTTGCCAGGGAGAAGAGACCAACCCCCTCCTGGCTACAACCTCCCTTCAGGGAGTTGGAGAGAGCAATGAGGTCTCCCCTGAGCCTCCTCTTCTCCAGGCTAAGCAACCCCAGCTCCCTCAGCCTCTCCTCACAGGGCTGTGCTCCAGACCCCTCCCCAGCTTTCTTGCCCTTCTCTGGACACCTTCAAGAGTCTCAATGTCCTTCTTAAACTGAGGAGCCCAGAACTGGATGATAGAGGAAGAAGAAGAATTGGTGTCTGGGAAGCAGTGCAGGGGCTGTGGTCTCTACAAGACTCTCTTGGCCAAGAGAAATAGAGACAGGAGAAGACTCTGACTCAGCCCTGCAGCATGGGGGCCCCATCACGGCCTCCCAGCACATGGAAGCAGCATGAGGAGACAGAGCCAGAGGGGGAAGCCAGATGACAACCAAATGCTGCACATTCCAGAAGTGACAGGGAGGAGGAGGAGCTGCTCAGTCCTGTCCCAAGAATTCAAACTGCAAAGTGTTAACATGGCTCAGGATCTCCTGAATTCCAATGGCTTGAAGCCTGAAAAGGGGAGATTGAGACTGGAGATTAGGAAGAAATTCTTTCCAGTGAGGGTGGGGAGACACTGGCACAGGTTGCCCAGGGAGGCTGTGGATGCTCTCTCCCTGGAGGTGTCCAAGGCCAGGCTGGATGAGGCCCTGTGCAAGCTGGGCTGGTGGAGATGTCCCTGTTCACACAGGGGGGTTGGAACTGGATGATCCTCAAGGTCCTTTCCAACCCAAACCATTCTGCAGTTCTCTGGGCACCAATTTTCCAGTGTGGCTCAGAACTGTGGGGAAGCTTCAGGGGATGGGAAAAGGTTTCCTGTTGTGGCAATATGCAAAAAAAACAACAACCCAACCCCAAAACAAACCAAAACCAAAGCCCCAAACCCCAAACCAAAACCCAAACCAAGAACAACAAACCCAACCCAAAACCCCAAGCCCCAAACCAAACCCCAAAACCCAAATCCCAAACCAAAACCCAAACCAAGAACAACAAACCCAACCCAAAACCCCAAGCCCCAAACCAAACCCCAAACCCCAAACCCCAACCCAAGAACAACAAACCCAAACCAAGCCAAAACCAAAACCCAACCCAAAACCCCAAACCAAAACCCAAACCAACAAACCCAAACCCCAAACCAAGCCAAAACCAAAAGCAAAACCCAACCCAAAACCCCAAACCAAAAACAAACTCAAACCCCAAACCAAACCAAAACCAAACCCCAAACCCCTAACCCCAAATCAAATCAAAACCAAAACCCAACCCAACCCAAAACCCAAACCCAAACAAAAGCCCCAACCCTCAAACCAAACCAAAACCCCCAAACTCCAAACCAAACCAAAAACCAAACCCAAACAAAAACCCCAACCCCCAAACCCAACTAAAACCCCAAACCAAACCCAAAACCCAAAAAACACCCCAACCCTCAAACCAAACCAAAAACCCCAAACCAAACTAAAACCCAAACCCCAAACCAAACCAAAAACCCCAAACCCCAAAGCAAACCAAAACCAAAACCCAAACCCCAAACCAAACCCAAACCCAAAAATCCCCAACCCCCAAACCAAAACCAAAACCCCCAAACCCCAACCCAAACCCAAAACCCAAACCCAAACCAAAACCCCAACTCTCAAACCAAACCAAAAACCCCAAACCAAACCCAAAACCCAAACCCAAACCAAAACCCCAACTCAAACCAAAAGCTTGATGCCCAAACCAAAACCAAACCCCAAACCAAACCAAAAAACCCAATCCCAAACAAAAACCCCAACTCTCGAACCAAACCAAAAAATCCCCAAACCCAACCCAAAACCCCAAACCCAACCCAAAACCCCAAACCCCAAACCAAACCCAAAACCAAAACCCCAACTCTCAAACCAAAACCAAAAACCCCAAACCCCAAACCAAACCAAAACCAAAACCCAAACCCCAAACCAAACCCAAACCCAAACAAAATCCCCAACCCCCAAACCAAACCAAAACCCCCAAACCCCAACCCAAACCCAAAACCCAAACCCAAACCAAAACCCCAACTCTCACCAAACCAAAACCCAAACCCCAAACCAACACCAAACCCCACCCCAAACCCAAAACCAAAACCCAAACCAAAACCCCAACTCTCAAACCAAACCAAAAACCCCAAACCAAACCCAAAACCCAAACCCAAACCAAAACCCCAACTCAAACCAAAAGCTTGATGCCCAAACCAAAACCAAACCCCAAACCAAACCCAAAACCCAAACCCAAACCCCAACTCAAACCAAAAGCTTGATGCCCAAACCAAAACCAAAGCCCAAACCAAACCAAAACCCAATCCCAAACAAAAACCCCAACTCTCGAACCAAACCAAAAACCCCAAACCCAACCCAAAACCCCAAACCCAACCCAAAAACCCCAAACCCCAAACCAAACCCAAAACCAAAACCAAAACCCCAACTCTCAAACCAAAACCAAAACCCAAACCCCAAACCAAACCAAAACCAAAACCCAAACCCCAAACCAAACCCAAACCCAAAAAAATCCCCAACCCCCAAACCAAACCAAAACCCCCAAACCCCAACCCAAACCCAAACCCAAACCCAAACCAAAACCCCAACTCTCAAACCAAACCAAAAACCCCAAACCAAACCCAAAACCCAACCCCAAACCAAAAACCCAAACTCAAACCAAAAGCTTGATGCCCAAACCAAAACCAAACCCCAAACCAAACCCAAAACCCAAACCCAAACCAAAACCCCAACTCAAACCAAAAGCTTGATGCCCAAACCAAAACCAAACCCCAAACCAAACCAAAACCCAAACCCAAACAAAAACCCCAACTCTCAAACCAAACCAAAAAAACCCAACCCAAAACCCAAACCCAACCCAAAACCCCAAACCCCAAACCAAACCCAAAACCAAAACCCCCCAAAAACCCCAAAAACCCCAAACCCAAACCAAACCCCAAAACCCAAACCCCAAACCCCAAACCCCAAAATCCCCAACCCCCAAACCAAACCAAAACCCCCAAACCCCAACCCAAACCCAAAACCCAAACCCAAACCAAAACCCCAACTCTCAAACCAAACCAAAAACCCCAAAAAACCCCAAACCCCAAAACCCAAAACCCAAACCCAAACCAAAACCCCAACTCAAACCAAACCAAAAACCCCAAACCAAACCCAAAACCCAAACCCAAACCAAAACCCCGACTCAAACCAAAAGCTTGATGCCCAAACCTAAACCAAACCCCAAACCAAACCAAAACCCAAACCCAAACAAAAACCCCAACTCTCGAACCAAACCAAAAACCCCAAACCCAACCCAAAACCCCAAACCCAACCCAAAACCCCAAAAACCCCAAAACCAAACCAAACCCAAAACCCAAACCAAAACCCCAAACCCCAAACCAAAAACCCCAAACCCAAACCAAAACCCCAACTCAACAAACCAAACCAAAAAACCCCAAACCCCAAACCAACAAACCAAAACCCCAACCCAAACCCAAACCCAAACCCAAACCAAAAAACCCCAACCCAAACCCAAACCCAACCAAAAAAAGCCCCAAACCAAAAGCAAAACCCAAACCAAACCCCAAACCAAAACCCCCAAACCCCAACAAGAAACCCAAACAACAAATTGCAGGCACAAAAGGGAAAAGGCTGTGGCTAATGCCAGACCTCTGCTTTCAAACCCAGCCCAGGCACAATCAGAGAGCAACTGCTGCAGGGCTCAGTAACAATTATGAATAGTGTCATTAATGCCAGGGGTTTGGGCAGAGGCTCTGTGTGACCAGCTTGGTGTCTTGCCTGAGGAGCTCCAGAGTGGTTTGCCAACACAGAGAAGTGTTGATGCAACCATCCCAGACTGCTGCAGGGCTTTGCAGTGAGTGCAGCTTGACCCCCAAAACTCCACTGACTTCCTAGACAGCAGAGGTCACAACCCAGCTAGGGGTTTGTTAGAGCAAGGTCAGGAGCCAGCATTGTGTTCTTGTGGCCAAGAAGGCCAATGGTCTTCTGGGGTGCATCAAGAAGAGTGTGGCCAGGAGGTGTAGGGAGGTTGTCCTCCCTGTCTGCTGTGCTCTAGTGAGGCCAAATCTGCAGGGCTGGGTCCAGTTCTGGGCTCCTCAGTTCACAAGAGAGAGGGAACTGCTGGAGAGAGTCCAGTGGTGGCTACAAAGCTGCTGAGGGGCCTGGAGAGTCTCTGTGAGGAGCAAAGGCTGAGAGCCCTGGGGCTGTTGAGCCTGGAGAAGAGCAGCCCCAGAGGGGATCTGAGCAAGAGCTAAAGGGTGGGGGGCAAGAGGCTGAGGTACCACAGGGTGCAGTGCAGCAATCACACTGAACTTCAGTGATGTACAGCTCCAGGGAACAGCTTCCCACCCTCCCAGCAGCAAAGCTCCAGCTGCAGCATTACTCAACAGCTCCTCATCACTTCCCTGTGTTCCACACATGAGGACATCCACACACCCAGGCCTGCTTTGGCTCAGAAACCCTCATTTTAACTCATCCTCTCTTTGCACCAAGCCCATCTGTGACAGGAAGGGAGAGTTTGGATGGTGAAAGCACCACCACCCCGTGTGCTGGCCACCACCACCTCCTTGCAGAGAGCCATAAAATTGCCTTGGCTGGGAAAGCTCTCCAGGATCATCCAGTCCAACCATCAACCTAACACCTCCATGGCCATGAAACCATGTCCCAAAGTGCCATGGCCACATGTTCCTTGAACACCTCCAGGGATGGGGACTCCACCCACCACCTCCCTGGGCAGCCTGTGCCAAACCCTGACCACCCTTGCAGCAAAGCAATGTTTCCTAATGACCAATCTAACCCTCCCCTGGCACAATGCCAGGCCATTTCCTCTCCTGCTGTCACCACCTGGGCACACTGCTGGCTCAATCTCAGCCAGCTGTCAACCAGCACCCCCAGGTCCTTTCTTGCTGGGCAGTTTCCAGCCACTCATTCTCGAGCCTGGAGTGTTCATGGGGCTGTTGTGATCTGGACAGGCTGAGGGCTGGCTGCAGGCAAGCCTCATGGAGTTCAACAAGGACAAGTGCAGGGTCCTGCATCTGCAGAACAATAAGAGCAGGTACCAGGAGAGGTTAGCAGCTGGGCAGGTTCCAGCCACTCATTCTCAAGCCTGGAGTGTTCATGGGGCTGTTGTGATCTGGACAGGCTGAGGGCTGGCTGCAGGCAAGCCTCATGGAGTTCAACAAGGACAAGTGCAGGGTCCTGCATCTGCAGAGGAATAAGAGCAGGTACCAGGAGAGGTTAGAAGCTGGGCAGGTTCCAGCCACTCATTCTCGAGCCTGGAGTGTTCATGGGGCTGTTGTGACCCAACAGGATCTGGACAGGCTGAGGGCTGGCTGCAGGCAAGCCTCATGAAGTTCAACAAGGACAAGTGCAGGGTCCTGCATCAGCAGAGGAATAACAGCAGGCACCAGGACAGGTTAGAGGCTGTCCTGCTAGAGAGCAACTCCGTGGAGAAAGACCTTGGAATGCTGGTGGACAGCAGCTTCTGCATGGGACAGCAACGTGCCCTGGTGGCCAAGAGAGACAGTGGGATCCTGGGGTGCATCTACAAAAGTGTGGCCAGCAGGGCTGGGGAGGTTCTTCTTCCCCTCTACTCTGCCCTGGTGAGACCACCCCTGCAATACTGTGCCCAGTCTGGGGCTCCCCAGTTCAGGAGGGGCAGGGAACTGCTGGAGAGAGTCCAAAGGAGAGCCATGAGGAGGATTAGGAGACCTGAGGATCCCCCCTGAGACTGAGAGCCCTGGGGCTGTTTAGTCTGGAGAAGAGAAGGCTGAGAGAGGATCTGATCAATGCCTATCAGTATCTGAGGGGTGGGTGTCAAGTGGAAGGGGCCAAGCTCTTTTGGTGGTGCACAGCAGTAAGACAAGAGACAACAGGTACAAGCTTGAACATAGAAAATTTCACCTCACATGAGGAGAAACTCCTTTACAGTGAGGGTGCCAGAGTCCTGGAGCAGGCTGCCCAGGGGGGTTGTGGAGTCTCCTGCTCTGGACACGTTCAAAACCTGTCTGGATGCATTCCTGTGTGGACTACCCTGGGTGACACTGTTTGGGCAGGGGGCATGGACCCAATGATCTCTGGAGGTCCCTTCCAACCTCCAATGCTCTCTGACTCTGTGAAGTGCAGGACCCAGCATGTCACCACGTTGACCTGTTAGAGGGTAGGAGAGCTCTGCAGAGGGACCTTGCCAAGCTGGACAGATGGGCAGAGGCCAAGGGCAGGAGATTGAACACATCCAAGTGCCAGGTGCTGCACATTGGCCACAGCAACCCCAGGCAGTGCTACAGGCTGGGGGCAGAGTGGCTGAGAGCAGCCAGGCAGAGAGGGACCTGGGGGGACTGGTTGACAGCTGCCTGAATATGAGCCAGCAGTGTGCCCAGGTGGCCAAGAAGGCCAATGGCATCCTGGCCTGCATCAGCAACAGTGTGGCCAGCAGGAGCAGGGAAGTCATTGTGCCCTGTGCTTAGCACTGGTTAGGCCACACCTTGAGTCCAGTGTCCAGTTCTGGGCCCCTCAGTTTAGGAAGGAGGTTGAGCTGCTGGAAGGTGTCCAGAGAAGGGCAACAAAGAGAAGGGCAATGAGGCTGGGAAGGAGTCTGGAGCACAGCCCTGTGAGGAGAGGCTGAGGGAGCTGGGGTTGCTTAGCCTGGAGAAGAGGAGGCTCAGGGGAGACCTTCTTGCTCTCTCCAACTCCCTGAAGGGAGGTTGTAGTCAGGTGGGGGTTGGTCTCTTCTCCCAGGCAAGCAGCACCAGAACAAGAGGACACAGTCTCAAGCTGTGCCAGGGGAGGTTTAGGCTGGAGGTGAGGAAGAAGCTCTTCATAGAAAGAGAGATTGGCCATTGGGATGTGCTGCCCAGGGAGGTGGTGGAGTCCCCATCCCTGGAGGTGTTTAGCAAGAGCCTGGATAAGGCACTTGGTGCCATGGTTGAGTTGATCAGATGGTGTTGGGTGATAGGTTGGACTTGATGATCTTTAAGGTCTTTTCCAACCTGGTCTCTCTGCAGAGTCCTACCCTGAAGCCACTCAAACTAAGACCCAAGGACTTCCAGGCTGCATGAACACCCTGGGTTGGTCCTTTCCTTACACCCAAGAGGAACTTGTGTCCCCAGATCCATCAGCTGCCCTCAGCCACACCTCTGGCCAGGCTGGTGAAAGGTCCCACGGAGCCCTGAAGCGGTTGGGGTGGAAGGAGCTCCTGCACCACGAGTTGTAGCTGTGGCAGTGCTCTCCAGCTGCTGCTGGGTCTCCCATCACGAAGGTCAGTTGCTGCAGAGCACCCTGAGGAGAAAGAGACACAGAAACCATAGCTGACCAACATGCTTCCTTCAGAGGAGAGGGAAAGATGTGGTGGGAGAAGCCTCCAGCCTCTCATAGCTGAAACCATCTTCCTCACAGGATGGTTTAGGCAATGCTCATTCACTCCAGACCTGGGCACCAAGGTCCTGGGAACAAGTGCTAAGAGCCAGCAGGGTGTGACCTGCTCTTGAGTTAAATATAGAATGGTTTGGAAGGGACATTAAAGATCATCACCTTCCAAGCCCCTGCCATGGGCAGGGACACCTCCTGCTACACCAGGCTACTGAAGGCTTCACCCAGTCTGACTTTGAGCACTGCCAGGGATGGGGCAACCTGTTCCAGTGTCTCACCACCCTCATTGTAAAGCACAGTGAGCACTCCAGAGGTGCTGAGTGCACTGTAGGATCAGGACCTTGCTATATTTTGTGCTGTTCAGCTCCAGGAGAGCATCCTTCCCTAGTCCAGCCTGAGCAGCCCCCAGTGCAGGGGCAGCACCAAAAGGGAGCCCTTGATGGGCTGACAACTGTGCCTGCAGCAAAGGAACTCCCCCAGCACCTCCTCACACAGCAGCTCCCAGTGAAGCAGCAAGGACCAGAAGGCTCTGGAGCACAAGTCTTGTGAGGAGCAGCTGAAGGAACTGGGGTTGTTCAGCCTGGGCAAAAGGAGGCTGAGGGGAAACCTTCTGGTTCTCTACTATTCCCTGAAAGGAGGCTGGAGCAGGGTGGGGGTTGGTCCCCACAGCCTAGTAGCAAGCAATAGGGCAAAAGGAAACAGCCTCAAGTTGCAACAGGGGAGGTTTAGGTTGGACATGAGGAACAATTTCAACTGGATGGGGCTCTTGGTGCCATGGTTTGGTTGATCAGATGGTGTTGGGTGATAGGTTGGACTTGATGATCTCAAAGGTCTTTTCCAACCTGGTTGATTCAATTCAATTCAATTCAATTCAATTCAATTCAATTCAATTCAATTCAATTCAATTCAATTCAATTCAATTCAATTCAATTCAATTCAATTCAATTCAATTCAATTCAATCAATTCCAATCCAATCCAGTTCCAATTCAATTCCAATTCAATTCAATTCAATTCAATCCAATTCCAATCCAATCCAACCTCAATTCAATTCAATCCAATCCAATTCAATCCAATTCCAATTCAATTCAATTCAATTCCAATTCAATTCCAATTCAATTCCAATTCCAATTCAATTCAATTCCAATTCAATTCAATCCAATTCAATCCAATCCAATTCCAATTCAATTCCAATTTAATTCAATTCCAATTCAATTCCAATTCCAATTCAATCCAATCCAATCCACTCCAATTCCAATTCAATTCAATTCCAATTCCAATCCAATTCCAATTCAATTCAATCCAATCCAATTCCAATTCAATTCAATTCAATTCCAATTCAATCCAATTTCAATTCAATTCAATTAAATTCCAATTCAATCCAATTCAATCCAATCCAATTCAATTCAATCCAATCCAATTCAATTCCAATTCAATTCCAATTCAATCCAATTCCAATTCAATTCCAATTCAATTCCAATTCCAATTCAATCCAATTCGAATTCAATTCAATTCAATTACAATTCAATTCCAATCCAATCCAATTCAATCCAATCCAATTCCAATTCAATTCAATTCCAATTCAATTCCAATTCAATTCCAATTCCAATTCCAATCCAATCCAATCCAATCCAATCCAATCCAATCCAATCCAATCCAATCCAATTCCAATTCAATCCAATTCAATTCCAATTCAATTCCAATTCAATTCCTTCCACCAAAGGGGTTGTCAAGCCCTGACCCAGGCTGCCCAGGGCAGTGGAGGAGTCACCAGCAGGAAGAGAAGGCAAAGACTCCTTCAGAGGGAGCTGCTCCCTTCATGCAGCTGGAGCCCGTCCCTAAGTGCAGCCCAGCCAGCCCTGCCCAGCTCTCACCTTGAAGGGGATCTCAAAGGACTCAATCAGGCCTCCAATGATGAGCAGCCCCTCAGTGCTCACTCCCAGCCCAAAATAATTGGCCCAGTTCACTCTGTCCACCAGCCGGCAGTCCACGTGCAGCTCCAACCTCTCCAGGGAGATGCTGAGAGCCACTCGGTGCCAGTGCCCATCGCCCAGGGAGGAGACTGGGAACCTGTGGGGCCCAGAGCAGGGAGAGAATACAGAATACAGAATTAACCAGCTTGGAAAAGACCTCAGAGATCATCAAGTCCAACCTCTCACCAACACCATCTCATCAACTCAACCATGGCACCAAGTGCCTCATCCAGGCTGTTCCTAAACACCTCCAGGGATGGGGACTCCACCACCTCCCTGGGCAGCACATCCCAGTGGCCAGTCTCTCTTTCTATGAAGAATTTCTTCCTTACCTCCAGCCTGAACTTCCCCTGGCACAGCTTGAGACTGTGTCCTCTTGTTCTGGTGCTGGGGGAGAAGAGACCAACCCCCACCTGACTACAACCTCCCTTCAGGGAGTTGGAGAGAGCAAGAAGGTCTCCCCTGAGCCTCCTCTTCCCCAGGCTAAGCAACCCCAGCTCCCTCAGCCTCTCCTCACAGGGCTGTGCTCCAGACCCCTCCCCAGCTTCATTGCCCTTCTCTGGACACCTTCCAGCAACTCAACATCTCTCCTAAACTGAGGAGACACAGGACCCAAGGTGTGGCCTAACTAGTGCTGAGCACAGGGCACAATGACCTCCCTGCTCCTGCTGGCCACACTGTTCCTGATGCAGGCCAGGATGCCATTGGCCTTCTTGGCTACCTGGGCACACTGCAGGCTCATGTTCAGCCTACCATCAACCAGTCCCCCCAGGTCCCTCTCTGCCTGGCTGCTCTCAGCCACTCTGCCCCCAGCCTGTAGCACTGCCTGGGGTTGCTGTGGCCAATGTGCAGCACCTGGCACTTGGATGTGTTCAATCTCCTGCCCTTGGCCTCTGCCCATCTGTCCAGCTTGGCAAGGTCCCTCTTCAGAGCTCTCCTACCCTCTAACAGATCAACTCCTGCCCCCAGCTTGGTACAGGCACAACATAAGACTTGGGTCCCACAGCTTCTGCAGGCTTGGGCTTCACCCTCACCAGCTCCCAGGGTCCCTCACGTACCCACCCTTCGTGAAGCCTGCCTCTAAGCACCACCACTTGTGTTCCAGCATGGGAATGCTGTTTCCATCCAGTGGATCTGGGCACAGCTACAACCAGCTGAGGTGTCTGGGAAATCCCTGGGGTTTGTGTCTCTGCCCTCTTGATTGATCCCCAGGGCCCTGAACCTTTTTGTTCTCTGCTCTTCCAGATTTCCATCGCTCCAGGTTGAGTCAGGCAGTGACCACCTGCCACAGTCACACCCCCAGGGACCATCAGCAGGGCCTGGGTTCAGCTGAGGTGGGCTCAGAGCAGCACTGCTCAAAGCCCAGCGTGGGAGACCTTGCCTCTGGGTCTTGGGAACAGAAAGGGAAGCAGGAAAAGGCAGGTGAAAAGCACCTGGGAAGGAACTTACTCATAGTGTCTCCTCCTCGTGGTGACAAAGACCAAGGCATAGGGATTAATCCTGATCTGGAAGAGCACCTGGCTCCCATGGCTGAGGATGGTCACTAGGCTGCTGTCCTCCTTCAGGGAGTACCTGAGCTTCATCAGCACACTCAGCTCATCTGCAAACCTGGCAGGAAGAAGTGACACAGGGCACCCTGCACTCGCTGCTGGCTCACCAGGAACTGGCCTCTTAGCAGCAAAAAACCCCCAAGGAGCCACAGCACAAAGGAGAACAGAGGATTAAAGGGCAAGGGCAAAGAGTCACCCAGGTTGTGAGGTCAGGCACCCAAAAAGCAGCAGCCAGGCACTGCCCATGGAACCTCAGAGCATCCCTCTGAGGTGCAAGCTCAGCACAACATTGCACAAGGGACTCCTGCCCTGCCCAGGGCTGAACTCGGATGGTAACCCAGTTACAAGCAGCTCTTCAGTGCTGCCTTCTCTCTCCCTCTCCTTGTCCACAGCAAGCTACAACCCCCTGTCAAGTACAGCAAAGGTTCCACCTGCTCTGTGCCTCCACAGACCAGCACCTTTCCATGAAGCACTGCTGATGGACAGCACAGAATGGTTTGGATCATCTCATGCCAACACCTCCTACTAGATCAGGTTATTCAAAGCCCCATCCAGCCCAGCTTTGAACACTTTCAGGCTTGGAGCCTCCACAACTTCTCTGGGCAACCTGTTCCAGTACCTCACCACCCTCAGGAGGAAGAATTTCTTCCTAATGTCTAATCTCCATCCAGCTTCTTCCCCTTTGAAGCCATTCCCTCTTGTTCTGCCACTACCTGCCCTTGTAGGAAGTCCCTCCCCAGCTCTCCTGTAGCCACCTTCAAACCCTGGGTGATCTTTAAGATCCCTTCCAACCCAACCCAACCCATTCTATGAATCTAGGATGTGTTCTCTTCATGCCACTGTGGAATGGGACCTCAAAGTACTCCCTCAACCCCACAACCACGGTTTTGAGCACCAGCACCACCCCAAGCCCATCCCCTGGAGGCAGCCTACCTGTCCCCAAAGGCCTCCCTGGTGGGGATGTTGAGGGTAGCATACTGCCCAACCTCCAGGAGGCTGCAGCTGGCTTCATCGTAGCCAAAGGAAACATTGCTGAGGTCCTGGGCATGGGAAGCAATTTTGTCCAGCAAGTTCACTTCATCTGCATTGGAAGAGAGAAAAAGAGATGCTCAGGAGCTGAGACACTCACTCCAGGGCTCTGCTCTTATCCTTATTATAGAATCAGTGGCCTGCCAGGTCCTGCTGGGCTTCAGGTGAGCTGCTGGGGAGCCAAGGGAGGCTCTTACCCTGCTGGGCTGGGATTGCTCCTTCCCTCTGTCTGCTCTCCTGGCCTGACCCCTTTGCTTCTCTGTGATGGCTCCAAGCTCCATCTCTGGCTCCAGCCCACATTCTCCTGCTCTTGTGGGCTGTGTTTGCCCTGACCCTCCTGCAAGGGTTGGGACAAAGGCCATGAGCACCTCAAGGTGGGCACCTCAGGGTGGCCATCACACTGACCCCTTGCTCCTGGCTTCTCTCCTAGGGGATGCCAGGGCTGAAGGGTGTGATGCGCTTCCAGGATAAGAGGCTCTGCAGAGGGACAGGCTGGACAGAAGGGCAGAGGCCAAGGGCAGGAGATTGAACACATCCAAGTGCCAGGTGCTGCACATTGGCCACAACAACCCCAGGCAGTGCTACAGGCTGGGGTCAGAGTGGCTGAGAGCAGCCAGGCAGAAAGGGACCTGGGGGTACTGGTTGATAATAGGCTGAACATGAGCCTGCAGTGTGCCCAGGTGGCCAAGAAGGCCAATGGCATCCTGGCCTGCATCAGGAACAGTGTGGCCAGCAGGAGCAGGGAAGTCAGTCTAGTATTCCTGATGCAGGCCTGTAGCATTGCCTGAGGTTGTTGTGGCCAAAGTGCAGCACCTGGCACTTGCCTTGCTGAGTGCCATCCTGTTGGCTTCTGCCCATCTGTCCAGCCTGGCAAGGTGCCTCTGCAGAGCTCTCCTACCCTCCAGCAGATCAACTCCTGCCCCCAGCTTGGTGTCATCTGCAAATTTACTGATGACTGACTTAATCCATTTCCAAGCAGGTTGCTTTTCCCTCCCTGCCAGCACCTCTGGGAGCAGATGTGCTGCTTCTCCAGGAGATGGATTACCTGTGGAAGTGGCTCCCAGCTGCAGGGGCTGAGTCACCAGCTCTCACAGACCTGGCTCACAGCCTTTCCGGGGGCTGATTAATCCCAGGCAGGTGGATGCTGCGGCTGCAGCCGGTGTCAGGGATGGGGCAGACCATGTCTGATGCACTAATTCCATGTTTCCTTTACCAAAAATCCTCTTTTCTCGTGAGCTTTCAGCTCTCCTAAGGTCCAGGTGCCTTATTCCCACAGGCACTCAGCTTGCTTCCCAGCCTGGCTTCCTCATCTCCTTCCAGTGGCTGCTGGTTCTGCTCATACTCGCTCTACCACTGCTGAGCAACCTTCACCACTGGCTTGGTCCTGCCTCCACCCCACAGGTGAGGGGATTGAGACAGTCATCAGCAAATTTGCAGATGACACCATGTTGGGAGCAGATGTTGGTCAGAGGACAGAAGGGCTCTGCAGAGGGACCTCAACCGGCTGGACAGATGGGCAGAGTCCAACAGGATGGCATTCAACAAGTCCAAGTGCCAGGTGCTGCACTTTGGCCACAGCAACCCCAGGCAGAGCTACAGGCTGGGGACAGAGTGGCTGAGAGCTGCCAAACAGAGAGGGACCTGGGGGTGCTGGTTGACAGCAGCTGAACATGAGCCTTCAATGTGCCCAGGTGGCTAAGAAGGCCAATGGCATCCTGGCCTGCATCAGGAATGGTGTGGCCAGCAGGAGCAGGGAAGCCATTGTGCCCTGTGCTCAGCACTGCTCAGGCCACACCTTGGGTCCTGTGTCCAGTTCTGGGCTCCTCAGGTTAGGAAAGATATTGAGTTGCTGGAAGGTGTCCAGAGAAGGGCAACAAGGCTGGGGAGGGGTCTGGAGCACAGCCCTGTGAGGAGAAGCTGAGGGAGCTGGGGTTGCTTAGCCTGGAGCGGAGGAGGCTCAGGGAGACCTCATTGCTCTCTACAATTCCCTGAAGGGAGGCTGTAGCCAGGCAGGGGTTGGTTTCTTCTCTCTAGCAACCAGCACCAGAACAAGAGGACACAGTCTCAAGCTGCATCAAGGGAATTTTAGGCTGGAGGTGAGGAGAAAGTTCTTCACCGAGAGAGTCATTGGCCATTGGGATGTGCTGCCCAGGGAGGTGGTGGAGTCGCCGTCCCTGGAGGTGTTCAAGAGGGGACTGGATGTGGCACTTGGTGCCATGGTCTAGTCTTGAGGTCTGTGGTGCCAGGTTGGACTCGCTGATCTTTGAGGTCTCTTCCAACCTTGGCAATACTGTGATACTGTGATGCTGCCCAGGAGCCCAGACTTAGAGGTGACACTCAGCTCTGCTCACAGCCCCATTTGCATTGGCCTCTAGACTCGGGGTCTTCCTCAGCATCTGCAGGAGAGCCAGGCGAGACCTCCCGTGGTGGACAGTCGGGCTGTTCAGCAAGCCAAAGCAACATCTCTGCTTCTCAGCCTCAACCCCAAAGCCTTCACAATGGCTGTTTCTGTGCTGGAAAGGAAATTCCTGGAGTTCAACAGCTGCTGCCAAATCCAGCTTCCCTCCAGGCTTCCAAAGCAGCACAGGAATCTTCCCAGGCAGCCCCGTGCCAGAGAAACTTGTTCCTGGGCCAGCCCCAGCAAGGACAAGCACTGGGTCAGTGGAGCCAGAACTAAGAATGTGCCAGCCCCAGCTGAGGCCACCAGGATGCCAAGCATGTGTGGGGAGAAATGCTGCCAAGCATGGGGAGCAGAGCTGAGCAGCCAGTGCACAGGGGGACACCTATAAAAAGCCATCAGAGGAAGAGCATGGAGCTGCTGAAGCCCACCCCATGAACCCATTGTCATGCTTGGTGGTGTCACTGCCTCCAAGAGTCCAGAAAGTGCAGCAGCCAGGCTGACCTGAGGGTTTAGTGCAGAGGGTCCAGCAAAGCTGGGACTAGAGAAGCTGAGGACTCCTGGCAAGCTGGGACTAAGCTCAGCCTATAGGAGAATCATAAAATCACTAAGGTTGGAAAGGACCTCTAAGGTCATCAAGTCCAACCTGACACCCAACACCTCCACAACCTCCAGCCCAGGTCCCAAAGTCCACATCCACTTGGTTTTTGACCACCTCCAGGGATGGTGACTCCTGGGCAGCCTGTTCCAATGTCTCACCCCTCCTTCAGTACAGAAATTCTTCCTAACATCCAACCTAAACCTCCCCTGGTGCAGCTTGAGGCCAGTTCCTCTTGTCCTGCCCTTAGTTACTTGGGGGGGGAAGCCAGCATGAGCTTCAGCTACAGCCTCCTTTCAGACAGAGCTCAGTAGTGGTTCTGCACCACTCCTTCTCACCTCTTCTCTGGGGCTGCAGCCCAGAGGAAGGTGACCCTTGAGGCTGCAGCTACCCAGAAGTGAGCATCTGTCCCTTCCTCTGGCTTTGAGGCACAGAAGAGGCTTATGCTCAGCTCCTCTTTAGAATAGAATGGAATGGAATGGAATGGAATGGAATGGAATAGAATAGAATAGAATAGAATAGAATAGAATAGAATAGAATAGAATAGAATAGAATAGAATAGACCAGGTTGGAAGAGACCTTAAAAATCATCAAGTCCAACCTATCACCCAACACCAGCTGATCAACTCAACCATGGCACCAAGTGCCTCATCCAGGCTCTTCCTAAACACCTCCAGGGATGGTGACTCCACCACCTCCCTGGGCAGCACATCCCAAGGGCCAATCTCTCTTGCTGGGATGAATTTCTTCCTCACCTCCAGCCTAAACCTGCCCTGGCACAGCTTGAGACTGTGTCCTCTTGTTCTGGTGCTGCTTGCCTGGGAGAGGAGACCAACCCCCTCCTGGCTACCACCTCCCTTCAGGGAGTTGGAGAGAGCAAGAAGGTCTCCCCCATTGAGGGAAATGAGGGGAAAGGGAGTGACATGAGCCAAGATAAAACACATCTGGAGCCCTGGGAAAGCTCTTAGCAGGGGCTTGTCAGACTGAGTCACTTCCCCTGGACACAGCACCACTGGTGGGGACCTGATATAACTGGGCTGGACAAGGCCTGGGGACAAGCCCAGAGGACAGCCCTGGTGCTTGCTGGCTGGGGACTGGAGCAGATGAGCTCACAGAGCTTTCCTGCCTCTAGCTCCTGAGTGCCTTATGCAAATACCCTGCCAGAAGGTCTGCTTTGGCTCACAGCCTCTGCACTCCAAACACCGAATCAGAAGGAGCTGCACATCACAGAGAGGGTTTCAGAACAAGGGCTCTCTGCATGAGCTGATGGAAAAGGAGGACTTCACAGTGGCCTTTCCTGGCACCTCGCACCACTGACACCACCACGTTAGCACAGGCAGGGTCTGCAGCCAAGCACCCCAAACAAGACAGCCTTCCCAAAACACCAGCTCCCCTCCACTCCCCTCTTGATGGCTCACCCTCCTCCACCCTTAAAGATGGGCTTGGGCTTGGAGGTTGTGCCAGACCTTCTCTGGAGAAAGAAGACTCAGGATTGGAGGTTCACATTGGTTTGGTCTTATTCATAGATTCCTACAATGCTTTGGGTTGGAAGGGACCTCAAAGATTCTCTATTTCCAACCCCCTGCCATGGGCAGGGACACCTCCCACCAGCCCAAGTCGCTCAAGGCCTCACCCAACCTGGCCTTGAACAGGGAGGGGGCAGGGAGGGGACATCCACAGCCTCCCTGGGCAACCTGTTCCTGTGCCTCACCACCCTCACTGTCAAGAATTTCTTCCTCATCTCCAGTCTACATCTCCTTTCTTCCAGCTTCAATCCATTCCCTCTCATCCTGTCACTCCCAGCCCTTGTCCAGAGTCCCTCCCCAGCTCTCCTGGAGCCCCTTCAGGTACTGGAAGGCTGCTCTAAGGTCTCCCTGGAGCCTTCTCTTCTCCAGGCTGCACAGCTCCAACTCTCCTGGTCTGAGGGTAGGTGCTGCAGCCCTCTGATCATCTTTATGTGATGGTGAAAGACACTTCAGGTGAAAGACACTTCAGCAGCGTTGTGTTTGCAGGGCACCGACCCTCCAGCAGCTCCTCCTGCTTCTCCTCCTATCCTGGCATCGCTTGTGACATAAATAATGCCCACAGCAGCCACCCATGGCACCTCCTGCCCCTCCTTTGTTTCCTCCTCTTCCCATTTCCCTTCTCACCTAATGGTTTCTTTTGAGGGCCAACAGAAGGCACACGAGAGGAGGGGGAAGCTGAGGGGCGGACAGGGACGGACCCGCATTCAGAGGGTTATGCAACAGGCTTCCAACCTTCATCTCCCTGCTCTGGAGAGCAGAGAGAATTCGGGTTTGACTCAGCGGCTGCGAGCTGGAGGGGACAAGAGCCAAAGCAGGAAGAAAAAGAAAGAGCCCATTTGTCACAGAGACCTATTAGTGGAGGAGTGAATGCAGCCAGGCACCCGCTGGGAGGACAGAAAACCTCAGGGAAGCGAAACCTCGGCAGAAGAAAGAGAAGGCCGTGGCCACGGCGGCGACAGGAACAAGGGGAGCAGAGGCTTCTCCTGCAGCTCGTTAGGCTGACCCGCAGGTGTGCTGCCGCTGCTTTGTGCCGGCCCAGGACGGGGGCTCGGCTGCCGCGGGGCTGCTGGGGACAGAGCCTGGCCAGGAGGAAGGGCTGCGGGAAGCGGAGGATGACCCTGGAATGAGGACAGCCTGGCTCCAAGGAAAAGTAGGTCGAGTGGGAGGAATGAGCAGGAAAGCAAAGAGCTTGAGGGGGTGCTGAAGCCACGGTGGGGATGAGGGAAGCAGGTTGGCCACGGGAGCGGGGGGAGCAGGGTGGCCACGGGAGCAGGGGAGCAGGGTGGCCATGGGAGCAGGGCAGCAGGGTGGCCATGGGGGAGCAGGGTGGCCACGGGAGCAGGGCAGCAGGGTGGTCATCGGGGAGCAGGGTGGCCATGGGAGCAGGGCAGCAGGGTGGTCATCGGGGAGCAGGGTGGCCACGGGGGAGCAGGGTGGCCACAGGGGAGCAGGGTGGCCACGGGAGCGGGGGAGCAGGGTGGCCACGGGGGCAGCAGGGGGGCCACGGGGGAGCAGGGTGGCCACGGGAGAGCAGGGTGGCCGTGGGGGGAGCAGGGTGGCCACGGGGGCCAGGGGGAGCAGGGTGGCCACAGGGGAGCAGGGTGGCCACGGGAGCAGGGCAGCAGGGTGGTCATCGGGGAGCAGGGTGGCCACGGGGGAGCAGGGTGGCCACGGGGGGAGCAGGGTGGCCACGGGAGCAGGGCAGCAGGGGGGCCACGGGGCAGCAGGGGGGCCACGGGGCAGCAGGGTGGCCATGGGAGTGGGGGAGCAGGGTGGCCGTGGGGGAGCAGGGTGGCCATGGGGGAGCAGGGTGGCCACAGGGGAGCAGGGTGGCCACGGGAGCAGGGCAGCAGGGTGGTCATCGGGGAGCAGGGTGGCCACGGGGGAGCAGGGTGGCCACGGGGGAGCAGGGTGGCCACGGGAGCAGGGCAGCAGGGTGGCCACGGGGGAGCAGGGTGGCCACGGGGGAGCAGGGTGGCCACGGGGGAGCAGGGTGGCCACGGGAGCAGGGCAGCAGGGTGGTCATCGGGGAGCAGGGTGGCCACGGGGAGCAGGGTGGCCACGGGAGTGGGGCAGCAGGGTGGTCATCGGGGAGCAGGGTGGCCACGGGAGTGGGGCAGCAGGGTGGTCATCGGGGAGCAGGGTGGCCACGGGGGAGCAGGGTGACCACGGGGGAGCAGGGTGACCACGGGGGAGCAGGGTGGCCACGGGGGAGCAGGGTGGCCACGGGAGTGGGGCAGCAGGGTGGCCACGGGGAAGAATTTAGAATTAAGAATAGACCAGGTTGGAAGAGACCTTCAAGATCATCAAGTCCAACCCATCACCCTACACCATCTGATCAACAAGGCCATGGCACCAAGCATCCCATCAAGTCTCCTCCTAAACACCTCCAGGGATGGTGACTCTACTGCCTCCCTGGGCAGCACATTCCAGTGGCCAATCTCTCTTGCTGGGGAGAACTTTCTCCTCACCTCCAGCCTAAACCTCCCCTGGCACAGCTTGAGACTGTGTCCTCTTGTTCTGGTGCTGCTTGCCTGGGAGAAGAGACCAACCCCCACCTGGCTGCAACCTCCCTTCAGGCAGTTGGAGAGAGCAAGAAGGTCTCCCCTGAGCCTCCTCTTCTCCAGGCTAAACAACCCCAGCTCCCTCAGCCTCTCCTCACAGGGCTGTGCTCCAGACCCCTCCCCAGCCTTGTTGCCCTTCTCTGGACACCTTCCAGCATCTCAACATCTTTCCTAACCTGAAGAGCCCAGAACTGGACACAGGACTCAAGGTGTGGCCTAACCGGTGCTGAGCACAGGGCAGAATGACCTCCCTGCTCCTGCTGGCCCTCAGGGCTCAACCACCTCCTTCTTGTGCAATCAAGAGAGTTTACCTTGACCCAAAGCTCCTTGTCCCTAGGGAAACACTCTGGGGTGCTACACATCATCCCAGGTTTTCACACCCTCACGCCCAGGCCACACACACCCACTCCCCAGGTATGTATCCTACCCCTGTTCATAGAAGCACAGGGCTGGAAGGGACCTCTGGAGATCATTAAGGCCAGGATCACCTGGGGCAGGTCACACAGCAACACATCCAGATGGGTCTTGAAGATCTCCAGAGATCACCCAGTCCAACCCCCTGCTCCAGCAGGGCACCCACAGCAGCTTGCCCAGGAGCACGATGCCCAGGGGGGTTGGAAGCTCTCCAGAGAAGGAGACCCCACAACCTCTCTGGGCAGCCTGCTCCAGGGCTCACACCCTCACAGTGTTCCCTCCTGTTGAGATGGAATTTCCTGTGGTTGAGCTCACATCCATTGCTCCTCATCCTCTCCCTGGGCTTCACTGAACAGAGCCTGGCTCCATCCTCCTGCCTGCCACCCTCCAGGTAGTTGTAGACATTGCTCTCAGCTTTCTCTTCTCCAGACCAAACAGCCCCAGGGCTCTCAGCTTTTCCCAGTCCCTCCTTCCCCTGCTCTGTGCCTGCAGGTCCTGTCCCCCTCCCTGGGCCACTGTCAGCAAATGCTTCTGGGCTGAGCTCAACCCCTCACAAGACTCAAGCCAAACTCCATGGAGCTGTTGTTTTATCTACAGCCAGGCTTCCACAGGCTGCCATCTAAACCTCTGCAAATCCCTCCCCAGACACTCCTCAGCCTGTCCAGCTCTGCCCCACAGCAATTAAACTTCATTAGTCAGGGTGAATCAGCACTTAATTAGTGAATGAGAGTAATTGGCACTGGTGAAGGACACACCTCGAACCCTGGGTTGGGTTTTGGGCCCCTCACTCCAAGAAGGAGATTGAGAGGCTGAAGCAGGTCCAGAGAAGGGCAACAGAGCAGGGGAAGGGTCTGGAGAAGAGGGCTGGGGAGGAGCATCTGAGGGAGCTGGAGTTTAGTCTGGAGAAGAGGAGGCTGAAGAGGTTGGAGTGAGTGAGGTGGGGGTTGGTGTCCTCTCACAGGCAGCAAATGACAGGACAAAGGAAAGGGCCTCCAGTTGCACCAGGGGAGGTTTGGGTTGGACATGAGGAACAATTCCTTCCCAGAAAGAGTTCCCAGGCACTGGAAGAGGCTGCCCACGAGGTGGTGGAGTCACCACCCCTTGAGGTATTTGCAAGTCTCATGGATGTGGGGCTGAGAGATGTGGTCTAGTGGCAGTGGCTTAGCAGCAGGGCTGGGGGTGTGAGCTCTGGGCAAGCAGATGGACTTCAGAAGCTCAAAGGTCTCTTCCAACCTCAACAGTGCTAGCACAAACCAGATGTGAGTTGGGCTATGAAGCTCCTACAGCAGACTCTGTGAGATTCAGTCATAAGCAAGTAAAAACCACACCAGTAAAACCAGTGTGACATGGAGTGGGGACAAGTCCAGCTCTGGTGCCCCCAGCATAAGGACACTGAATTGCTGGATCAGGTCCAGAGGAGACCATGAAGATGATCAGAGGAGACCATGAAGATAATCAGAGGAGAACCTTCCACGTGGGGATAGGCTAAGAGAGTTTGGGCTGTTGAGCCTGGAGAAGAGAAGGCCCCAGAGAGACCTCAGAGCAGCCTTCTAGTACCTGAAGGGGCTCCAGGAGAGCTGGGGGAGGGACTTTGGACAAGGGCTGGGAGTGCCAGGATGAGGAACAATGGCTTTGAGCTGGGAGAGGGAGACTGAGACTGGAGATGAGGAAGAGATTCTTCCCAGTGAGGGTGGGGAGACACTGGCACAGGTTGTCCAGGGAAGATGTGGATTCCCCTTGCCTGGAGGTGTTGAAGGCCAGGCTGGATGAGGCCTTGAGCATCCTGGGCTGGTGGGAGGTGTCCCTGCCCATGGCAGAGGGGTTGGAACTGGGTGACCTGGTTAATTCCATTTCATTCCATTCCATTCCATTCCATTCCATTCCATCCTATTCCATTCCATTCCATCCCATCCCATCCCATTCCATTCCATTCCATCCCATTCCATTCCATTCCATTCCATTCCATTCCATTCCATTCCATTCCATTCCATTCCATTCCATTCCATTCCATTCCATTCCATTCCATTCCATTCTATTCCATTCCATTCCATTCCATTCCATTCCATTCCATTCCATTCCATTCCATTCCATTCCATTCCATTCCATTCCATTCCATTCCATTCCATTCCATTCCATTCCATTCCATCCTATTCCATCCCATTCCATTCCATTCCATTCCATTCCATTCCATTCTATTCTATTCTATTCTATTCTATTCTATTCCATTCCATTCCATTCCATTCCATTCCATTCCATTCCATTCCATCCTCTTCCATTCCATTCCATTCCATTCCATTCCATTCCATCCTATTCCATCCCATTCCATTCCATTCCATTCCATTCCATTCCATTCCATTCCATTCCATTCTATTCTATTCTATTCTATTCTATTCTATTCTATTCTATTCTATTCTATTCTATTCTATTCCATTCCATTCCATTCCATTCCATTCCATTCCATTCCATCCTATTCCATTCCATTCCATTCCATTCCATTCCATTCCATTCCATTCCATTCCACTCCACCTTTCAGGTCCCTTCCAACCCAGCCCATCCTGTGATTCCTTCCAAAAGGCAATGCGAGGTCAGAGTTTTGGGAGGGAGGGAGGGAGGGAGCAGCAGTTTGAATGGGAGATGCCTACATTTGAAATACCCCAGTGCCCTCCTGCTCCATTCCAAGCCGACCCTCACACATGTTTCTCCACCTCCCATTGTCTCAAAGCCCTCATTTGAAAGTCTGGCAGCGGCTCAGCCCCAGCTCTTATTTCAAGTGTCTGGAGTAGGAAGGGGAAGGGTCGGGTGAGCGTCATCTGCCGCTGCAGACACACATCTGGCAGAGATTACAGCCAGAGAAAAGCAAAATAAACACACCCAGGGAGCCCATCCTGGGAATGCCTCTCATGTCAGCAAATGAAGCCTTGGTGCACCCCGAAACCAAAGGCCTCCTCCAAACTCCCTCACCCCCCGCCGGCTCCTGCGCCTCCCTCTAGTGATGCATTGGCTGGCTCGGGTTGGTTTAGTCTAAGAAGGATTTCAACCTCTAGCACCTAACGTCATCCAAGGCTGGAGCTTAAACCTGAGCTCCCTGGGGACATGCAAGGCAGGCCCCAGCTCAGGTGCCCAGATGTTAGTCAGTGGTGAAAGGCAGCCAGGAGGAGGCTGGTCCTGTGCCAGCAGCCATCTGTCACAGCGCGGAAATGCGCCTCGGCTCGGCGACTCCTGTTCCCCGAGGTACAGCCAAGGGATCAGAACCCCGCAGGAAAGGAGCAGCAGCAGAGCAGGGAGTGGGCAAGAAGTTCAACAGGAGGCCAGTAATGTGGCCTGATGGCCAAGAAAGCCAATGGCAGCCTGGGGTGCAGTAAGAAGAGTGTGGCCAGCGGGGCAAGGGAGGTTCTCCTGCCCCTCTGCTCGGCCCTGGTGAGGTCATAGCTGCAGTACTGGCTCCAGCTCTGGGCTCCCCAGTTCAGATAGGGAACAACTGGAGATAGCCCAGGGGAAGCTGGGAAGGTGCTGAAGGCCCTGGAGCATCTCCGTGAGGAGCAAAGGCTGAGAGCCCTGGGGCTGAGAGCCTGGAGAAGAGCAGCCCCAGAGGGGAGCTGAGCAGTGCCCAGCAAGAGCTAAAGGGTGGGGGCAAGAGGCTGGAGCCAGCCTCCTGTCAGTTGTGCCCAGGGACAGGACAAGGGGCACTGGGCACAAACTGGAACCCAGGAAGTTCCACCCTCATCCTGAGGAAAAATTCTTTGTTGTGAGGCTGCTGGAGGCCTGGAGCAGGCTGCCCAGGGAGGTTGTCCAGGTTGTGAAGCAGCATCCACTGGGATGCTTCAGGGAATCTGCTGTGTTCTGTTGTCATTTTTCCTGGGGGATCTGCCAGCAAGGACACGTGGGGACAGCTGCAGACAACACAAGCCCTGCTCCCACGTGGCTGGTGAGTGGGTGCTCAGCAGCACAGTCTGCACAGGCTGGAGTTTACCCAAGCCTTCTCTGATGCCATCTGGGTAGATCAGCTGCTGCTCCTTCCAGCTGTGCCCAGGAATGAAGCTGTGCTTGTGCCTGACCCAACAGGGCAGCTCCAGGGTTTGGACAGATGGTCCCCAAGCTCCAGAAGAACAAAAGACCAGAGAATAGTTTGGGTTGGAAGGGACCTTAATGATCATCCAGTTCCAAGCCCCTGCCATGGGCAGGGACACCTCCCCCAGCCCAGCTTGCTCAGGGCCTCATCCAGCCTGGCCTTGGGCACCTCCAGGGAGGGGGCAGCCACAGCCACCCTGGGCAACCTGTTCCAGCGTCTCACCATCCTCACTGTCAAGAGTTTCTTCTTCATCTCCAGTCTAAACCTCCCCTCTTCCAGCTCAAAGCCATTGCCTTTGTCCTATCAAACACCCTGGAAGGGCAAACCTCTGGCTAGAGAGGCACAGGCCCAGAGACAACCTCCATCCAGAGAGTAACTTTCCAGAGCTTTCACCTTTCCAGAGCTTTCACCTTTCCTGTGCTTGAGGTCCTCTGCAGAGCTCCCTGCTCTGCTCCTGGCACCAAGCCCTGGCAACCACAACCCTCTTCCTCTGCATGACAAACAGGTTTTTATCAGCATCCCTGCAGTGGCCCAGATGACAGATTGGCTGGGGGGAGGTGATGGACTCAGCCTCATTCTCCAAGCTTGGCAAGAGCCAATGCCTTGACTGAGGGAGAGATCCTCCAATGCAGCTGTGAATGCCTGCCTCAGGTCACTCCCACCTTGCTCTCCCAGGAAATCCCTTCTTAGCACACCCCTGCAAGAGAAGCTGGAGGATGGGCAGAGATCCCCCACAGAAGATGCTGTGCCCTTGGCCCCATGCCCTCCAGCCCCACCACATGTGTGCATATGCAAGGAGCTGAATAACTCACACTCAGATCCATCCTGACTTGTCCAAATCCACATGTCCAGGGCTGGCAAGAGCAGAGAGCAGCAAACCTCAGAGATTTGGCAGCAAAGCTCTTGGCAAAGAGAGCACAAGACTGCAGAGTGCGTGGTGGGAGATCATGCACCAGGCAGAACCCCTCCAAGGGGCAGGATGCCCATGGGCATCTGCTTTCACACCTGGAGCTGTGTTTGCAGCGTGCCAGGCCGCAGAGGAAACCTTGGAAACATCAGCCCAGGCTAAGCACAGAACCACAGACTGGGGTGGGTTGGAAAAGGACTTTCAAAGTCACCCAGTCCACAGCCCCTGCAGTCAGCAGGGAAGGGACCTCTGCAGTAGAGCAGGTTGCTCACAGCCCCAACTCATAGAATTGTCAGGGTTGGAAGGGACCTCAAGGCTCAGCCAGTCCCAGCCCCCCTGCCATGGCCAGGGACACCTCACACTGCAGCAGGTTGCTCACAGCCACATCCAGCCTGGCTGCAAACACCTCCAGGCAGGAGGCTTCCACCACCTCCCTGGGCAGCCTGTGCCAGGCTCTCACCACCCTCCTGGGGAACAACTTCTTCCTCACATCCAATCTGAATCTCCTCATTTGTAGTTTTGCTCCATCCCCCCAGTCCTATCCCTCCCTGACACCCTCAAAAGTCCCTCCCCAGCTTTCTTGGAGCCCCCTTCAGATCCTGGAAGGCCACAATTAGGTCTCCTCAGAGCCTTCTCTTCTCCAGACTGCACAACCCCAACTCCCTCAGTCTGTCTCCATAGCAGAGCAGCTCCAGCCCTCTGCTCCTCCTCATGGCCCTTCTCTGGACACCTTCCAGCACCTCCAGATCCTTCCTGGCACAGAGGCTCCAGAGCTGGACACAGAGCTCCAGCTGTGGTCTCAGCAGAGTGGAGCAGAGGGGCAGAATCCCCTCCCTGGCCCTGCTGGCCACACTTCTCTTGCTGCAGCCCAGGCTCTGCTTGGCTCTCCGGGCTGCAAGTGCTCACTGCTGGCTCCTGCTGAGCTTCTCCTCCACCAGCACCCCCAAGTCCTTTTCTTCAGGGCTGCTCTCAAGCCAGTTGCTGCCCTGGAATGGTTCCAGGGATGGGGCAGCTCCCACCTTGCTCAGCAATCAGTGGTGCCAGAAAGCACAGGGTGAACATGACAGCTCCAGCTACAAAGCCCACCCCATGGGCATGGCTGGGGAGAGAAGCTGGCACTCAAGGGAGAGAGGGCAAAAGGCAGAGAGCATGCAGGGGACATGGGGCCAGACATCAGGCTGCCAGGAATACGTTCCCAGACCGTGCCAAGCACAGCAGGCAGAGAGCCAGGGGGCTCAGCCATGTCTGGGCTTCCAGGCACAGTCTGCTGCCTGCCAAGCTCCTAAAGGCACCTGCCTGGCAGTGATGGGACCAGGGATGCTCCATGCACAAGATGGATCTGTTGGAGTGGGTTCAGAGGCCACGGCAATGATCTAAGGGCTGGAAGCCCTCTGCTGTGAGGCCAGGCTGAGAGAGGTGAAGTTGTTGAGCCTGGAGAAGTCTACCCTGCAGGTAGATGCTGCTCCAGAGCAGCCCTGGGGCTGTGGGAGCTGGACCTGTCTGAACTGTGGTGGTGACTGGTGCCACATCCAGCTGGTGTCCCCCAGGGATCAGTGCTGGGCCCCAGCCTGTTCAATATGTTTATTGATGAGCTGGATGAGGGGACTGAGTCCATCATCAGTTAGTTTGCAGATGACACCAAGCTGGGGGCAGGAGCTCACAGAATCACAGAATTAACCAGGTTGGAAAAGACCTTCAAGATCATCGAGTCCAACCTCTCACCCAGCACCATCTGATCAACTCAACCCTGGCACCAAGGGCCTCAGCCAGGCTTATTTTAAACGTTTCCAGGGATGTTGTTTTAGAGTCATAGAATTGTTGGGGTTGGAGGGGACCTCAAGGATCACCCAGTTCCAACCCCCCAACACCTCACGCTACATCAGATTGCTCAGAGCCACATCCAGCCTGGCCTGAAAAGCTCCTGGGGATGAGGCTTCTACCACCTCCCTGGGCAAACCCTTCCAGCATCTCACCACCCTCATGGGGAAGAATTTCTTCCTAACATCCAATCTGAATCTACCCACTTCTGGTTTTTTTTCCATTCCCCCTAGCCCTATCACTACCTGACACCCTAAAGTCCCTCACCTGTCCCATTTCTGCCTTTTTCCCCCTCAAATCCCAGAGCACCTGGGCTCTGCTGGAGACTCCTCCCAGCCCAGGTGTGGCCACTTGGCCCTCCCCACCCACTCCCCTTTTTAATCCCCCCAGGAAAGGCAGTAGCCCCAAGCTGAGCCCTTCTGGGCTGAGGGATCCTCCTCTCATTGCTGGTGAGTGCCCCTGGCGCACACTGGGTGGTGGTGGTGGTGACAACAAAGGCCGGGGGCCTGGTGGCCCCCCCGGTTGTTAGGGCAATGACTGATGACTCCTCCAGTATCACCCACGGGTGCTGGCTGGGCTTCCTTACTGGGGCTGAGCTCCTCTGGGTGGTATCTTGGCTGATGAGGGTCTTGCCCCCAGCTATGGAAGAGGTGCAAAATGGGGGGGGGGGGGGGGCAGCAGCAGCAGCTGTTTAGCCATAAGATATCATAGAATCAGTCAGGGTTGGAAGGGACCACAAGGATCAGCTAGTTCCAACCCCTGCCATGGGCAGGGACACCCCACACTAGAGCAGCCTGGCCAGAGCCTCATCCAGCCTGGGCTTAAACACCTCCCTGGACAACCCATTCCAGGGCTTCACCACTCTCCTGGGGAAGAACTTCCTCCTCAGCTCCAGCCTGAATCTCCCCACCTCCAGCTTCATTCCATTCCCCCTAGTCCTGTCACTCCCTGAGATCCTGAGCAGTCCCTCCCCAGCCTTCTTGTAGCCCCCTTCAGATACTGGAAGGCCACAATGAGGTCACCTCGGAGCCTTCTCTTCTCCAGACTGAACAGCCCCAACTCCTTCAGTCTGTCCTCACAGGAGAGGTGCTCCAGCCCTCTGCTCATCCTCCTGGTCCTGCTCTGGACACGCTCCAGCATGTCCACATCCCTCCTGTAACAGGGGCTCTGGAACTGGAGGCAGTACTCCAGGTGGGGTCTCAGCAGAGCTGAGCAGAGGGGGAGAATCCCCTCCCTTGCCCTGCTGCCCACACTTCTCCTGCTGCAGCCCAGGCTCTGATTGGCTTTCCGGGCTGCAAGTGCACACTGAGAGCTCCTGTTGAGCTTCTCCTCCCCCAGCACCCCCAAGTCTCTCTCCTCAGGGCTGCTCTCCAGCCAGTCACTGCCCACCCCCAACGATCTCTTGGGGTCCCTTCCAACCTCTACTGCGCTGTGATACTGTGTGGGGATTGGTGCATTGCAGGGACAAAAGCAAAGCAGGGCACAGCTGCCTCAGACCTGCTCCTGCAGCTGGTAAGGAGGATGAAAGCCTCCTCTCTGCCTCCTTCCCACCTCCTTCCCCCTTGCCAGTGAGGTGTGTATGAGGATGAGTGTGCATTTCTTCTCCCCAAACCACAGTTCATGGCCAGGTGCTCTCTTGTTGCCAGGCATCTTCCACAAGCTCTTGGCATCAGATCTCGTGGGGCTGAAGTCACCTTTGGTGGCTGTAAATCAGACACTGCCAAGGCCAGGCAGGTCAAGGCTTCCCCCTGCTCCCCTGGCAAGTCTGGAAGCTGGCTGAGAGGAGGGCACTCCTAGGGAGAGCTGCATGCTGCAGCTTGGTAGAGCTGACCCAAGGTGGTGCCCATCTGCCTCTGCACCACTGCTTTGTGGGATCACAGAATGCCAGGGGCTGGAAGGGACCTCCAAAGCTCATCCAGTCCAAGCCCCCTGCCAGAGCAGGGTCACCCAGAGCAGCTCACACAGGAGCACAGCCAGGTGGGGTTTGAGTATCTCCAGAGAGGGAGACTCCACAACCCCCTGGGCAGCCTGCTCCAGGGCTCTGGCACCCTCATCCTCACATGGAACTTCCTCTGCCTCAGCTTCCACCCACCCTGCCTGGGCTAGGCAGCTCTTGCAAAACCTTGTGCCATGCTTCAGCAGAGAGGCTGGGGAGCCTCCTTCTCTGCAGACTTTCAAGCCCTGCCTGGATGTGTTCCTGTGTGACCTGCACTGCCTTCTATGCTCCTGCTCTGGCAGGGGGGTGGACTGGATGGTCTCCAGAGGTCTCTGTGAGGAGAGGCTGAGGCAGCTGGGGTGGCTCAGCCTGGAGAAGAGGATCAGCTGTCCCTTTGTCCTATGCCTGGTGAATGCTTTCTGGCTGATGATGTCTCATGTCCAGAGAAGGGCAAGAAAGCTGGGGAGGGGTCTGGAGCACAGCCCTGTGAGGAGAGGCTGAGGGAGCTGGGGTTGCTTAGCCTGCAGAAGAGGAGGCTCAGGGGAGACCTCATTGCTCTCTCCAGCTACCTGAAGGGAGGTTGTAGCCAGGTGGGGGTTGGTCTCTTCTCCCAGGCAAGCAGCACCAGAACAAGAGGACACAGTCTCAAGCTGTGCCAGGGGAGGTTTAGGCTGGATGGGAGGAAGCAATTCTTCCCAGCAAGAGAGATTGGCCATTGGGATGTGCTGCCCAGGGAGGTGGTGGAGTCACCATCCCTGGAGGTGTTCACAAAAGGCTTGGATGTGGCACTTGGAGCCATGGTTTAGTAGTCAGGAGGTGTTGGGTGAGAGGTTGGACTTGATGATCTCTGAGGTCTTTTCCAACCTGGTTGATTCTATGATTCCTTTTCCCATCCCTGACATCCTGTGAGCTTGTGAACAGTGCAGGCCCATGGCCCTTGGCAGGGTAAGGCTGTTTGACTTTGAGGAGGAACCTCTTTTGGTAGGTCATGTTTAGGGAGGAGACCAAGTGCCCAGGGTAGGCAGCTTTGGAATCCCTATTAATGAGTTCATTTTATGAGCTGTTGCTCATGGCTTTCCCCTCCAGAGGAGGGGACTTTTGGGAATCCTCTACCTTCTTGCAGTAAAAGGGTTGTTGATTTTCTTCTACAGCTCTGCTGGATGTAATTGCTACCTCCCACACCAGCTGGAACAACCCAGATGCTGATTGCATGTATTACTGACTGAGCTGCTGGTTTGTGGAGGAGATCTGGTTGCTGGGAGGACCTTAAATCAAGATGAGATTTGGGGTTTTGTTTCTTTGTTTCTAAAGGGGAAGATGTTTTCCCCAATCCAGGCACAGCTATTGGGCATAAAGGAGAAGTTAAGATGGAGATTTTGGGCATACCCAGAGATTTGGCAGGAGATTGAACACAGCTAAGTGCCAGGCTCTGCACTTTAGCCACAGCAACCCCTGGCAGAGCTACAGGCTGGGGGCAGAGTGGCTGAGAGCAGCCAGGCAGAGAGGGACCTGGGGGTGCTGGTTGATGGTAGGCTGAACATGAGCCTGCAGTGTGCCCAGGGGGCCAAGAAGGCCAATGGCATCCTGGCCTGCAGCAGGAAGAGTGTGGCCAGCAGGAGCAGGGAGGTCATTCTGCCCTGTGCGCAGCACTGCTTAGGCCACACCTTGAGTCCTGTGTCCAGTTCTGGGCTCCTCAGGTTAGGAAAGATGTTGAGATGCTGGAAGGTGTCCAGAGAAGGGCAACAAGGCTGGGGAGGGGTCTGGAGCACAGCCCTGTGAGGAGAGGCTGAGGGAGCTGGGGTTGCTGAGCCTCCAGAAGAGGAGGCTCAGGGGAGACCTCCTTCTCTCTCCAACTCCCTGAAGGGAGGTTGTAGCCAGGTGGGGGTTGGTCTCTTCTCCCAAGCAAGCAGCACCAGAACAAGAGGACACAGTCTCAAGATGTGCCAGGGGAAGTTTAGGCTGGAGGTGAGGAGAAAGTTCTTCCCAGCAAGAGAGACTGGCCATTGGGATGTGCTGCCCAGGGAGGAGGTGGAGTCACCATCCCTGGAGGTGTTTAGGAACAGCCTGGATGAGGCACTTGGTGCCATGGTTGAGTTGATCAGATGGTGCTGGGTGATAGGTTGGACTTGATGATCTCTGAGGTCTTTTCCAACCTGGTTGACTCTATTCTGTGCTATTCTATTCTAGTCATCAAATGGTTTGGGTTGGAAGGAACCTTAAAAATCATCCAGTTCCACCTCCTCATGCTATGGGCAGGGGGACATCTTCCACTGGAGCAGGTTGCTCAAGGCTTCATCCAGCCTGGCCTTCAAAACCCCCAGGCATGAGGCTTCCACCACCTCCCTGGGCAGCCTGTGCCAGGCTCTCACCACCCTCCTGGGGAACAACTTCTTCCTCACATCCAATCTCAATCTCCCCATTTCTACTTTTGCTCCATCCCTCCCAGTCCTATCCCTCCCTGACACCCCCCAAAAGTCCCTCTCCAGCTTTTCTGTAGCTCCCTTCAGATGCTGGAAGGCCACAATTAGGTCTCCTTGGAGCCTTCTCTTCTCCAGACTGAGCAGCCCCAACTCCCTCAGTCTGTCCCCCTAGCAGAGCAGCTCCAGCCCTCTGCTCATCCTTGTGTCTGGGCTCCTGTTTCTGCTCTGTGCAGTCTGGCTTAGTGTCACTTGGTCTTGAGCCTTAGCATAAAAGCTCCTGGTGTTACATCAGAGCTGCAGCTTGCTTTGTCCTGTCAAGTTCCAAGGAGCCAGCTGATAACTTAGATGGGCAAGGGGAAAGAGCTGACAGGGCTGACACAGCCCAGGAGGTCCCTGGGGACGGAGGCTGCTCCAGGCCTTGTCGATATGGGAGCTGCAGCTCCCAACACAGCATTTCCTTCCCACAAAGAGGGGAAGGAGGAGAGGGGGAAGCACTGATAGCTGCAGGCTGATCCTAAACCGGGTGGTAGCAGCTCTCCTGAAGGCACCAAAGCCATGCAGGAAGAAGCATCCCAGGTTGTCCCAGCCTCTTGTGCTGCTCTGCCTCCTTCCCAGCCCTTCCCTTCAGCTGAAGGGCCCTCATGCCTCACAGCTTCCTGCCTCTGCTGAGCCAAACATGTGCAAACGTGGCCACGACCCCCCCCCCGGCTGGCTTTACACACCCAGGCTGGTATTTCCTGCCAGCTCCCTCTCCCCCTGCACGGCCCCTCCACTAGGAACGAGGCAGGCATCTCTTGTGACCTTCACCTCTCAACCTCTCCTCCCCCCACCCCCAAAATATGAAGCATCTGGCAGGCATCTGCTGCCTGCTGGAGCTGCAGTGGTGCTACAGAGGCTTGGGGCTTGTCTCCAGGCTGCCTTGTCCCACTCCCCCCCCGCCCCCTTTTGGGATGTGTTTGCTCTGCAGCCCTGCAGTGCCGTCTGCTCCTGCAGTGCTGGGGAGAGCCTTCCTCTGAAAGGGACCCCAGAGAAGAGGGCTGGCTCCTTGGGTCCTGTGTCCAGTTCTGGCCTCCTCAGTGCAGGAAAGATGTTGAGATGCTGGAAGGTGTCCAGAGAAGGGCAAGAAGGCTGGGGAGGGGTCTGGAGCACAGCCCTGTGAGGAGAGGCTGAGGGAGCTGGGGTTGCTTAGCCTGGAGAAGAGGAGGCTCAGGGAGACCTTCTTGCTCTCTCCAACTCCCTGAAGGGAGGTTGTAGCCAGGTGGGGGTTGGTCTCTTCTCCCAGGCAGCCAGCACCAGAACAGGAGGACACAGTCTCAATCTGTGCCAGGGGAGGCTTAGATTGGATGTTAGGAAGAAGTTCTTCATAGAGAGAGAGGTTGGCCATTGGGATGTGCTGCCCAGGGAGGTGGTGGAGTCCCCATCCCTGGAGGTGTTTAGGAAGAGCCTGGATGAGACACTTGGTGCCATGGCCTTGTTGATCAGATGGTGTAGGGTGATGGGTTGGACTTGATCTCTGAGGTCTTTTCCAACCTGGTTAGTCCTGTCCTATCCTAGATTCCAACTTCAACAATCCTCTCCCTTCTCCCCTCTCCCCTCTGGTGCTGGCCCTGGGGAGCCCCATTCAGTGCTGAGCTCTCCCCCAGGCTGTCTCCACCCAGCGAGGTGTGAGGGGCTGGACCCTGCTCCTTTTCCCAGCTCACTGTCACCTCCTCCCTGCTTTCATCTCCCTGGATGTGGGATTTTTTCCTTCAGTTTTATGTTTGTTTCAGGGTTTTCTTGGAATCCCCACGGGGCCCAGCCCAAGGGGGTGGGGATGCTGACTGGAAACAGAATGGGACTGGAAGGAATGGAGATGAATGACCTGATGAAACAGCCTGAGCCTGCTTGATGTGCAGAACCAGCACCATCACTCCTTCCTCTTTGCTTTCAGAGAGCTTGAGCCAGCCAGGGACCAACCCACTCCTGTTAGTTCTCCTCTTTAATATCTGTTTTGCTGCCTTTCTTAATTCATAGTCATAGAATGGTTTGGGTTGGAAGGAAACTTGAAGATAGTCTAGTTCCAACCCCCTGCCTTGGGCAAGGACATCTTCCCCTGGACCAGCTTGCTCAAAGCTTCATCCAACCTGGCCTGGGGGCATCCACCATCTCCCTGGGCAACCTGTGCCAGAGTCTCACCACCCCATGGTGAAGAACTTCTTCCTAACATCTAATCTGAATCTTCCCTCCTCTGGCTTGGATCCATTCCCCCACTCCTATCACTCCCTGACACCCTCAAAAGTCCTTCCTGAGGGAGGCAAAGTGATGCCTCCAGCACAGTTTGGGGTTTGACAGTTCCTGACATGAAGGAGATCCTGGATTGTGTTTATCTGCCCAGAGCTTTCTGAGCTGTGGTTCAAGCTGGATGAGCTCATCCTGACCCACAAGGCTTTGGTGAAAGCAGACTTCATAAGAGTAGAACAGACTTAACCAGGTTGGAAGAGACCTTTGAGCTCATAGAGTCCAACCTATCACCCAGCACCATCTGATCAGCTCAACCATGGCACCAAGTGCCTCATCCAGGCTCTTCCTAAGCACCTCCAGGGATGGTGACTCCACCACCTCCCTGGGCAGCACATTCCAATGGCCAATCTCTCTTGCTGGGAAGAATTTCTTCCTCACCTCCAGCCTAAACCTCCCCTGGCACAGCTTGAGAATGTGTCCTCTTGCTCTGGTGCTGCTTGCCTGGGAGAAGAGACCAACCCCCACCTGGCTACAACCTCCCTGCAGGGAGTTGCAGAGAGCAAGAAGGTCTCCCCTGAGCCTCCTCTTCTGCAGGCTCAGCAACCCCAGCTCCCTCAGCCTCTCCTCATAGGGCTGTGCTCCAGACCCCTCCCCAGCTTTCTTGCCCTTCTCTGGACACTTCCAGCATCTCAACATCTTTCCTAGAGGAAGATCTTTTTAGCTGGGGGGGGTCTCAGGGTGGTCCTGACCCCAGGCAAGGCAGCAGCTCATGGCACTGAGCAGCTCACCATGAACCACGAAGGCTCACAGGCACCCAAAGCTATTCGGGGAGGGGAGGGAGGGGAGAAGCTCTGCAAAACAAGGAGCATGCAGCACTTTGAGGAGCAGTCAGGAGTTGAGTAAAGGCTGAAACCACAACAATTCAGCAGCCTGTGCAGGGAAATTGGCAGCCAGGAGCAGAGGAATGAATCACAACTGTGCACATGTTTTGCCTGAGGTGAAAATCAGAGGGAGTTTGGCACTGAAATGTCAGCTTGTTAGGCTGGGAGCCACTCACTTCACAGCTTTGCTTTCCTCTGAAGGCAGCAGGAGGAGAAGGTTGGGACTGGTGCTGCTCTGCCCCAGGCTCTGCTGGTGCTGCTGAGTGAGGCTCTTGGGCTTCTTTCTCTCCTTCCTGCTCCATTTCTGGCAGCTCCCTGGGGCAGATGACTCGCGGTAGCAAGGTACAACCTCCAGAACATTGCTGCTGATCAAATGGGTTTCAACTCCAGGTCAGAACCTGAGCACTGAGCCTTGCAACAGCAAGGAAAGAAACAGAACTGGAGCCCTGCAAAGAGCTCTGCACTTTCCTTGCCTGCCCTGGAAAACTTTCCCTTTAATTAAGGGCACTGCTGCTAATTTTGGCCTGGGCATTAGTCACAGGCTGGGTAACAGGAGAGGTAGAGGCACAAGGTGCAGTGGCAAAGCTCAGTTGGAATGGAATGGAATACCAGGTTGGAAATGACCTCAGAGATCATCAAGTCCAACCTCTCACCCAACACCAGCTGATCAACTCAACCATGGAACCAAGTGCCTCAGCCAGGCTCTTCCTAAACACCTCCAGGGATGGTGACTCCACCACCCCCTGAGCAGCACATTCCCATGGCCAATCTCTCCTTCTGGGAAGAATTGCTTCCTCACCACTAGCCTAAACCTCCCCTGGCACAGCTTGAGACTGTGTCCTCTTGTTCTGGTGCTGGCTGCCTGGGAGAAGAGACCAACCCCCACCTGGCTACAACCTCCCTGCAGGGAGTTGGAGAGAGCAAGAAGGTCTCCCCTGAGCCTCCTCTTCTCCAGGCTAAGCAACCCCAGCTCCCTCAGCCTCTCCTCACAGGGCTGTGCTCCAGACCCCTCCCCAGCTTTCTTGCCCTTCTCTGGACACCTTCCAGCATCTCAACATCTTTCCTGCACTGAGGAGCCCAGAACTGGACACAGGACTCCAGGTGTGGCCTGAGCAGTGCTGAGCACAGGGCACAATGACTTCCCTGCTCCTGCTGGCCACACTGTTCCTGATGCAGGCCAGGTCCCTACTGCAGCCATTCAGCTCTGAAAGTGAGCCCCTGCCCTCAGCTTTGCAGCCACTGAGCTCCTGCAAAATCCCTGATAGCCACACCACAAACCATCTCAGAGCCATCTCCGTGGGACACGTCCCCCCAGCCCAGGCTGCTCACAGCCTCATCCAACCTGGCCTCGGACACCTCCAGGGAGGAGGCAGCCACAGCCTCCCTGGGCAGCCTGTGCCAGAGTCTCCCCACCCTCACTGGAAAGACTTCCTTCCTCATCTCCAGTCTCAGCCTCCCCTCTTCCAGTTTCAATCCATTTCCCCTCATCCTGTCACTACAAGCCCCTTGTAAAAAGCCTCTCCCCAGCTCTCCTGGAGCCTCTTCAGGTACTGGAAGGCTGCTCTAAGGTCTCCCTGGAGCCTCCTCTTCCGCGGGCTGAGCATCCTCAGCCGTCCCAGCCTGTCCCCGGAGGGGAGCTGCAAACCGAAAACATTCCAAATGCTGCGGTAAGGGGAGGGGAGGGGGGGAAAAAAACCCCAAACCACCACCAAACCCCAAACCTCAACCAGTCAAAGCCCAGAGCTGAGGAGCTATTTAAAACCTACTCGGGCAAGGCTGGCTGCCAGAATAGGAGATGCAATTTCCAACCCCTCTGCACCGCTAACGACCTTTTAATAGCTCTCATTACGGACCATCTCGCTCGGCCCCGGCGCATCCCTGCCTGCCAAAACACAGCCCGAGCATTTCCACCAGCTAAAGCCCAGCTGCCTAATTGAGCCACTCAAAGCCCTCAGAGAAAAGAAAGGAACCTCTTAATAAGGCAGCTCTGGCGAAGGGAAGGGCTCAGCCCCGTGCAGATGCGCTCCGCGGACGGCAACTCGTTTAACCTGCCCCTTTCAGCCTGCACTTCCAGCTCCCGCTGCGGAAAAGGGGGATGGGATGGAATGGAAAGGAATAGGATAGAACAGGATAGGATAGAATGGAGTGGAATGGAGTAGAACAGGATAGGATAGAACAGGATAGGATAGGATGGAATGGAATAGAACAGGATAGGATGGAAGGGGATGGAAGGGGATGGAAGGGGATGGAAAGGATGGAAGGGGATGGAAAGGATGGAATGGAAAGAAAAGGATGGAACGGGATGGAATGGAAAGGAAAGGAATGGAAAGGAAAGGAACGGAATGGAATGAAACGGAATGGAATGGAATGGAAAGGAAAGGAAAGTGGAATGGAGTGGAGTGGAATGGAATGGAAGAGAATCTAATAGAATAGACCAGACCAGGTTGGGAAAGACCTCAGAGATCATCAAGTCCAACCTGCCACCCAGCACCATCTGATCAACTCAACCATGGCACCAAGTGGTGACTCCACCACCTCCTGGGTACTTCAGGCCATGGTTTAACGGCTGTGGTGGTGGTGGGTTGATGGTTGGCCTGGATGATAATAGAATGGGTTGGGTTGGAAGGGACCTCAAGGATCAGCCAGTTCCAACCCCCCTCCCTGCCATGGGCAGGGACACCTCCCACCAGCCCAGCTTGCTCAAGGCCTCATCCAACCTGGCCTCAAACACCTCCAAGGAAGGGGCACCCACAGCCTCCCTGGGCAACCTGCTCCAGTGTCTCCCCACCCTCACTGGGAAGAATTTCTTCCTCATCTGCCTTCTTAATCTGCCCTCTCCCAGCTCAAAGCCATTGCTACTCATCCTATCACTGCAAGCCCTTGGCAGAAGTCCTTCCCAACCACTTCTATAGTGGCATCCTGGCCTGCAGCAGGAACAGTGTGGCCAGCAGGAGCAGGGAGGTCATTCTGCCCTGTGCTCAGCACTGCTTAGGCCACACCTGGAGTCCTGTGTCCAGTTCTGGGCTCCTCAGTTCAGGAAAGATGTTGAGATGCTGGAAGGTGTCCAGAGAAGGGCAACAAGGCTGGGGAGGGGTCTGGAGCACAGCCCTGTGAGGAGAGAGGCTGAGGGAGCTGGGGTTGCTTAGCCTGGAGAAGAGGAGGCTCAGGGGAGACCTTCTTGCTCTCTCCAACTCCCTGAAGGGAGGTTGTAGCCAGGTGGGGGTTGGTCTCTTCTCCCAAGCAAGCAGCACCAGAACAAGAGGACACAGTCTCAAGCTGTGCCAGGGGAGGTTTAGGCTGGAGGTGAGGAGAAAGTTCTTCCCAGAGAGAGTTGTTAGCCATTGGGATGTGCTGCTCAGGGAGGTGGTGGAGTCACCATCCCTGGAGGTGCTCAAGAGGGGACTGGATGTGGCACTTGGTGCCATGGTTTAGTAATCATGAGGTGTTGGGTGACAGGTTGGAGAGACCCTTGTCTCTCTTGATCTGGGGAGCCCGTATCTGGACTCAGTACTCTTGATGTGGCCTCACTAGGGCAGGGTAGAGACAGAATCATAGCAGCTCATCATAGCAGCTCATCTGGATGATATTGGTGAGATAAACTGGCCCAGTATGAGATGAGAAACTGGCCCAGCATCCCTGCTTTATCCTTTTCTTTTGGTGAGGAAAAATCTTGTTGCTGGGTGCTTGGTGCCCCTGCTTGGAGAGCCCTTGGGAGCAGATGGCTGCAGAGGAGTTAAACCAGCATGAACCACACAGGCCACCCCCTTGCTGCTCTCCCCCTTTCCATCACCAGCTCCGAGCAACTGGGAGCAGCTGCTGCTGCCTCCTCCTCCTCCCTGCAGTATCTCCAAGTCCAAGTGCCAGGTTCTGCACTCTGGCCACAACAACATCATGCAGCTACAGGCTGGGGTTGGAGCAGCTGGAGAGCAGCCAGGCAGAGAGGGACCTGGGGGTGCTGGTGGACAGCTGCCTGAACATGAGCCTGCAGTGTGCCCAGGTGGCCAAGAAGGCCAATGGCATCCTGGCCTGCATCAGGAAGAGTGTGGCCAGCAGGAGCAGGGAGGTCATTCTGCCCTGTGCTCAGCACTGCTTAGGCCACACCTTGAGTCCTGTGTCCAGCTCTGGGCCCTTCAGTTTAAGGACATTGAGAGACTTGGATGTATCTAGAAAAGGCCAAAGAAGCTGGGGAGGGGTCTGGAGCACAGCCCTGGGAGGAGAGGCTGAGGGAGCTGGGGTTGCTTAGCCTGGAGAAGAGGAGGCTCAGGGGAGACCTTCTTGCTCTCTCCAACTCCCTGAAGGGGAGGTTGTAGCCAGGTGGGGGTTGGTCTCTTCTCCCAGGCAGCCAGCACCAGAACAAGAGGACACAGTCTCAAGCTGTGCCAGGGCAGGTTTAGGCTAGTGGTGAGGAAGCAATTCTTCCCAGAAGGAGAGATTGGCCATGGGAATGTGCTGCTCAGGGGGTGGTGGAGTCACCATCCCTGGAGGTGTTTAGGAAGAGCCTGGCTGAGGCACTTGGTTCCATGGTTGAGTTGATCAGCTGGTGTTGGGTGAGAGGTTGGACTTGCTGATCTCTGAGGTCTTTTCCAACCTTATTGATTCTGTGATTCTATGGTCTCAGGAGGGGCTGTTCCTGCATCTGCCATGGATCAGTTTGGGAGTGAAGTGCTTTGGTGGGCATGACTCAAAGGCCAATGGCAGCCTGGGCTGCATCAAAAGATGCACAGCCAGCAGATGAAGAGGGGGGATCCTGCCCCTCTGCTCTGCTCTGGGGAGACCTCACCTGCAGTGCTGTGTCCAGCTATGGGGCCCTCAACACAAGAAGAACATGGACCTGATGGAGGGGGTCCAGAGGAGGCCACAAAGATGATCAGAGGGCTGGAGGACCTCTCCGATGAGCACAGGCTGAGAGAGTTGGGGCTGTTCAGCCTGGAGCAGAGGAGGCTCTGGGGAGACCTGAGAGCAACAGTATCTGAAGGGGACTTACAGGCAGGCTGGGGAGGGAGTGGGGACAGGATGAGAGGCAATGGTTTCAAACTGGAGCAGGGGAGGTTCAGGTTGGACATCAGGAGGAAGTTCTGCACAGTGAGGGTGGTGAGACACTGGGACAGGTTGCCCAGGGATGTGGTTGAGCCCCTGCCCCCAGAGACATTCAAGATCAGGCTCTGGGCAGCCTGATCTAGTTGGAGGTGTCCCTGCTGGCTGCAGGGGGGTTGCACAAGATGAGCTTCAAGGCTCCCTTCCAAGCCAATGCAGTCTGTGAACCCATGAGGTGTCTCCTCAAACCCTATTCCTATTCCTCCTATTCCTCCTATTCCTCCTCTATTCTCCTATTCTCCTGTTCCTCCAAGTCACCGTGGAAGGACTTCTGTACTGTCTCATCTATCAGCTGCAGAGCAAATCCACCTCCTGCACATGTGGCAGCAGATCTCTGCACACAGCTGGCTGTGAGCACAGGCAGCATCCAACAGACAATAAAAGCCAATTACCTCTCTGTAGGGTCATTTTTTTCCCCCTTGAAGACACCAGAAATTGCTACTTGGATGAGTTTAAAAGGCCAAAAAGAAACGAATAACCCCAGCTGACCTTCATTTGCACCCTGGTGAAAGCAACCCAAACTCTGCCCCTCTGGGTTCAATCTCTTTGACCTGTGTCCAACCCTTCTAATTTCCTCCTCAGCAGGGTCAGAAGGGGCTGAACTCTGCCCCTCTGCCACATGGAGCCATTAAACACACCCCAGGGGCTGCAGCAGCAGCAGGTCCCATCCCCAGTGCTGGGTGCAGAGCTCTCAAGTGAAGAACAACCCCAGGCAGCTCTCCAGGCTTGGGGCAGTGTGGCTGGAAAGCTGCTGGCAGAAAGGGACCTGGGGGCTCTAATGGACAAGCAGCTGAAGAGGAGCCAGCAGTGTGCCCAGGTGGCCAAGAAAGCCAAAGGCATCCTGGCTGGGATCAGCAATGCTGTGTCCAGCAGGAGCAGGGGGTGACTGACCCCTGGGACTCAGCTCTGGTGAGGCCACACCTCGAGGGTTGTGTCCAGTTTGGGGCACCTCAAAGCAAGAGAGCTGTGGAGGTGCTGGAGCCAGGGCAGAGCAGGGCAAGGAAGAATAAATCTGGGGAATAAATCTGATGAAGAGCGACTGAAGGAGCTGGGGATGGTTAGTGTGAAAAGGAGGAGGCTGAGGGGAGACCTCATTGCTGGCAGTCAGGAAGCTCTTCTCTCTGCCAGCATCACTGCCTGGCCCTGGTGGAGCAGAGCCCAGGGCAGCACCAGGTCTGCCCACCCTGCTACACTCCAGCAGGGCCAGGCACTCCCAGGGCTCTTGCTGAGCTCTCCCATGCTGGTTGTGGAGGACAGGGACAGATCACAGGCTCATCACAGGATGTCAGGGGTTGGAAGGGACCTCCAGAGATCTTTGAGTCCAACCCCCTGCCAGAGTAGGACCATAGAATCCAGCTCAGGTCACTCAGGAACACATCCAGACAGGGCTGGAAAGGCTCCAGATAAGGAGCCCCCCCCCCCCCCCTCTCCGAACCTCTCCTCCCCTCTCCAAACCTCCCCTCCCCGAACCTCTCCTCTCCCTCGAGTCTCCTCTCCTCTCCTCAAGTCTCCTCTCCTCGAGTCTCCTCTCCTCTCCTCTTCCTGGCCATGGCAGGAGTGTTGGAACTGGATGATCCCTTCCAACCCAAACCATTCTCTGATCTACCCAGCCAGCAACCAACACCCATGCTGCAGGCCACCCTTGTCCCCAGCAGCACCAGGATCACCCTGAGGTGACCTGAAGTGGCCTTTAACCCCCACAGGAATTACACTGTGGGGAGAGCCAGGCAAAGCTCCACGTGGGTAATTAGTGCTGCACTAATTGCCATCACTGTGGGCCACAGACTCGCTGTCAAGGTTGATGTGCCCTAAACAGAAGCTGATTTTTGGCACCGAGTTGCTCCCTTGAGTCCCCAGAGTGGGAAAGGCAGAGGAGGAGGCTGCTGAAGTCCTGGAGAAGTTGTTTTCTTAATTGATGCCCACAAGAGAGCAAAACTTTCCAGCCCACTGCCCTGGCACAAGGGCTGCAGGTTGAATGAAGCCTTTGCACGGTGAATGAACAGCAGGGACGAGGAATCCCTTTGGTGGCCGTCAGGAAGCTCTTCTCTCTGCCAGCATCACTGCCTGGCCCTGGTGGAGCAGAGCCCAGGGCAGCACCAGGTCTGCCCACCCTGCTACACTCCAGCAGGGCCAGGCACTCCCAGGGCTCTTGCTGAGCTCCCCCATGCTGGTGGTGGAGGACAGGGACAGATCACAGGCTCACAGGATGTCAAGGGTTGGAAGGGACCTCCAAAGATCATCAAGTCCAACCCCCTGCCAGAGCAGGGCCAGAGAATCCAGCACAGGTCACACAGGAACACATCCAGACAGGGCTGGAAAGGCTCCAGAGAAGGACACTCCACAACCTCCCTGGGCAGCCTGCTCCAGGGCTCTGTGACCCTCACAGTGAAGAAGCTCCTCCTCATGTTGAGGTGGAACCTCCTGTGCTGGAGTTTGTATCCATTGCCCCTTGTCCTGTGCCAGGGTGCAAGTGAGCAGAGCCTGTCCCCTGCCTGTGCCAGCCTGGTTTGTTGAAGAAGAGAGAGCAAAGCACACACAGAAACAAAACCTGGCTGTGCCATGGCAGGCTGGGGGGAAGAGCATCCACTCTCTTTTCAGCTGAAGGAAATGAACTGTCACTGGTCACTTCTGTGCTCCAAAATGCTACTGAGGTGACAGGCAGGAGACCCTGTCCCTGGGCAACACCTGCATCCCCCTGCAGCCCCTCCATGGAGTGTGTCCAGAGCAGGGCCACAAGGGTGAGCAGAGGGCTGGAGCTGCTCTGCTATGAGGACAGCCTGAGGGAGTTGGGGCTGTGCAGTCTGGAGAGGAGAAGACTCCAGGAGAACTTATGGTGGCTTCCAGTATCTGAAGAGGGCTACAGGAAAGCTGGGGAGGGACTTTTGAGGGTGTCAGGGAGGGATAGGACTGCAGGGGATGGAGCAAAGCTAGAAGTGGGGAGGCTGAGATTGGATGTCAGGAAGAAGTTGTTCCCCATGAGGCTGGTGAGAGCCTGGCACAGGCTGCCCAGGGAGGTGGTGGAAGCCTCCTGCCTGGAGGTGTTTGCAGCCAGGCTGGAGGTGGCTGTGAGCAACCTGCTGCAGTGTGAGGTGTCCCTGGCCATGGCAGGGGGGTTGGAGCTGAGCCTTAAGGTCCCTTCCAAGCCTGACAATTCTCTGGTTCTATGTGGACACAGCACTCTGGGACATGGTTTAATGGTGTCTCTGTTTAACACCATGGCGGTGTAGGCCAGTGTTGATCTTGATGATGATCTGTGATTCTCTGGTGGAGGAGGGCTCCTTCTTCACACCCTGCAGAGCTAAGCCCTGAGCCTGCACCCAGCTGGAGCCACCAGCACCAAGCCCCCAGCACCCAGAGTCCCCAGGTACCACCTGATCCCCACCACCTCTCCAAAGGATCTCCTGAGCCTTCCTTCCCAAACAAGGCTCAAGCAACCCCAAAGCCCAGGGGAATGATGGCAGGGATCAGGGCAGGAAGCTCTTCTCCCTGGAGGCTGAGCCATGACCGTTCACAGCCGCTGGTGGTGGTCCCCCAGCCAGCTCCCCTTGCCCACACAGGCTTAACACCAGCCCTGTGCTGACTACAGAGCCTGAGAGAGCGAAGATGAAGGCTGTGTGTATGCACAGCACACCCTGAACGTGCACAAAGAGCTCCCTCCAGCTTCCTCAGCCAGGGGTGGGACAAGGTTACATCAGCCCCCACAGCACAGACCTCAACCAGGAGCAGATGCTGGCTCCTCCTGCAAGAAATTAAGAGGTTTTGGGAGCCTGCTGCAAGGGAAGGGGTGGGGACAGCTACCCTGAGCTGCTTCTCACACCAAACCCTGCATCCACCCCTCAGACACCTCCAGCTTGCTGGAGGCAAACTGAAAACCTTAGCCTGGCTGGAGCACTGGGAGCTGGAGCTGCTTGCTGGCCCTGCCTGGGAGAGCAGAGAGGCTGCTCTGAGGACAGACTGAGGGAGTTGGGGCTGTTCAGTCTGCAGAAGAGAAGGCTCCAAAGAGACCTAATTGTGGCCTTCCAGTATCTGAAGGGGGCTACAAGAAAGCTGGGGAGGGACTTCTGAGGGTGTCAGGGAGGGATAGGACTGGGGGGAATGGAGCAAAATTGAGACTGGATGTTAGGAAGAAGTTGTTCCCCATGAGGGTGGTGAGAGACTGGCACAGGCTGCCCAGGGAGGTGGTGGAAGCCTCATCCCTGGAGGTGTTTGCAGCCAGGCTGGATGTGGCTGTGAGCAACCTGCTGTGGTGTGAGGTGTCCCTGCCCATGGCTGGGGGTTGGAACTGGCTGAGCCTTGAGGTCCTTTCCAACCCTGACAGGTCTCTGGTTCTGGCAACACCTGGAGAAGGGCAGGCACCAGTCTGGGTGCAACAGTGCATGGCCCAGCTCAGCTGTTGGTCTTTCCACAGGTCCAGTGCCTGTATCACCCAGCTCACCTCCTTGGCAGGTTTATGTCATCATAAACCTGCAGCAAGCAGCATTTCACTGTGCTTCTCCTCTAGAAAAGCCTCCCCAAGGAGCAGCACTTGTGTGTCCTTGAATCCCTTCCACAGAGTGAAGGGTTTCCTCCAGCCTGAACCTCTCCTGGCACAGCTTGAGACTGTGTCCTCTTGTTCTGGTACTGGCTGCCTGGGAGAAGAGACCAACCCCCACCTGCCTGCAACCTCCCTTCAGGCAGTTGGAGAGAGCAAGAAGGTCTCCCCTGAGTCTCCTCCAGGCTAAGCAACCCCAGCTCCCTCAGCCTCTCCTCCCAGGGCTGTGCTCCAGACCCCTCCCCAGCTTTCTTGCCCTTCTCTGGACACCTTCCAGCATCTCAACATCTTTCCTGAACTGAGGAGCCCAGAACTGGACACAGGACTCCAGGTGTGGCCTAAGCAGTGCTGAGCCCAGGGCACAATGACTTCCCTGCTCCTACTGGCCACACTGTTCCTGATGCAGGCCAGGATGCCATTGGCCTTCTTGGCCAGCTGGGCACACTGCTGGCTCATGTTCAGCCTACTATCAACCAGGTCCCTTTCTTGGCAACTCCCCACACAGGGAGGTCTGTGCCCCACTCCCCAGCAGAATGCACCACAAAACCTGAAACCCTGCCTGAGCTCACGACCTATACCAGTCTGGGCAGCAGTGATCAGAAGGCAGAGCCACACACCTGGATGATGAGCAGTCAAATCCTCCTCAGGGCTGGCTCAGGACTCAAAGGAAATAAAACCATCAGGAGGTGAAGCTTCCTAAAGCTGCTGCAGCCAGCTGGCCCTTCCAGCTCTTCCCTTCCCTGCTGTGCCCAGGGAAAGGCTGGGCTGCAGACAGCCTCCTTGGCTCTCCCCCCCTGGCTTCCCACAGAGCCCAACACCCTCCCTGGAGCTACAGAAAGGACTTATCACCTCCCACGTTCCTCGGTCCAACCTCAATCCCCTCGCACCTTATCCCCGCTTGGATTTCACTCCAGTTCCAGCCCTTGGAATGCAACTCCCAGCTCGGCTTCCCAGGCTGTGAAATGCATCTCTCCAGCCTCGTTTCCCAGCCAAGCTTCAGTGGCAGTTAAGCTCTAGCAAGATAAATCGGTGGTTTCCCTCTCAGCAACACATTCCCACCGATCTGGCTGGTCTGAAGCCCCTGGCACACGCAGGCACATTTCTGGCCAGGGGTTTGAGGTCACCACCTCTTGCTCAGGACCTGGAAGCGTTAGCACAATGCAAATGCAGCGGCAAACATCTTGCTGCTGCCTCCAAAGCAAACATCCTTTTTAACAGCCACTTCAAGAAAGTATTTGCCATCCCCCACCCAGCCCACCGCCTCCCAGGGAAAAGTCCCAGTCCCACCCCCCCAGACTTTGGACCTGCTTTGCTTGGAGTTTTCCTGAGACAAGCCAGTCCTGTGCCCTGCTTTACAGGGTGAGGAGCCCAGGGCCCACTGTGTCTATCCCAGGTGAGCTCTGGCCATAGGGAGGGACAAGACTCAGCATTCCCAAAAGCTTCATGAAAGGTTTCAGGCCAGTGACTCAAAGAGCAGCCGGAGAGGGGAGAGAGGAGGGACACGATGGAGAGATGGAGACATTGGAGGGTGGAGAAATTGAGACATGGAACATGCTGCAGTGCCCCGGACACAGGAATAGACCCAGCTGTGGCACACGGGTTGCTTTGAGTCGGAAGAGGCTTTAAAGGGACCATAAAGGGCCCCTCCAAGCCCCCTGCGGTCAGCAGGGAGATGTGCAACTAAAGCAGGCTGCTCAGATCCCCGAACAACCTGAGCTCGGACACCACCAGGGATGGGGCACTCACAACTTCTCCGGGCAACCTGTTCCAGGCTCTCTTTACCTCCCGGTAAAGACACGCACCCCCAGCATGGTGCATTGCACACCGGGGATGCCAGCTCCGGGGCAGAGGCACCCCGTGCCCCGCCACCAAGACCCTCACACGCACTAAGAATAGGATAGAATTAACCAGGTTGGAAGAGACCTTAGAGATCATCAAGTCCAACCTATCACCCAACACCATCTCATCAACTAAACCATGGCACCAAGCACCCCATCCAGTCTATTCCTAAACACCTCCAGTGAGGGTGACTCCACCACCTCCCTGGGCAGCCCCCAAACAGAGCCCTTCCCTGCCATCCCCCCACACCTCTGCGCGCTCCCTGCAGCCCACGGCGGACGCCGTTGGCGGGGAGGAAGGGGAGAAGCCTTTCCGCTCCCCCAGGCAAGCGGAGGCTGCCCCGGGGCAGGGGCTGCAAGGGCTCCCCGGGCAGAGCGCAGCAGCCGCCGCCGCCCGGGGCCCGCAGCGCCGTGCTCGCAGTGCATCCTAGCGGGGACCGCGGCGCCCAGCAGCCCGCCCAGGGATGCCCGAGCCCCGCCGCTCCCCGCCGCTGCCCCGTACCTGCGTGCAGCCCCGATCCCGGCTCGGGGGCTCCAGCCCCGCCGGGCACAGGGGCAGGGCCCAGAGCAGCGCCAGCGCCAGCGCCCCGCCGCGCATCGTGCGCCCGGCCCCGGAGCCGCCGCATCCCGGTCCCGGCCCCGCCACCGGGACAGGCCCGGCCCCGGCTCCGCCGCCCCCGCCCCGCTCCGCCCCGGCCCGCCCGGCGCTGCCGGGACCCCTGCGGGAAGGGGCGCTTCCTCCGCAACTGCGGGACCAGGGTGGGGAGCGGTGGTTAACGGCGCCCCCTCTGCACAGCCCGAAGTCAGACGAGCTTCCGACGACCCCTGGCGCTGCCGGGCTTGCGGGGGGATCCCCACATAGACCCCCGTGTGGAGAGCTGGATGGGGTACAGACAGACAGACTGACAGCGACACGGACACAGGGACGCACAGATGGACAGACATGGACACCGGGACACCGGGACACACAAACACGCAGACGCAGGGACACACAGACACATGGACACAGAGACACCGGGACACACAAACACGCAGACGCAGGGACACACAGACACATGGACACAGAGACACCGGGACACACAAACACGCAGACGCAGGGACACACAGACACATGGACACAGAGACACCGGGACACACAAACACATGGACACAGAGACACCGGGACACACAAACACGCAGACGCAGGGACACACAGACACATGGACACAGAGACACCGGGACACACAAACACACAGACGCAGGGACACACAGACACATGGACACAGAGACACCGGGACACACAAACACATGGACACAGAGACACCGGGACACACAAACACGCAGACGAGGGACACACAGACACATGGACACAGAGACACCGGGACACACAAACACACAGACGCAGGGACACACAGACACATGGACACAGAGACACCGGGACACACAAACACACAGACGCAGGGACACACAGACACATGGACACAGAGACACCGGGACACACAAACACACAGACGCAGGGACACACAGACACATGGACACAGAGACACCGGTAGGGTGTGGGGTGCTTTGCCCCAGAGCTGTACCCCAGTCTGCTGGGGTCCTGACCCTGCACCCGCAGGGTGATGGGGACAGAGCAGCCCCCACTGCAGTACCTGAGGGTGAGGGAGGGTCCCCCACTCTCCTGTGAGACCTGCACTGGTGTTCAGCATTGAACTCTTCCCTCCTTATCCAGTCTGGACCAGATCTCCCCCTCCTTGGCATTGCATGGGTTAAATCCCACCTCACCCAGGTCCTGTCCTGCCCTCTCACCACTGCGGTGGGAAATGAGGTTTCTAGAAGCTTCCCTCGTGGAGCCCCAGCTGCTGCTCGGCCTCGAGGAGAGGAGAGGCCAGCCGGGTGCAGAAGGGGCTGCGCTCCCCCGCTCCGCCCGCTGTGTGCCCTGACTCGGCCGGCCAAGGACACGAAGGGCAGAGACACACAAGGATTTGTTTGCTTTGCCGTGTAGAGGACTTTATTTGTCAAGAACACGTGACACAGGGGCGGCTTTCCTTCCTCAGGCGCTGCTGAACGCCTCCCGGCCCCGGGCCCTGGGCTCCGGCCTGCAGCCGCTCGCTGCGGCGGGGCGGGGAACCTCCTCACAGCGCACAGACCCCTCTCACGCACCGCCGCCCCGCTGCAGGGGGCCTGGGGGGATCGCCTGCAGGACCAGACCTGGTGGGTGGAGAACTGAAAATCCGGGTCTTTGGGGTGGATCACCATCACAACCAGGTCTTTTGCACGCATCACCTGCAGCAGAACCACACTTTTTGGGTGGATCACCTGCAGAACCAGAATGTTTGGGTGGATCACCTGCAGAACCAGGTCTTTTGGGTGGACCACCTGCAGAACCAGGTCATTTGGGTGGACCACCTACAAAACCAGAGTGTTTGGGTGGATCACCTGCAGAACCAGAATGTTTGGGTGGATCACCTGCAGAACCAGAATGTTTGGGTGGATCACCTGCAGAACCAGAATGTTTGGGTGGATCACCTGCAGAACCAGGTCTTTTGGATGGGTCACCTACCAAACCAGGTCTTTTGGGTGGATCACCTGCAGCAGAAACAGATGTTTTAGGTGGATCACCTTCAGAACCAGGTCTTTCAGGTGGATCACCTTCAGAACCAGGTCTTTTAAAAGGATCACCTTCAGAACCAGGTCTTTCAGGTGGATCACCTGCAGACCACCAGGTCTTTTAAATGGATCACCTTCAGAACCAGAACTTTTGGGTGGATCACCTGCAGCAGGTAGATCACCTACAAAACCAGATCTTTTGGGTGGAGAACCGAAAACCCAGGTCTTTAAGGTGCATCACCTGCAGCAGAACCAGATCTTTTAGGTGGATCACCTGCAGGACTAGGTCTTTTGGGTGGACCACCTGTACAACCAGGTCTTTTGGGTGGATCACCTGCAGAACCAGGTCTTTGGGGTGGATCAACTTTAGAACCAGGTCTTTGGGGTGGATCACCTTTAGAACCAGGTCTTTGGGGTGGATCACCTGCAGAACCAGGTCTTTGGGGTGGATCACCTTTAGAACCAGGTCTTTTGGGTGGACCACCTGTACAACCAGGTCTTTTGGGTGGATCACCTGCAGAACCAGGTCTTTGGGGTGGATCACCTTTAGAACCAGGTCTTTGGGGTGGATCACCTGCAGAACCAGGTCTTTGGGGTGGATCACCTGCAGAACCAGGTCTTTTGGGTGGATCACCTTTAGAACCAGGTCTTTGGGGTGGATCACCTTTAGAACCAGGTCTTTAGGGTGGATCACCTGCAGAACCAGGTCTTTGGGGTGGATCACCTGCAGAACCAGGTCTTTGGGGTGGATCACCTGCAGAACCAGGTCTTTGGGGTGGATCACCTGCAGAACCAGGTCTTTGATGTGGATCACCTTTAGAACCAGGTCTTTGGGGTGGATCACCTGCAGAACCAGGTCTTTGATGTGGATCACCTTTAGAACCAGGTCTTTGGGGTGGATCACCTGCAGAACCAGGTCTTTGGGGTGGATCACCTGCAGAACCAGGTCTTTGATGTGGATCACCTTTAGAACCAGGTCTTTGGGGTGGATCACCTGCAGAACCAGGTCTTTAGGGTGGATCACCTGCAGAACCAGGTCTTTTGGGTGGATCACCTTTAGAACCAGGTCTTTGGGTGGATCACCTCCAAACCACCAGGTCTTTTAAATGTTCTCCACTCCATGAGGAGGGGGGGAACCCCCCTCATCCAAGGCATGCACTTATCCATCTACAGTCCCCTTGGCTCAGGCTCAGCTCAGCACCTCCCTGTTAAACACTCCCTCTCCTTTCACTGACCCCAGCAACACAACCACATCCACTCCCCTTCCTCAGCCTCCTGTGGGGAAAAATGGGGGTTACATCCCTGGGGGTATCTCAGACTTTAGTGTGGGAGAAGCTGGACAAGCACCACGCCTCCTCCTCCTCCTCTTCTGTTCCTGCCATGCTGGGCAGAGAAAAGGCTGCCAGAAAGAGAGACCTAATGAAACCAGGCACAGACAAAGGCAGTGCTGGGATATTCTGTTTCAGAGCAATGGCAGAAGGTGGAGATGAGGATAAAATGAAGCAGGCACGGCCACTGATGCTGTTTGCTTTGAATTAACACAGCTCTGCTCCAGCAGCATCTCCCAGGCTTCCCCTGCAGGCAAAAGGGCTTTCATCTGCTGTTGGGGAGCCGGTTGGCTCAGACCCCCTTCCCAAACAGCCTCAGCAGCTCCTTCCCGCTGACTCACCCACCTCAGGACTTCACCCCCACAACCATTTGCCTCAGCAGCACGCAGAGCTCCTCACCACTCGCACCAGGAGTCAGTCCCTGGCCTGCCATCATTTCTGTTACTGCTCCTTGGCTGTGAATTCCCTCCAAGGAACCAATACATCCTCTCCTGAGATGCCACATTCCTAGTGACACCCTGCCAGCACCCTGCCAGGAGCCTGTGGATACACAAACCCCCCTCACACGTCAGGGATTCCAAACCCTGAGCCATGAGGGAGGCAGAGCAACCTGCAGGACCTCAGGAGATGTCCTCTCTTCTGCACTCACATGCTGGTTGACCCTGGGCAGTTTAGACCCCTTGAGGTGTCTTGGTTTGCTTTTCTTGTCACATGAGGATGCAAACCCAGCCTCTTCTGCTTTGGAATGTGCATTTGGGAACCGGTCAGCATTGAGCTGATGCTTGGTTGCTGCAGTCAGGCACGGTCTGGAAGTGATGCTTTCCACAGCCCTCAAAATATCAGGGTTCTACTTGGGGCTGGCAAGAGGAATGAACAGCAGAATGCCAGCGTGGTGGGCCTTGGGATGAACCTCTGAGGATCATCCAGTCCAACGACCCTGCTAAAGCAGAGGCACCCCCAGCAGCTTGCCCAGGATCACAATGTCTAGGTGGGGCTGGAATGCCTCCAGAGGAGGGCAGCCTCTGGGCAGCCTGCTCCAGCACCCCCACGCCAAAGAATTCTCTCCTCCTGTTCAGATGGAACCTCCTGGGTTCCAGTTTGTGCTCTCTTACACAGCTTGACGGCCTCAGTCACTGCTGGGGTTTCTGGTAACCCTCAGCTCCAGTGGTGTGAGTTTGCTGCCTCTTGAGCTCTTGTTTGATTGGAATGGGCTGCCCAGGGAGGTGGTGGAGTCCCCATCCCTGGAGGTGCTCAAGAGGGGACTGGATGTGGCACTTGGTGTCATGGTTTAGTCATGAGGTCTGTGGTGACAGGTTGGACTCGGTGATCTTTGAGGTCTCTTCCAACCTTGGTGATTCTGTGTGAAACTCCAAGGCAACTCTGCCAACACTTCCCTCCTCAGACCAAGCATCTGTGGAGCCTCCACAAAGTCAACCCCAGGCAGGGCTGATATCTTACAGAATCCCACTTTGGGTTAAGCTACAGCTGGGGTCACAACGGATCTCACGGGCTCTCACTCCAGGCTGTCACTCCACACCTGAAATCCGGAGCTCAGTTTTGGGACTCTCACTCCAAGAAGGCCATTGAGGGGCTAGAGCAGGTCCACAGAATAGCAATGAAGCTGGCAAAGGGTCTGGAGAGCAGGGCTGGTGAGGAGCAGCTGAGGGAACTGGGGTTCTTTAGTCTGGAGAAGAGGAGGCTGAGGGGAGACCTCATTGCTCTCTACAACTCCCCAAAAGGAGGTTGGAGTGAGGTGGGGGTGGGTCTCTTTCTCTCTGGTATCAGGGGATAGAACAAAAGGAAATGGCCTGAAATTGTGCCAGGGGAGGGTTAGGTTGGACAGTAGGAAAAATGTCTTTGCTACAAGGTTGGTCAGGGGTTGGAACAGGCTGCACAGGGAGGTGCTGGAGTCCACCATCCCTGGAGGTGTTGAAGAAACCTGTGGCCATGGCACTTGGCACCTGGGGCCATGGTTTGATGGCTGTGGTGGTGTTGGGTTGCTGGTTGGATTGGATGATCTTATCCAACCCAAATGATTCTATGATTCCATGACCATGAAAAGTTTCTTCCCAGCAAGGGTTCTCAGGCACTGGCACAGGCTGCCCAGCCAGGTAGGTGCTGGAGTCACCATCCCTGGAGGGCTTTAAAGGACACGTGGATGTGACGCCAAGGGATGTGGTTTAGTGGTGATGGCTTAGCAGCAGCGGTTGGATGGTGAGCTCTGGGTGAGCAGATGGACTTGATGAGCTCAGAGGTCTCCTCCACCCTCAACAGTTCTATGATTCTATGGACATGCTGGAAGGTGTCCAGAGAAGGGCCATGAGGGTGAGCAGAGGGCTGGAGCACCTCTCCTGTGAGGACAGACTGAAGGAGTTGGGGCTGTTCAGTCTGGAGAAGAGAAGGCTCCCAGGTGACCTCATTGTGGCCTTCCAGGATCTGAAGGGGGCTACAGGAAGGCTGGGGAGGGACTTCTCAGGCTTTCAGGCAGTGATAGGACTAGGGGGAATGGAATGAAGCTGGAGGTGGGGAGATTCAGGCTGGACATGAGGAGGAAGTTCTTCCCCATGAGAGTGGTGAAGCCCTGGAATGGGTTGTGCAGGGAGGTGGTTGAGGCCCCGTCCCTGGAGGTGTTTAAGCCCAGGCTGGATGAGGCTCTGGGCAGCCTGATCTAGTGTGGGGTGTCCCTGCCCATGGCAGAGGGGTTGGAAGTAGCTGATCCTTGTGGTCCCTTCCAACCCTGACTGAGTCTATGATTCTAAAGGGGTGGTCAGGGCGAGCTGCCTGCCACAGCTGCAGGTGGGAAGGAGCGGGGAGGGAGGAAGGCTGCTCTGCGGAGGGGCTCCAGGTCCCCAGGCACACCATGGACACCAGCTGGGACTCTCAGGGCTGCTTGACTTGGTGTCTTTTGGTTTGTTTGGGTTGGTTTGGGGTTGTTTTTTCTTGCTAAGTTTTCATTTTTAATTCAAGGACTTTAGCTTCCTACAAACTGTAACTACAGAAACAGCTGCAGGATTCCAAGTGCGGCTGATCAGTATCACTCAGGCAGCAAACGAGTCAACCACAGAACCCTTTTGGGTGTGTGTCTGTGTGAGTTTGGTTTTCTTCTTATTGTTCTTCCCACCCTTCACCCCCTTTCACAGCATCACACAGAATCACAGAATCACCAAGGCTGGAAGAGACCTCAAAGATCATCAAGTCCAACCTGTCACCCAACACCTCCTGACTAAACCATGGCACCAAGTGCCACATCCAATCCCCTCTTGAACACCTCCAGGGATGGGGACTCCACCACCTCCCTGGGCAGCACATTCCAATGGCTAACAACTCTCTCTGGGAAGAACTTTCTCCTCACCTCCAGCCTGAACCTCCCCTGGTGCATCTTGAGACTGTGTCCTCTTGTTCTGGTGCTGGTTGCCTGGGAGAAGAGATCAACCCCCAGCTGGCTACAACCTCCCTTCAGGGAGCTGTAGAGAGCAAGAAGGTCTCCCCTGAGCCTCCTCTTCTCCAGGCTAAGCAACCCCAGCTCCCTCAGCCTCTCCTCACAGGGCTGTGCTCCAGACCCCTCCCCAGCTTTCTTGCCCTTCTCTGGACATCTTCAAGTCTCTCAACATCTTTCCTAAACTGAGGAGCCCAGAACTGGACACAGGACTCAAGGTGTGGCCTGAGCAGTGCTGAGCACAGGGCACAATGACCTCCCTGCTCCTGCTGGCCACACTGTTCCTGCTGCAGCCCAGGATGCCATTGGCCACCTGGGCACACTGCTGGCTCATGTTCAGGCGGCTGTCAATCAGCACCCCCAGGTCCCTCTCTGTTTGGCAGCTCTCAGCCACTCTGCCCCCAGCCTGTAGCTCTGCATGGGGTTGCTGTGGCCAAAGTGCAGCACCCGGCACTTGGACTTGTTGAATGCCATCCTGTTGGATTCTGCCCATCTGTCCAGCTTGGCAAGGTCCCTCTGCAGAGCTCTCCAACCCTCTAACAGATCAGCTCCTGCTCCCAACTTGGTGTCATCTGCAAATTCACTGATGATGGACTCAGCCCCCTCACCCAGATCATCAATGAAGATATTAAAGAGGATGGGGCCCAGCACTGATCCCTGGGGGACACCACTGATGCCTGGCTGCCAGCTGGCTGTGGCACCATTCACCACCACTCTCTGGGCTCAGCCTCCAGCCAGTCCCTTTCCTTCTCTTGTTATTTTTTTTGGGGGGGGGGCAAGTTCCTCTTGTGTTGCATGGTTGGAACCCTTTGGAACACTGCATTTTTGTGCTGTTGGTTGGGTTGGGTTGGGTTGGGCTTTTTTTCCTCCTTTAAATAGAAACTTTTGCAACAAACCCCCAATGTATATCAAATATAATTAAAAATTAACAGCTGATGAGTAGTACATTGTATCAAAAAAGGTACCAAGATAAACATTTTGGTTGGTTGGTTGGTTTTCTTCCCATGCACATACTTGCTTGCTTGCTTGGTTTTTGCTTATAGCTATGTATATATGTATATATTTTACATGCAAACATTACTCAAGTCAAAGTACAGCCACTACGAGACTGGGTCTGGATGCAGGCAAACCAAAACTGAGTGGGTGCAATTCAAGTTTGGCAACTCACTTGAGGAGGGTCCTGGGGGAACATCCTGGATGCCTCGAGGGGGCAGGTAAAAAATAATCATCATCATGTAAAAGAAAGGATGGGGGGGGGGGAAGGAGAGGGGGAGGGGGTTATGAACGGTTTGGGGGCAGGCTCGTCTGTATCGTCAGCCCCTGCCAGGCGGGTGGAGGATTGGACAGCGTGAGTGGGCAGCAGGTTGAGAGAGGTGACTCTGCCACTCTGCTCTGGTGGGGCCTGGCCTGGACTGCTGTGGTCAGCTCTGGGGCCCCCAGCGCAAGAGGGATGTGGACATGCCCTGCACTGGGTCCAGAGGAGGCCACAGAGATGATCAGAGGGCTGGAGGAACCTCCGCTGTGGGGACAGACTGAGAGAGTTGGGGCTGTTCGGCCTGGAGAAGATAAAGCTCCAGGGAGACCTTAGAGCTGCATTTCAGTATCTGAAGGGGACCTACAGGAAGGCTGAGGAGGGACTGTTTAGAAGGGGCTCGCGGCAACAGGATGAGGCCAGTGGCTTGAAACTGGAGCAGGGTGGATTTAGGTTGGACATCAGGAGGAAGTTCTGCACAATGAGGGTGGGGAAATACCGGAACAGGTTGCCCAGAGATGTGGTTGGGGCCCCATCCCTGGAGCATTCAAGGCCAAACTCAATGGGGTCCCGAGCAACCTGATCTAGTTGGAGGTGTCCCTGCTGACTGCAGGGGGTGTTGGACGAGAGGACCTTTGAAGGTCCCTTCCAGCCCAACGCAATCTGTGAGATTCTTTGCGCGCTCCGCCCAAGACCTGGTGTAAGCCAAGGCCATCGCCTGGCTGTGCGCTTGGGGCGTTGTGTTAGCGTGGGGCTGGGGGGGTCCGAAAGGGCTGAGGAGGGGGAAAGGCAAAATCACTCAGTACAGAAAGACAGCGCTTGTCACTTCGCGGTGTGGGTGCAACGTGCGCATGCACGCTCGGAGCAGATCACCTTCTGCCTCCCTTCGACTTCCCGGAGCGCAACTGCGGAGGAAGCGTTTGTGCCTTCGTGTAAGGAGGACGTATAAAACATTTGGTCGCAATCGTGCTGAAGCCTGAACCAGGGGAATCCAGCAGATGGAAGCTACGGAATGGATGAAGGCTCCTTCTGACCTCGTGGCGGGCTGGATGCGGTGCCGAACGCGTCGTCTCGTCGCATAGCCCTCCGCGGGCCGCTCGCGGCCACCACCCTCGGCGGCGCTCTGGTGACCAGGCCTCCTTTATTCAGAGCGCACACAAATACAGAGACAGAGATACCCACAGCAGTCAGCCTTCAGCAGAATCCAGGGATGAGATCGGCCGGAGCCTGGTATTTAGCAACGGAACGAAACCGGAACCCAAAACAACGCCAGAGGAGGAAACAGAACCGGGTGGAATGGCCTCAACAGAAGAGCTACAGGAGACGTGAAGGACGATCCTACGGCAGACTGCTCCCCGCCCGAGGCTGAAAGCCTTTTGTTGAGAGTACAAAAGACCTCCTGAGCATTCTGGTAGCATCTGACACCCTCCAAACCACCCCAGAGACAAAGCCAACCGCCAGGGTCCATCAGGATCTCTACCTGTCCTAAGCCACCGCTTCGCTTGCAGAAGGTTCAACAGCTCTGGGGCTTGGTAGATCCTCTGAAAGAAATTGGCCTGTCCAACCCTCTTCTCCTTCTTCCTATCAGCAGTGCTTCTCTGGCACCTCCCATCCTTCCTCCTTTAACCATTTGTCAGTGTCCTCTGGCCACCCTGCACCCCAAATGAGCCCTGCAGTGGTTCTTCAGACCCACGGGCGCAGAGTCCTGCCCAGGCTTCTCCTTCAGCGCTCCATCCCCACCAGCACATCACCTTCGCCCCTGTCCCAGGCTGCAAGTGCAGAAACCCACAGGGGCACGAAAGAAAGGAAGTGCCCAACGCAAGGGTGGTTGCAAGAACACAGAAATCTCATCCCTGAGAATCAGAGTTAGAGGTTTTGCTTATTATTATTAGTAGTAGTAGTAGTAGTAGTATTTTTGACCTTCTCTTAACAGGCAATGAGACCAAGATTCTCTCCAGCTGCCCTCACGCAATTTCTGCACCGTGGACCGTGGCCAGAGCTCTCTGAGGCTTGACATGCAGCGTGAAAGACACCTCTCCTGCAAGAGCATCTCTGCAGATGCTGTACTTTTCCACCTGCATCCCTCCTGCAGGACCTACACACTACTCCGTGAGAAAAGGCTGGGCTCGTTTGCTGCAATCGCTCCCCTCCCGCCAGTGAAAGTGTGGATCAAGGGGCTGGAAAAACCAAACCAAACCAAACCAAACCATAAAAATAAATAACTAAAAAAGAAAAAAAAGAAAATTAAAGAAGAAATAAACCAGACCAAAAATTAACAAAAAACAAACAAAAAAGGCCAACAAACCCCCCCCCCCCCCCAAACCAACCCCAAAACTATATATTTTGCCTTCCCCGCTGGAAGCTTCCAACCTGGTTCTCGGCCCCACTGTCCAGCGGATGCACCACAGGCCTGGTGCTCACTGTGGGCCTGGTGTGCTACAGGGGCCTGGTGCCCACCATGGGCTTGGTGCACGCTGTAGGCTTGGTGCACACCCTGGGCTTGGTGCACACTGGGGGTTTGGTGCACACCGTGGGCTTGGTGCATGCCGTGGGCTTGGTGCACACCAGAGGCTTGGTGCACACCCTGCGCATGGTGCACACCAGAGGCTTGGTGCACACCCTGCGCATGGTGCACACCAGAGGCTTGGTGCACAGAGGCCACCATGAGCTTGGTGCATGGTGCTGCACACCAGAGGCTTGGTGCCCACCAGAGGCTTGGTGTACACCATGAGCTTGGTGCACGCCCTGGGCATGCTGCACACCAGAGGCTTGGTGCCCACCAGAGGCTTGGTGTACACCATGAGCTTGGTGCACGCCCTGGGCATGCTGCACACCAGAGGAGGCTTGGTGCACACCAGAGGCTTGATGCACGCCCTGGGCATGGTGCACACCAGAGGCTTGGTGCACACCAGAGGCTTGGTGTACACCATGAGCTTGGTGCACGCCCTGGGCATGCTGCACACCAGAGGCTTGGTGCACACCGTGGGCATGGTGCACACCGTGGGCTTGGTGCACACCAGAGGCTTGGTGCACACTGTGGGCATGGTGCACACCGTGGGCTTGGTGCACGCCCTGGGCATGGTGCACACCAGAGGCTTGGTGCACACTGTGAGCTTGGTGCACGCCATGGGCTTGGGGCACACTGTGGAATTGGTATGGTGCGCACCATGGAATTGGTATGGTGCACACTGAGGGGGTCTGGTGTGGTGCACACTGGGGGCCTGGTGCCCACCATGGGCTCGGTGCACGCCCTGGGCTCGGTGCACTCCCTGGGCTCGGTGCACACCGCGGGCCTGGCGCCCTCCCCGCGGAGCGGCCGAGCCGAGCGGCTCCTGCTGGCTCTGCCCCTCCCTTCCCTCCCCTCCCCGCGCTCACCCAAGGTCTGATGCCTCAAAGCAAGAGGTTTGCATCGTCGCTGTGAAAAGATTTCAAAGGTTAGGCACTTAGTAGTGAACAACTGGAGCAGTCGGTAGAAACAGTGGGACCTGGAATGACAACTGGACTAATTCTCTACGTAAAGAGCAAATTTCGTTGGGTTTTGTTGTTGTTGTTGTTGTTGTTGTTTTTTTCCTTTTTCTTTCCTTTTTTTTTTTTTTGTCGTTTTGGTGGTTTTTTTTTTTGTTTTGTTATTTTTTTACTGTACAATTTACAAAAAAAAAATGCACACAATGAAAAGTTAAAGTTCTCAGCTAAGAGCTTGATAGAAAAACCAAGGACGTTTCTTCTTCTCACCCCTACACATTTCGTTGTTGTTGAATTGTTGTTGTTGGTGGTGGTGGTTTTTTTTTTCTCCCTCTTTTGTTTGTTGTTTGTTTCTGGATTTCCTTTTGTCTCGTGTGTGTGTTTAAAGTTTGGTGGTTTGGGGTTGGGTTTGTTTGGGGTTGGTTTTTTTTTTTGCTAGGTCAAGCTTATATTGTAAACAAGACAAAACAGTGAGGGCGTGTGGCGGTCGACAGGAGGGGGAGAGAGAGAGAGAGGGGGGGGGGGGGACGGCCAGAAAAGTCTCAGCAGCAAGGAAAGAGTCCTTACAAAGCAGCTCTTCTTTTGTGGCTTCGCCGTGGTGTGTCGTCGGGGTGAAGGAGCCCGGAGGTGGTGAGGAAAAGCAAAAGAGATCCACAGGGCAGCGGTGTCCCAGCAGAGTCCTGGGGGCTGGAACGCTCAGGGGGCGCGCCGCCAAAACAAAACCGGAACAAAACCCCAACGAACAAAACGAAACAAACAAACAAACAAAAAAAACCCAGGATTGAACATCAAGTCCCGAGGGACTGTCCTTTGTTCTGCGCTGTCTTGCTCCTCCCCCAGCTTCTCGGGGTTAGATCTCTTCTTTCCGGGCGGTGAAGGAGATAAAGAGGCGGGTGCCGTCTTTGTTCGTCAGTGTCCTGTTCGCGACCCCCCGACCTCCCACCCTGACCGGGAGGGGAGGGGGAGGGTGGGGAGGGGGAGGGAGGAGGAAAAATGAAAAGAAAATAATAAATGAATGAAGAAATAGCCCAACCGAACCGTGCCAGTCTCGGCCGGGATGGACAGTCTGCTTTTTGCCCACCGCCGAAGGTGGGGACTTGGCGTGTGGCAGGCTCGGCGCCCGGTGCGTGCCTTTGAACCTAGGCAAGGCCGGAGGGAGGTGGGAGAGAGGGGGAGGGAGGTGGGAGAGAGGGGGAAGGAGGGAGGGAGGGGAGTGCTCCCCACGTTGCCGTCCCCCTCAGGAAGGAGTCTTCACCTTCCATTTGCCTAGTGCAAAAAAAAAACCCCAAACAACAAATTAAAACAAACAAACAAACAAACAAAAAAATAACACCGAAAAAAAAAAAAAAAAAAAAGAAAGAAAGAAAAAGAAAACGAAAGAAAGAGAGGAGAGAGGCTGCAGGAGTGTCTCTGGCCCTGGGGGGGGGCACAGCAGAGTTCTCTTGGTGGGGGCCGCCCCGAGGGCCCCCTTCAGCCGCTGGGCACCGCAGCCTTCCAGATGATAAAACTCATCGATTGTAAGCGCGCTGGCCTGGGAGGGCTCCGCCGCGCCGCTAGCACCAGTCGTCCTCGTCGGCTTCCTGGTAGTAGCTACGTCCTCTGGTGCCAGTCCCGGGGCCCGTGTTGAGCCCCAGCGTGTAATGGTAGCCGTTGGGCACCCTGCGGATTTGGTGAGACTGGGAGGTCAGGGAGGAGACGTAAGAAGTCCTCGAGGACCGTCCCGAGTTGGTGGCCAGCGCCTCCTCGAAGGTGAGGGTGTCCTCCGGCACCGCGCGGTAGGGGCTGTCGGCGTCGTCGCGGTGGCCCAGGTAGGGGTCGGAGCCGATGCGAGCCACCGGCGGGGCGGGCGGCTGCTGCTCCCCCGCAGCAGCGCGTTGTGCTCGGACAGCCCGCGGCTCAGGCGGCCCGGGGAGAAGCTGGGCAGGCCGGCTTGGGAACTGGTGAAGTGCACGGGCGAGGAGTTAGCGGTCTTGTAAGTGATGCTGGGACGTGGGGTCAGTGGAGTCTGCGGGAGCTGCCTCCGGCCCCGGCACGGGGTACTAGCACCAGATGTCGACAGCAAGGGGCTCCCATTAACTGAACCACTGCCCTACATGAAAATTGGAACAAAGCAAATCAAAAAATAAAAAAAAAAAAGGGGAAACACCGGACGAACACAGAGGCAGGCAGGTAGAGAACAGAAGGAGAAGCAACAGAAGGGAGAGACGAGTCACAAGAGGAAAGAAAAGCGGGGGGGGGGGGAGGGTGAGGGGAAGAAAAAAGAAGGAGAAAAAAGAACAAAAAAGAGAGAGTTTAGACAAAGCACAGTCAGGGGGAGGAGGTTCTCGAGAAGTAGTTCAACACGAGATGTAAAGAGCTGGAGAACTCGGGGTCTGCGAGTGGCAGATCAGAACAGAAACGATCAGAGCACCGGTAGGACGCAAACTGGGAGACAGCTCCGACAGAAGGGGACACTGTCCGGAGGGGAGGAGGCATCCACAGCAGACATGGGCTCGGCATGCGCCTTACCTGCGCTGGGTGGGAGCAGCTCAGACACCTACGGGGGGGGTTTAGTGCACATACAGGTCTGCAAAACAGCAGGGTGGCCTTTGGGGTGGGTTGTGGCAGAACTTCACTCCCAGAGCTGAGAATGTATCTAAAGGGGACCGATGGGGAGGCTGGGGAGGGACTGTTCGGAAGGGTTTGTGGCGGTAGAACAAGGGGTTGTGGTTTGAAACTGGAGCAGGAGGGATTTAGGCTGGACATCGGGAGGAAGTTCTGCACAGTGGGGGTGGGGAAATACTGGAACAGGCTGTCCAGGGATGTGGTTGAGGCCCCACCCCTGGAGTCATTCAAGGTGGCCTTGATGCAGCTCTGGGCAGCCTGATCTAGTTGGAGATGTCCCTGGTGCCTGCAGGGGGCCAGTCAAGATGACCTTTGGGGCTCCCTCCCAGGCCAGTGCAACCTGTGAATCTGAATCCCCTCACTGAGAGGGGAACTGATGAATGCTCAGCAAGAGCTAAAGAGCAGGGGACAAGAGGCTGGTGTCAGACTCTTGTCAGTGGTGCCCAGGGACAGGGCAAGGGGCAAAGGACACAAAATGGAACCCAGGAGGGTCCAGAGAAACTTCTTTGGTGTGAGGCTGCTGGAGGCCTGGAGCAGGCTGCCCAGAGAGGTTGTGGAGTCTCCTTCTTTGGAGAGCCTCCAACCCCCCTGGCCGTTGTGATCCTGAGCAAGCTGCTGTGGGTGACCCTGATTCAGCAGGGGGAGCATGTTGGACTGAACGGTGCCCAGAGGTCCCTTCCAACCCCCACCATGCTGGGGTTCTGGGACTTCTGTGGTCAGCCATTGGATTATGTGGAAGGAGGATGTGGTGGCAGAGAGGTTTGTGGTGGTTTGGGGTGGTTTTGATGAAATCACAGAACGAGTTTGCTTGGAAGAGACCTTCGAGATCATCTAAACCAAACCCAACCAACAAACCAACCAGCAAGCCAGTGTCAAAAAGCCTTTGGGATGGGTGCTCACCATCTGATTCCTCCAAGAAAAAAGCCTTTACCTTCTCTTTAGTAGGACACATTCGATTTTGGAGTGGTAGAAGAGTCTGGCAGCTTCCTAAGTTACTAATAGCAATGTGTGGGAGTGAGCTAAGCTACAGCAAGGCATAAAAATGCCATGAGGAAGAGGAAGGAGCTCTCATCTTGGCATCTCTGTTTGCATTCTCCCAGGGAAGGACATCAGGAACCCTGGGAGCGTGGTTTAAAGGAATCCCTCAGCCTTTCATGACCTAACATTGTGAGGCCAGACCTTTAATTTTCCAAGGGCAGCTTTTCCTGCCTAGGAAAACACCAAAGGGTTGCTTGTTGGGCTATCAGTCACTGCTTGTCCTGCTCTGCTGGGGTTTCCCAGCAGGTTTCAGCCCAGCAGCTGGGTGGAGAGGTTGTTTTAAGCTGCTGTTGCCATGAGCTGTAGAAGCACAGAGTCACAGATTGGTTTGGGTTGAAAAGGGGCATTTAAAGCTCATCCAGTTCAACCCCTCCCTGTAGTCAGCAGGAACATCTGCAGCTAGAGCAGGTTGCTCAGAGCATCAACCAACCTCACCTGGAATGGTTCCAGGGATCCACCAGCTCTCTGGGCAGCCTGGGCCAGGGTCTTACCACCTTCAGTGTCAAAAAATGTCATCCTTCCAGTCTGAATCTCTCTTAGTTTGAAACCATCACCCCTTGCCCTGTCACAAGAGGCCCTACTCAAAAGGTTGTCCCCATCTTGGAGGGTTTTGCCATGCCACTAGCACCAGTCATTCTCATCAGCTTTGTGGCAGGCACTGTGTGCCACCTCTCATGCTCGTGCTCTGCCACCTTGCTGGCAGGGTGAAGCTCAAGCTCTTGTTTTGATATGTGCAGAAGTCTCCAGAGAATAGAATGGATTAGAAGGATAGGATAGGATAGGATAGGATAGGATAGGATAGGATAGGATAGGATAGGATAGGATAGAATAGGAATAGAATAGAATAGAATAGAATAGAATAGAATAGAATAGAATAGAATAGAATAGAATAGACCAGACCAGACCAGGTTGGAAGAGACCTCAGAGATCATCAAGTCCAACCTCTCACCCAACACCATCTAATCAACTCAACCATGGCACAAAGCACCCCATCCAGTCTCTTCCTAAACACCTCCAGGGATGGGGACTCCACCACCTCCCTGGGCAGCACATCCCAATGGCCAATCTCTCTTGCTGGGAAGAACTTTCTCCTCACCTCCAGCCTAAACCTCCCCTGGCACAGCCTGAGACTGTGTCCCCTTGTTCTGGTGCTGGCTGCCTGGGAGAAGAGACCAACCCCCACCTGGCTACAGCCTCCCTTCAGGGAGTTGGAGAGAGCAAGAAGGTCTCCCCTGAGCCTCCTCTTCTCCAGGCTAAGCAACCCCAGCTCCCTCAGCCTCTCCTCACAGGGCTGTGCTCCAGACCCCTCCCCAGCTTTCTTGCCCTTCTCTGGACACCTTCCAGCAAGTCAGTATCTTTCCTGAACTCGGTGATGTGTGCTGGGCCAGGGCTGCAGGGCAAAGCTGTGTCTCCCAAGGAGGGGCCAGACTAATGAACACAATACTTAGGAGTTAACAACACCTTGCATGTTAGGAACATCACCACAAGGGTAGTGGAACACAGGAATAGGTTCCCTGGGGAGGTGGTTGGGGCCCCATCCCTGGAGATATTCAAGGTGAGGCTCGACAAGGCTCTGGGCAGCCTGATCTAGTGGAGGATGTCCCTGTTGACTGCAGAGGGGGTTGGACTGGACGACTTTCAGAGGTCCCTTCCAACCCAGACCATCCTGTGATTCTGTGTGATCCTCTCAGCTAGAGAGCACACTGGAAGGTGGATCTGTCACTACAGAAAAGGCCCTTTTCCTCAGTTTTCAGAACATTAAGCTGTTCCCCAGGCCAGCAGAGCTCTGGAGCCCACACAACAGCAGCTGGAAAATCCTGCTAACGTGAGCCACCCTGCCGAGATCCCGGCTCTGCCTGGCTGGAGTCCCCATTCTGTGTTCCACAGGCTTGGACTGCAATGGGAAGCACTTCTTTGGCAACCACTGAGCGCCTGTGCACAGGGCAGCAGTAGGTGCTGCATGGCCACTGAGCTGGCAGGGGAGCAGCTCGGCTCAGCTGCCCCAGGTCCCACCCCACGCTGCCTTGGCTCAGATACACTTTCACCACCAGCACCAGCAGCTGCCGGTGCTCAGCTCTCCCAAGTTCTCTCCCAAAGCTGCTCTTGGCAGCGGGGTTTCTGCATGATGCTTTGCCACTCACTCTGTAGATGGCTACAGAAGAGCCAGCAGGCGATATTTCCAACCCTCCCTGGGATGTGAAGCACCAAGCAGAACCTCAGTGGCTTTATCTCCTCCTGCCTGGCCTCCCTCCCTCCCTCCTTCTGTCCATTAAAATAGCAAATCACAGGCAAGGTGCTTACATCCCTGGAAGATCTCAGGGCTCTTTTCCCACCCTGCATCTCCTCACCTGTCTGTGTGGACCATGCTCTGGCCTTCCATTGGGTGAGGTGGGCCTGCTCTGCTCGGTGGCCTTGGCCTGCGCTCGGTCCCGGCTGCCGTAGCGGTCGCAGGAGTAGAAGCGCTGCTTTTCCGAGGAGGAGGAGGAGTGCTGCTTCCTCTCTTGGGACCGGCCACGCTCCTGCTTCTTGTCCTTGGAAGCAGACTCACCAGAGTGGGCCACTGAAAGGACAATATTGGTTGGGGTCAGCAGTGTGGAAGACATCCCCAAGCGTAGGGCAGGGAGGTTCTTCTGTGCACGTGAAAACCCAAATCACATCGGATCACAGATCAGAGGATCAGAGCATCAGAGGATCACAGGATCAAAGTATCACAGGTCACAGGATCAGAGTATCACAGGATCACAGATCACAGGATGTAAGGGGTTGGAAGTGACCTCTGGAGATCTTCCAGTCCAACCCCCTGCCACAGCAGGACCTTAGAATCCAGCACAGGTCACACAGGAACACATCCAGATGGGTCTGGAAAGTCTCCAGAGGAGACTCCACAACCTCTCTGGGCAGCCTGCTCCAGGGCTCTGTGACCCTCAGAGTGCAGAAGTTCCTCCTCATGTTGAGGTGGAACTATGCTGCAGGTTCCATCCACTGTCCCTTGTCCTATCATGGGGCACAGGTGAGCAGAGGCTGTCCCTGTCCCTTCCTTCCTGACACCCACCCCTCATGTATTTCACAGAATCACCAAGGTTGGAAGAGACCTCAAAGATCATCGAGTCCAACCTGGCACCACAGACCCCATGACTAGACCATGGCACCAAGTGCCACATCCAATCCCCTCTTGAACACCTCCAGGGATGGTGACTCCACCACCTCCCTGGGCAGCACATCCCAATGATGAATGACTCTCTCAGTGAAGAACTTTCTCTTCACCTCCAGCCTAAACTTGCCCTGGTGCAGCTTGATTTATAAACATTGATCAGATCCCCTCTCAGCCTTCTCCCTCTCCAGACTAACCAGCCCCAGGGCTCTCAGCCTCTCCTCACCAGGCAGCGCTGCAGTCCCTTCAGCATCCTTGAAGCCCTCCCTTGGACTCTCTCCAGCAGGTCCCTGTCCCTTTTGAACTGGGGAGCCCAGCACCGGATGCAGTATTCCAGGTGGGGGCCTCACTAGGGCTGTGCTTGCCGGAGGCAGGAGGCCAAGGGACAAAGGCTTACCAGCTTCTCCGTCGGCCAGCTGGTGGGAGGCCTTCTCCAAGGACTTCTGCTTCTTCTCTTTCCGCCGGTGGCAGCGGTGGTGGTGGTGGTGGTGCCCTTGCTCGGGCGGCACACGCTCCAGGGAGTACTCGTAGAGGTGCATGGCGTGGGGGCGCTGCGGGGTCAGCGTGGAGACGGAGCGCTTCATGGGGCTGGTGTCCGGGATGGGCTGCAAGGCAGGCAGAGGGACACGGAGCGGGGTGAGGGCAGCCCCTGCGCCCCGCTCAGCTGCTTCGTTCCCACCACGGGGAGGGGCAAACAGCGAGAGAAGAGGGGCGGGGGGGGGGAAAGGAGGAAAACAGTTAACTGCGTCTAACCGGTGTGGGCAGCAGGATGTGGGGGGCGGTGGGTGGAGTGCTCAGTCTGAGGAGCAAACGTGAGTGAGCCCCGTTGGCTGAAATGGGCTTGGCTGCTAGCAGGGAGCCCGAGCGAGCTGCAGCACTGCACACCACACACAGCCTGACAGGAGCCAGCAGCCCAGGGGCAGGGGCACGGAGCAGTGCAGGAGCCAAGCGTCTCACAAAGAGAGTTCTCCATGACTAGTTTCACCCAAAGCTGCTTGAGGGCCTGTGGGCATCCTAAAGCAGCTCCAAAGAGCCTGAAAGCTCTGCTGGGCATCACATGGAGAGGGAGAAAAATCAGGGTAGGGCATAGGCCAAGCCACTGAGAATCTGCTTCTACCTCCCTGCAACTGAAGGCATCTCCCATCAAACACAGAATCATTGAGGCTGGAAAAGACCTTCAAGATCAATGAGTCCAACCATTAACCCTGCTCTGCCATGTCTAGCACTAAGGCATACCCCTCAGCATCACATCTACAGGGCTTTTCAACACCTCCAGGGATGGGGACTCCACCACCCCCTGGGCAGCCTGTGCCAGTGCCTGACTACCCTTTAAGTGGAAAAGAATTCTAATGCCCAGCCTAAGCCTCCCCTGGTGCAGCCTGAGGCTTGTTCTGAGTTAGTTGGGAAGTACTCCTTGAAGCCCTTATGGCTGGGACAAGCAGGACATCTCCAGAATTGCCTGTTTGGGTTTGCTGGTGCTCTTGTCAAGCAATTTGTGGCCAAACATAGAATCACAGAATGGTAGGCAGGCGTTGCAAGGGACCTCTGAAGATCATTGAGTCCAACCCCTCCCTGCCAAGGCAGGATCACCTAGGGCAGGTCACACAGGAACTCATCCAGACAGGGGCAAGATCTGGACACTAAGTGCAGCAGTGCAGCCTGCCATGGGCATTGCTGGACCATGGGGCAGCTCCAGACTCTGGTCCCTTCCCTATAGATTGAAAACCTTGCAAAGGTGTCCTGCAGAAACCAAGCCAAGTGGACAGCAGGGCAATTCTCACAGCCTTTCTCTTCCCTGCTGCTCAATCACCAGGGACAAGGCTCAGAAAACAAGGATCATTCACAGAACCACAGAACTGTCAGGGCTGGAAGGGACCTCAAGGCTCAGCCAGTTCCAACCCCCCTGCCATGGGCAGGGACACCTCACACCGCAGCAGGTTGCTCACAGCCACATCCAGCCTGGCTGCAAACACCTCCAGGCAGGAGGCTTCCTCCACCTCCCTGGGCAGCTTGTGCCAGGCTCTCACCACCCTCCTGGGGAAGAACTTCTTCCTCACATCCAATCTCAATCTCCCCACTTCTAGATTTGCTCAATCCCCCCCAGTTCTATCATTCCCTGACACCCTCAAAAGTCCCTCCCCAGCTTGCTTGTAGCCCCCTTCAGATACTGGAAGGCCTCAGAAAGGTCTCCTCAGAGTCTTCTCTTCTCCACACCGAATAACCCCAATGCTCTCAGCCTGTCTCCACAGCAGAGGTCCTCCACATATCACAGTCTCACAGTATGACTAAGGTTGGAAGAGACCTCAAAGATCATCGAGTCCAACCTGGCACCACAGACCTCATGACTAGACCATGGCACCAAGTGCCACGTCCAATCCCCTCTTGAACGCCTCCAGGGATGGCGACTCCACCACCTCCCAGGGCAGCACATTCCAATGCCTAACAACTCTCCCTGTGAAGAACTTTCTCCTCACCTCCAGCCTAAACTTCCCCTGGTGCAGCTTGAGACTGTGTCCCCTATGTCCCACATGCCCTTCTCTTTCACTCTGGTGGCTTCCAGCTGCCTCTGTGGTGAAGTGAGAACTTCATCCGTGCTCCAGAGGCTTCCCTGGGTCTGGCACTGCATCAAAGCTGCGTGGCAGAGGAAAGACCTTGGAGCATGGTGGTGCAGGCTGCCGGGGAGGGAGCTCAGGCTGTCCTCCTGCCCCTCAGCTTGGTCAGGTGCTCACTTGTTTGACTCCACCATCCAATATGTGCCTCCAACGAGGGTTCTCCCAGAACATTTACTTTGTTCACTGTAACCTTTCCACAGCGCCCTGCCTTACCTTTACTGTCTCTGCTGCTTTGTTTGCTTATCCCCAAATTCAGAGCTCTGCTGCCCCGTGGTATTTACACAGCACAAAGCCAATTGTTTCCCAGCTCTGCTCCTCATTTTGAGTGGGAAGAACCTTCCCTGTGAGCTGTCATGGGTGGATTAGCTTGTGTGAGCCGTGCAGGCTGAGCTGAAGTTTGCTCTGGGGCTCTCTCTTGCTAGGCAGGACCCAAATTTTGGTGCTTCCCACTGGAGTGACTCTTAGAGGCACAAAGAAGACACTGCTGGGGTGGGGAAGCGCAGCAGAGAGCAGGGCCTGCAGCATTGGTGGGCTCTGGGGTCTGCACCAGGTCCCTTAGCTGTGTTTGTCCCCTCCTGTGGCCCTTGCTGTGTGGCCAAGGAATGATACTGAAGAGTTTCATGGTTGTCCTCCTTGCTTAATGCTGAGCCTGAGGATGGAGGGAGGCAGAGAGGTCTGTAAACTGGATGGTCTGATGGGAAAGCAAGGCAAAATGCTTCCCACCTCCCCAGGTTCAATACTTCCAGACTTCCAGATTGCCAAACTCCACATAGGAGCTGCCAGGACAAACAGAAATGTCCCAAGGCAAAGCCACACAAATCAGTCAGAAGTGGCCATTTCTCTTTGGACTTTGGGCCTGGTTCTGGGCTTATTCCAGGGACACAAGTCCCTACTGACCCCAGGGAGAAGTGGCAAAGCAATGAATTCCTTTTCCATAAACCCTGATGATGCTCTTGTGAGGTTAACAGGACATGCACAGAGACCATGCCATAACCCTTCAGAGGGTTACTAATTGCTTCTTCGTTACCAGAGGGATTACTTTCACACCTAAATCCCTGGGCAAGGAGACATACAAACCCAACCCAACCAACCAGTAACCAGCAAACTAGACAACCAGCAAACCAACCACCAAACAACCAGCCAGCCAGCCAATCAACCAGCAAACCAAGCAAGCAACCAACCAGCCAGCCAACCAGCCAACCTGCCAGCCAACCAATCATCAAACAAACCACCAATCAACCAGCCAGCCAACCAACCAACCAACCAGCCAATCAACCAACCAACCAGCAAACCAAGCAAGCAACCAATCTGCCAGCCAGCCAATCAACCAGCCAGCCAATCAGCCAGCTAGCCAGTCAGCCAACCTGCCAACCAACCAGCCAGCCAAACAACCCACCAGCCAACCAACCAACCAGCCAAACAACCAACCAGCCAGCTAGCCAGTCAGCCAACCCATCAACCAACCAACCCACCAACCAGCCAACCAACCAACCCGCCAGCCAACCAACCAGCCAGCCAACCCACCAACCAACCAACCAACCAGCCAAACAACCCACCAGCCAGCCAAATAGCCAACCAGCCAGCTAGCCAGTCAGCCAACCCACCAACCAACCCACCAACCAGCCAACCCACCAACCAACCAACCATCCAGCCAAACAACCAACCAGCCAGCTAGCCAGTCAGCCAACCCATCAACCAACCAACCAACCAACCAACCCACCAACCAACCAACCAACCAACCAACCAACCAACCAACCAACCAGCCAGCCAACCAACTAGCCAAACAACCAACCAGCCAGACAGCCAGCCAACCAGCCAGCAACTAACCAATCTGCTAGCTAGCCAACCAACCAACCAGCCAACCAACCAACCAACCAGCCAGCCAACCAACCAGCCAACCAACCAGCCAGCCAACCAACCAGCCAGCCAACCAACCAGCCAGCCAACCAACCAACCAGCCAACCAACCAACCAGCCAACCAACCAACCAGCCAACCAACCAACCAGCCAGCCAGCCAACCAACCAGCCAGCCAACCAACCAGCCAGCCAACCAACCAGCCAGCCAACCAACCAACCAGCCAACCAACCAACCAGCCAACCAACCAACCAGCCAGCCAACCAACCAGCCAGCCAACCAACCAACCAGCCAGCCAACCAACCAACCAGCCAGCCAACCAACCAGCCAGCCAGCCAACCAACCAGCCAAACCAACCAGCCAGCCAACCAACCAACCAACCAGCCAACCAACCAACCAACCAACCAGCCAACCAACCAACCAACCAACCAGCCAACCAACCAGCCAACCAACCAACCAACCAGCCAGCCAACCAACCAACCAACCAGCCAACCAACCAACCAACCAGCCAACCAACCAACCAACCAGCCAACCAACCAACCAACCAGCCAACCAACCAACCAACCAACCTGCTAGCTAGCCAACCAGCAATCCACCCAGCAAACCAACCAACCAGCAAGCTAGCCAACCTCTCACCCACCCACCCCTGCCCTCCGTGCTGTGGCAGCGTGCGGCGTGCAAGTGTGGCCCGAGGGGACCGCAGCGGAGTGGAAGGAGCTAGCGGCTGTGCCGCTGGGGGCCCCGGGCTCCACAGGAGAGCAGAGAGAAGTAGAGGGTGAAGGAAGGTTCATTATTTCTTAGGAGGAATCAAAGAGGAGACAAGTTAGTGCAAACTACATACTGCCAGGTAACTCCCAGGTGACCGTGCTTTGCTCCTCTGCAAACAATTCGGACAAGATGAGAGACATTATTGGCGGCAGCCCCACAGTACAGCCAGTGTCAGACATCGCGGCAGATGGGCAGCAGGACCCCAGGACGAGAAGGGAGGGGAGGTGGTGGAAGGGGGGGCACAGCAAAGAGGTGAGGTGGGGAGCACGGGAAGGGGGTTCAAAAGTGGAACGTAAAAGGACAGGGGGAGCGCAGGGAGGCGGAAAGGGAGACGGCCAGGGGGACAAGGAGCAGCGCAGAGAAGGGTTAGAAGGAACTCAAAGGTTGGGGGCAGCAGAAGCAGCACAGGAGGGAGAGGGTGGAGGGTGTGGAGGGGGAAGACACACACAGAGAGGACATCAGTTATTGAGCCGAAGCTACAACCACCCAAACATCGCAGTGTTAACGAGGTTAGATCTGCTGGGCTGCCGCAGGCCTGATTCGTGGCAGGGGTTGAGAAACACACAACTGTCTGGGCTGGGAAAGCTCTCCAAGACCACAGAGTCCAACCATCAACCTAACATCACCACGGCCACCAAAGCATGACCAAAGTGCCATGGCCACAGGGTTTTTGAATGCCTTCAGAGACAGTGACTCCAGCACCCCCTGGGCAGCCTGTGCCAATCCCTGACCGCTCCTGCAGCAGAGGAATTCTTCCTAATCTCCAACTTAAACCTCCCCTGCTGCAACGTGAGGCCGTTTCCTCTTGTCCTGTCACTTGAGACTAGGGGGGAAGAGACCGATCCTCAGCTGGTTCCAACCTCCTTTCAGGGAGTTGGAGAGAGCCAGAAGGTCTCCCCTCAGCTTCTTCCTCTCCAGACTGAACACCCCCAGCCCCCTCAGCCCCTCCCCAGCTCAGCTGCTCCTCCCCAGCTCCCTCAGCTGCTCCTCCCCAGCCCCCTCAGCTGCTCCTCCCCAGCCCCCTCACTGCTCCTCCCCAGCCCCCTCGCTGCTCCTCCCCAGCCCCCTCAGCTGCTCCTCCCCAGCTCCCTCAGCTGCTCCTTCCTAGCTCCCTCAGCTGCTCCTCCCCAGCCCCCTCAGCTGCTCCTCCCCAGCTCCCTCACTGCTCCTCCCCAGCTCCCTCACTGCTCCTCCCCAGCCCCCTCACTGCTCCTCCTCAGCCCCCTCAGCTGCTCCTCCCCAGCCCCCTCAGCTGCTCCTCCCCAGCTCCCTCACTGCTCCTCCTCAGCCCCCTTAGCTGCTCCTCCCCAGCCCCCTCAGCTGCTCCTCCCCAGCTCCCTCAGCTGCTCCTCCCCAGCTCCCTCACTGCTCCTCCCCAGCCCCCTCAGCTGTTCCTCCCCAGCCCTGCTCTCCAGACCCTTCCCCAGCTTCATTGCCCTTCTCTGGACATGCACCAGCACCTCAATGCCCTTCTTTGCATGGGCCAGCTCTGCCCTGGGGAACACCTACTGTGCTCCTGCAGAAGGCACTCCCTCCTCCAGACCTCTAACAGCAGTGGAAAGGAGGTCTCCAAGGCAAGGCTCATGCTGCTGGCAGTGCTGCTGCCAACTGCATCACCTTGGGAGGAAAGACAGAACTTGTGGTCTGGAATAAATCATAGACTCATAGAATGGTTTGGGCTGGAAGGGACCTTAAAGATCATCTAGTTCCACCCACCCTGCCATGGCCAGGGACACCTCCCACTAGTGCAGGTTGCTCAGGACTCAAGGACAGCTTTTTGTTGTGGCAAGGAGGGAGGGAGAGAGCATGGCTCTGCTCTGGGGTCAGTTTGTTGAGCAGAGCTCCTGCTAAGGCACAGTCCCAGCACTTTCTGCAGTCAGCTGGGAAATTTGCTCACCCCTAAAGTGCAGCTCTTGCCACCTTAGCAAAATGATTCTCTCTGCTGGAGCTGGTGCTCTGAATGCCAACAGAGGGGCTCAGGTTGATGGTGCAGCTGATCTTTCATGTCCTGCTTCCCTTGTTGAGCAATGGGCAGAGCCCAGCTCCATGGGCTGCTCAGCCCTGGCTGCATGAATCAGGCCCTTTGGATGAGAGAGACTCAGCTGGGAGGGGTGAGATGTTCTGACACACAGGAGGGTGGCTGGAGAGCATCTGGGACAGCAAGCCAGCAACAAACAGGTGAAATGCCCCCAAATGACCTCTGGGAAGCATGATTGCCTGCACACTAAGCAGCATCCACAAGCTGCTCTCAATTCAGTTCTGGTGATGAGGTTTCCTTATGAGAAGGTAAACAAGGCAAACCCTCAGCAGCACTTTCCCGACCAAGGTGACAACACAGTTTGTGCTAAATGCTGTGGGAAGAGAAAGAAAACCAGGAGGAGGCCAAGTGTCTGAGTGCAGCCTTCCTGGCAGAGGCTCCCTGGTGTTTCCTGTAGCCACAGCAGTCCTCAAGGAGCCTCCCAGCACATCTCCAGCTCTCCTCCTGCTGAGGGGACAGGAGTGTGCCTTGACTGCCTGGGTGGAGAGATGGTCAGTGGGAAACATGCCTTCCAGGCTGGCAAAAGGGCTGTCCCCAGTTCCTCTGGGGAGAGACACTCTTGGGCAGGTGGTCATCAGTTAGCTACCCAGAGAGAGGAGATGACTCTGGGCTGCTTTCTGCCGTGACCAGGGATGAGTAAAACTGGGGAGAGTGCTGTGCCTACACCTGAGTACCTGGCTGCTTGTCTCCAGGTCCAGCAAACATCCTTGAAAACAAATGTTCACAAGCAACTTCCAACACCATGACAAGCAGGGGGCAGAGGTGGAGCTCCTGACCCGGTGTCCCCTCACCAGCGAGGTCTCCCTTGCTCACCTGAGTCTCGGCGGCCAGGCGTGGCATGGAAGCTGCCCGCCCCTGGCTCTCCAGACCTGGTTGGTGCTCTCCATTGGCAACTGTGGGGCTGATTTCCTTCATTTCTACCACCTGAGCCAAACAAAAAGTGGTTTTGGTAGCAAGAAGATGACCATCAGCTTTGAAGGCATCATCTGAGGAGGCTTCTGCCTCTAGAGATGCGAGTGTGGTGGGTGGGGGTTGGTCTCTTCCCTCAGGCGGCCAGCACCAGAACAGGAGGACACAGTCTCAAGCTGTGCCAGGGGAGGTTCAGGCTGGAGGTGAGGAGAAAGTTCTTCCCAGCAAGAGAGATTGGCCATTGGGATGTGCTGCCCAGGGAGGTGGTGGAGTCACCATCCCTGGAGGTGTTTAGGAAGAGCCTGGCTGAGGCCCTTGGTGCCATGGTTGAGTTGATCAGATGGTGTTGGGTGACAGGTTGGACTTGATGATCTCTGAGGTCTTTTCCAACCTGGTTCATTCTATTCTATTCTATTCTATTCTATTCTATTCTATTCTATTCTATTCTATTCTATTCTATTCTATTCTATTCTATTCTATTCTATTCTATTCTATTCTATTCTATTCTAATTCTATTCTATTCTATTCTATTCCATTCTAACTCAAGAGCTGTGGAGAGCCCAGGTTACTCTGTCTGCAGTGCTGTTTACAACAAGGACCACACTGGGCCAAGCTCTTCCATCAGCCATGGCAAGGAGCCCCAGCTGTGCCCTGTGAAACCCCTCAGCTGAGCTGGCACACTGCTGGCAATGGGATTGGCACCGTGGGGGCAGCTGGGAAGGGGTAACCCCAGGGACCTTCTTGCAGCAGACACCATTCTGTGAGAAACATCTCCACATGCAGAGCTATCAGGCTGCAGAAGCTCCCAGGTTTGGGTTTCTCCATAATGTCCAAGTGAACTTGGGGTTGTGAGAGCCAGAACAATATTTGTGCCAAGGGAGAGATGTGTGCCAAGGGAGAGGTGCCTGCTGCACCTCACCATAGCATCATAGAATCAATAAGGTTGGAAAAGACCTCAGAGATCATCAAGTCCAACCTGGCACCCAACACCTCCTGACAACTAAACCATGGCTCCAAGTGCCACATCCAGTCCCCTCTTGAACACCTCCAGGGATGGGGACTCCACCACCTCCCTGGGCAGCACATTCCAATGGCTAACAACTCTCTCTGGGAAGAACTTTCTCCTTACCTCCAGCCTAAACCTCCCCTGGCACAGCTTGAGACTGTGTCCTCTTGTTCTGGTTCTGGCTGCCTGGAAGAAGAGACCAACCCCCACCTGGCTCCAACCTCCCTTCAGGGAGCTGTAGACAGCAATAAGGTCTCCCCTGAGCCTCCTCTTCTCCAGGCTAAGCAACCCCAGCTCCCTCAGCCTCTCCCCACAGGGCTGTACTCCAGACTCCTCCCCAGCTTTCTTGCCCTTCTCAGGACACCTTCAAGTGTCTCCTTAAACTGAGGAGCCCAGAACTGGACACAGGACTCCAGGTGTGGCCTAACCAGCTTCCCCCTCATTGCTCACCCTTTCAATGGGGATTTCTTCCGAGTGGCCTCGTTCAAAAGCCGGGGTCCTGGTTTCATAGAACACATCCTGGGTGCGTTGGGTCCCCCAGGAGCTGGACTCTTTGATTCCACCCTCCGGGGCTGGTCTGTCAGGAGGGAAAAAGAGGGAAAAAAACATCAGCTCTTTTGTAAAGAGGTTTTGTTTGCCTTCTTGTGGTGAAGGTAAGCCACTCAGATACTCTTGGAGTCCCCAGCAGTGGGATATGGTCCCAGCCATGGTGTGAAGGGGCTGCTGGTCTTGGTGTCCCCAGCAGTGGGATATGGTCCCAGCCATGGTGTGAAGGGGCTGCTGGTCTTGGTGTCCCCAGCAGTGGGAAAGTGTTCCCAGCCATGGTGTGAAGGGGCTGCTGGTCTTGGTGTCCCCAGCAGTGGGATATGGTCCCAGCCATGGTGTGAAGGGGCTGCTGGTCTTGGTGTCCCCAGCAGTGGGAAAGTGTTCCCAGCCATGGTGTGAAGGGGCTGCTGGTCTTGGTGTCCCCAGCAGTGGGAAAGTGTTCCCAGCCATGGTGTGAAGGGGCTGCTGGTCTTGGTGTCCCCAGCAGTGGAATATGTTCCCAGCCATGGTGTGAAGGGGCTGCTGGTCTTGGTGTCCCCAGCAGTGGAATATGTTCCCAGCCATGGTGTGAAGGGGCTGCTGGTCTTGGTGTCCCCAGCTGTGGGAGACTGTCCCAGCCATGGTGTGAAGGGGCTGCTGGTCTTGGTGTCCCCAGCAGTGGGAGACTGTCCCAGCCATGGTGTGAAGGGGCTGCTGGTCTTGGTGTCCCCAGCAGTGGGATATGGTCCCAGCCATGGTGTGAAGGGGCTGCTGGTCTTGGTGTCCCCATGTGTGCAGCCCCACCTCCAGAGCTACTGAACCATCAGTGGTTGGGGCTGCTGCCTCCCCCAGTGTGCCCTTCCCCTCTGTCTGGGCTGTGGGATGGGGGGTCCCAGGATACTCACAGGGCCCCACCATTGTTGAGCGAGGCTGAGCTCTTCTGCCGCAGGAAGGCCTTGGCGTTGCTGAACGCCGCGGGCTGGGTCTGCTCCAGAGTGGCCTTCAGGGGGTGGAAGAGTGACACAGGTCCAGGCTGCAAAGCACAAGGGAAAGATGTCAGAGACAGAGCTGTGCACAGGCAGGAGGGGCTGCAGTGCTTCTCCTAGCCAACGCAAAAGTCCTCTTTGTCACCCCGAGAGGTCAGCCCAGCAGAAAGCACGTCGCAGCCTTCCCACAGCTGCAGGAGGCTCTGCAGGACGTTTGCTGTCCCCAGCTCTGCACAAGCCAAGGTCATGCTGCAGACCTCCTTCCCCCTCCCAGAGCACTGCCCCTGTCACCAGGGTGCAGCAGGGGCTCCGTACACTGCAGTGACCCTTTGGGCTGCGAGATTCAGGTGGCTTGAGTGGCACTGGGTCTGCTGCGGGACAGACACAGGCTGTGCTGGAGATCAGCTGGATGATGCTCCTGAAATCAGGGCCTACAAGAAAGCTGGGGAGGGACTTTTGAGGGTGTCAGGGAGGGATAGGACTGGGGGGGGATGGAGCAAAACTAGAAGTGGGGAGATTGAGGTTGGATGTCAGGAAGAAGTTGTTCCCCAGGAGGGTGGTGAGAGCCTGGCACAGGCTGCCCAGGGAGGTGGTGGAAGCCTCATCCCTGGAGCTGTTTGCAGGCAGGCTGGATGTGGCTGTGAGCAGCCTGATCTAGTTTGAGGTGTCCCTGCCCATGGCAGGGGGTTTGGGACTGGATGGTCCTTGGGGTCCCTTCCAACCCTGACAATTCTGTGATTCTATGAAGTTGTTTTAGTTGGAAGAGACCTTTAAGGTCATCAAGTCCAACCATTGACCCAGCACTGCCAGGTCATCACTAAACCAGGTCCCTCTGCACCACACCTCCATGACTTTGAAACCCCTCCAGGGATGAGGACTCCACCACTGCCCTGGGCTGCCTGTTTCAGGCCTTGACAAGCCTTTGGGGGGAAGAAATTGCTCCTTGTGTGCAACCTAAACCTCCCCTGGTACAACACGAGGCCCTTCCCCCTTGCCCTATCACCTACTACAAGGGAGAAGAGACCCATCCCCAGATACTGGTCCTATCAGAGCCCCCTGGGCTTTAATCCCAAGCCAGAGGGATGGAAATATTTTCAGGAGGTTGCAAGCATCCTCAAACCTATTAGAGCCAAAAAAGAGCTTGAAGCATTCCCATTTCCAGGAGCATCTTCAGCATTTTATAACCAAACCAGCAGCAGCATTCACTAAGCCCTTGGTGTCCCATTTGGTGTTCACTACTCCTTAGGCCACCTCTGAAAGCAACACCTTGGGGTGGAAAGATCTTTCCAGACCTCCTGAAAACAGCAACTAGAACAATTCTTCTCCTTTTTCCTGTTGTTGGGGTTTTTTTTGTTGGTGGTTTGGGGTTTGGTTTGGGGTTTTGGTTGGGTTTTTTTTTGTTTGTTTTGGTGGTTGGTTTTATTTGGGGGGGGAGGTAGTTGGGGATGTTTTTGGTGGTTGGTTTCTTTTTTGTTGCTTGTTTGTTTGGTTTGAGAGAGAAAGAATTCCAGGAGAGCTTCCCATTCCCCAGCCACCATTTTCAACCCCTGCCTGGAGCAGCAGCCAGGCTTCCTCCCAGGCAAGCAGCACCAGAGCATGAGGACACAGTCTCAAGCTGTGCCAGGGAAGGTTTAGGCTGGAGGTGAGGAGAAAGTTCTACCCAGCAAGAGAGATTGGCCATTGGGATGTGCTGCCCAGGGAGGTGGTGGAGTCACCACCCATGGAAGTGTTCAAGAGGGGATTGGATGTGGCACTTGGTGCCATGGTTTAGTCAGGAGTTGTTGGGTGACAGGTTGGACTCGATGACCTTTGAGGTCTCTTCCAGCCTTGGTGATCAGATCCTGGGCTGCAGCAGGAGAAGTGTGGCCAGCAGGGCAAGGGAGGGGATTCTCCCCCTCTGCTCAGCTCTGCTGAGACCCCACCTGGAGTACTGCCTCCAGTTCTGGAGCCCCTATTCCAAGAGGGATCTGGAGGTGCTGGAAGGTGTCCAGAGAAGGGCCACGAGGAGGAGCAGAGGGCTGGAGCACCTCTCCTGTGAGGACAGACTGAAGGAGTTGGGGCTGTTCAGGCTGGAGAAGAGAAGGCTCTGAGGTGACCTCATTGTGGCCTTCCAGTATCTGAAGTGGGCTACAGGAAGGCTGGGGAGGGACTGCTCAGGCTCTCAGGTAGTGCTAGGACTAGGGGGAATGGAATGAAGCTGGAGATGGGGAGATTCAGGCTGGAGGTGAGGAGGAAGTTCTTCCCCATGAGAGTGGTGAAGCCCTGGAATGGGTTGTCCAGGGAGGTGGTTGAGGCCCTGTCCCTGGAGGTGTTTAAGCCCAGGCTGGAGGAGGCTGTGGCCAGGCTGCTCTAGTGTGGGGTGTCCCTGCCCATGGCAGGGGGGTTGGAACTAGCTGATCCTTGTGGTCCCTTCCAACCCTGACTGATTCTATGATACTGTGATTCTGTGAAACATGCCAGTGATCCTTGTGGGAGCTGCCCAAGGCTGGAGAAGAGGCTGGGCCAAGAGGAAGGCTGGAGAAGGACCTTTTGGCTGAGTACCTGGCAGAGGCCCCCAGGCGGCTGGACTTGCTCCCTGCTGTTCTTGTTCTGCTTGTAGAAGTCAAATATCATCAGCGCCGCGTAGACCTTCCCCACTGTCATCTCATCGGCTGGCAGAGGAGGGGAGAAGGGAGGAGGAATGGCACAGGGTTGGGAGAAGAGAAGAACAAGTCAAAGAGCACAAGAAATAACAACAGATGGGCAAGAAAACGAGGGGGGGGAAAGTGACATTGGAATAATGAGGCAAAGCAGGCACAGAAAAGGGAGGGAAAGAGAAGCAGCAGCAAGAAAAGGTTACCACAAACTTCTTCAGCTCATTGAAGCTTGAGGGGAGATTGAGCCTGGAGATGAGGAAGAAATTCTTACCAGTGAGGGTGGGGAGACACTGGCACAGGTTGCCCAGGGATGCCCCCTGCCTGGTGCTGTTGAAGGCCAGGCTGGATGAGGCTTTGAGCAAGCTGGGCTGGTGGGAGGTGTCCCTGCCCATGGCAGGGGGTGGAACTGGATGGTCTTCAAGGTCTCTTCCAACCCAACCCATTCTATGATTCTGTGGTTGCCTGTCTCTCCCTTTGAGGTGTGAGGAGGATGGCCTCCTGTCCCCAGCCCTCTGTGGCAAACTTTCCACAGAGCCCATGCAGAAAGAAAACAGCAGGCAGGGAAACTCTGTGGCACCGAGAGCAGTGCCAGCAGAAGACTTGCTAAATTAATAGCAGAGCCCCAGCCAGCTTTTCATCAACACAGAAGCCTTACTCCCATTCCTTTGAGTTGTACTCAGCAGAGCCATAATGGGCTCCTTTCCATTTAAAGAGGACTTGGGTTTTCCAGATGGCTCTTTCCAGCCTCCCAGCTCTGCCACCAGCCTGTCCCTGCACAGCAATGGAGCTCTGGAGAGCAGGGTTACAGCAGCAGATAGAGAGGCAGCCTAAGAGGGGAGGAGGGGAAGGCTTCACTGTCACCACTCGCTGATTTACACCTCCTCAGGTGGTCCAAGCTCAGGAAATCTACCTTAGCATGAGGAAACACATGCCCAGCTGTGACCTCAACTTCCCTGCTCCTTGTGTCACCCAGGAAGAGAGGTGCTGGCTGTGAACACTGTGGAAAGGACACCCTGAAACCAACCTGTGCTTGGTTACTCTGCTGAGAGCATCCCACCTTGGTGGGGGTAGGGACAGAGCACCAGGGAGGAGACACCTACTTTGGGCTTCTTAGGCAGCTGGGATGGGTTGAGTGCTTGCTAATCCCAGAATCCCAGCATGGTAGGGGTTGGAAAGGACCTCTGGGGATCACCCACTCCAACCCCCTGCTAAAGCAGGGCACCCACAGCAGCTTGCCCAGGAGCACAATGGCCAAGGGGGTTTGGAAGCTCTCCAGAGCAGGAGACTCCACAACCTCTCTGGGCAGCCTGCTCCAGGCCTCCAGCAGCCTCACACCAAAGAAGTTTTTCCTCCTGTTCAGATGGAACCTCCTGGGTTCCAGTTTGTGCCCAGTGCCCCTTGTCCTGGGCACCACTGAGAGGAGTCTGGCCTCATCCTCTTGACCTCCCTTCCCTTCAGCTTCCCTCTGGGGCTGCTCTTCTGCAGGCTCCACAGCCCCAGGGCTCTCAGCCTTTGCTCCTCACAGAGCTGCTCCAGGGCCCTGGTCAGGAGCCACTTACGCTTGTGAGGAGGCACCAGCAAGTCCAGAGTCTTCTGGGACAGATTAGGCCACACCAAGGAGATCTCCTTTCTCAGCTCAGCGTCACACTGGTGCTGTTTCACACCTCCTGCAGAAAGGGAGGGGAGAAAAAGCAGCACATGAAGAAGAGTGACAGTCCTTGCCCTGCCAGCATACACCCCTGCGAGCGCAGCAAGCCCAGGAGAAGGCGTCTGGAGAGCACCAAGCCAGCACCAGCTGCAGCAGATGCTGCAAGGAGAGTCACAGAGAAGACCTTGGTGATGCTACTGTGACCTTGGAGAGCACTGAATCCAACCATTAACTGCCAGGTCCTCTCCTAAACCATGTCCCTCAGCACCACACCTCCAGGGCTCTGAAACCCCTCTGGGGATGGGGGCTCAAGCACTGCCCTGGGCAGCCTGTGCCAGGGCTTGGCAACCCTTTGGGGAAAGAAATGGATCCTCATGTCCAGTGTAAACCTCCCCTGATGCAACTTGAGGCCTTTTCCTCTTGTCCTGGCACTTGTTCCTTGGGAGAAGAAACCAACATCCACCCAACTCCAGCCTCCTTTCAGAGAGTTGTAGAGCCAGAAGGTCTCCCCTCAGCCTCCTTTTCCGCAGGCTGACCAATGCCAGTTCCCTCAGCTGCTCCTCATAAGACCTTCACCACAGATCCTCACCTACCATAACCTCAGTCACCCTCTCTGTGTCACAAGTGTGTGAACTCATCAGCACCAGCTCTCTGCTGACCCTCTGCTCTTGAGTCATAGAATGGCTTAGGCTGGAAGGGACCTCAGAGATCATCTACTCCAACCTCCCTGCCATGGGCAGGGACAGCTCTCCATAGAACAGAACAGAACAGAACAGAACAGAATAGAATAGAATAGAATAGAATAGAATAGAATAGAATAGAATAGAATAGAATAGAATAGAATAGAATAGAATAGAATAGAATAGAATAGAATGAACCAGGTTGGAAAAGACCTCAGAGATCATCAAGTCCAACCTATCACCCAACACCATCTGATCAACTAAACCATGGCTCCAAGTGCCACATCCAGTCTCCTCTTGAACACCTCCAGGGATGGTGACTCCACCACCTCCCTGGGCAGCACATTCCCATGGCCAATCTCTCTTACTATGAAGAGCTTCTTCCTAACATCCAGTCTGAACCTCCCCTGGCACAGATTGAGACTGTGTCCTCTTGTTCTGCTGCTGCTGGCCTGGGAGAAGAGACCAACCCCCACCTGGCTACAACCTCCCTTCAGGGAGTTGGAGAGAGCAAAAAAGTCTCCCCTGAGCCTCCTCTTCTGCAGGCTAAGCAACCCCAGCTCCCTCAGCCTCTCCTCACAGGGCTGTGCTCCAGACCCCTCCCCAGCCTCGTTGCCCTTCTCTGGACACCTTCTGGCAACTCAAAATTAGTCTCAGCTGCTCAAGGCCTCATCCAACCTGGCCTTGAACCCCCAAAGGAGGAGACATCCACTTCAGCTCAGACTTCCTCTACCTAAGTCCCATTGGGGGTGCTGGATGGTGCCAGGAGAAAGCAGCAGCCCCTCCCAGGTGTGACACAGAGGACCTGGACTATGAGCAGCACCTTGGCTGACTGCAAATCCTCTCCACCACCAACTCCTGCTGTAGTCTTTTGCTGGTCCCTTTGCAATGAGGCATCAAAGTGCTTTGGTCCATCATGCCCTGCCTCTGGCTCCTGCCAGCCTGATTAAATAGTGCAATGACCCAGAGCAAAGGCCAGTGGGGTGTGTTACACTGCAGTATTTAATTGGGAAGTCAAGCAAATGCCTGCTTAAACCCTTCCATAATGAATTTTTATCTCAAGGCAGAATGTGGTTCACAGGTCCCTGCTTGGCTGCCAGCAGACAGCAGCTGCAGGGGGAGAGCTGCTTTGCCCTCCTGCCACCCCAAAGGCAAAGTGATGCTCAGGACCCTTCTGTTGCCTGTCCCCAAGGCCACCCCAAAGGCAAAGTGATGCTCAGGACCCTTCTGTTGCCTGTCCCCAAGGCCACCCCAAAGGCAAAGTGATGCTCAGGACACTTCTGTTGCCTGTCCCCAAGGCCACCCCAAAGGCAAAGTGATGCTCAGGACCCTTCTGTTGCCTGTCCCCCAGGACACCCCAAAGGCAAAGTGATGCTCAGGACCCTTCTGTTGCCTGTCCCCAAGGCCACCCCAAAGGCAAAGTGATGCTCAGGACCCTTCTGCTGCCTGTTCCTGAAGCTCCCTTGTCCTCAGGCACTCGAGGGGGCAGGCAGGAGTTAGGAAAACAGGGCTAGAGCAGGATTTTGGTGCTTTCAGGAGGACACCAAGCCAAGAGACAAGGTGGGGGTTTGTGCTGGCAGAGAGCAGCTCCCTCTCACCTGAGGCCAGTTTGATTTCCAGGGCAGTGCGGATCAAGGCCATCAGCGTGGAGGTGAAGTGGACGGTGAGGTCCTCGGGTGAGATGGGCATGTTCATCCTCACCAGGCGCTGGGGGGAGAAACAGGGGGTTGTCAGAGTGGCTTGAGGCTCCTCCCCCCACCCCAGCCCTCCCCTCCCCCTCTGCAGGCCCCTACAGACAGGCAGGTCACAGAGGTGTGCTCACCTTTTGTGTGCTGAGCTACCGTGCATCTTCTCCAGACAGACATCCGCTCCCTTCAGGAGCAGGGCTGAGCTGTGGCACTGCCTTTAGTGCTCAAAGGGTTCACCTGCCAGCATTTGTGCTGCCATCCTACGCAGAGAGTTCCTCCAGAGCCAGCCAGGCTGAATGCTCCCATCCCATCTCAGAGGCTGGCACCCTGCTCCTGACAGTCTCAAGCTACGTCTGCAGCCTCCAGGCCCATCACACCTGCCAGGGCAGCGTGCTCAGGAGGTAGGAAGCCACCTCCACCATCCTGTCCTACATCAGCTGCCTTCCCCTATGTTCAGTAAGATGATGGATCCAGTAAGATGATGGATCCAGTAAGATGGAGACAGAGTGGCTGGAGAGCAGCCAGGCAGAAAGGGACCTGGGGGTGCTGAACATGAGCCAGCAGTGTGCCCAAGAAGGCCAATGGCATCCTGGCCTGCAGCAGGAGCAGTGTGGCCAGCAGGAGCAGGGAAGTCATTCTGCCCTGTGCTCAGCACTGGTTAGGCCACACCTTGAGTCCTGTGTCCAGTTCTGGGCCCCTCAGTTTAAGAAGGACATTGAGAGACTTGAAGGTGTCCAGAGAAGGGCAACAAGGCTGGGGAGGGGTCTGGAGCACAGCCCTGTGAGGAGAGGCTGAGGGAGCTGGGGTTGCTTAGCCTGGAGAAGAGGAGGCTCAGGGGAGACCTCATTGCTCTCTCTAACTCCCTGAAGGGAGGTTGTAGCCAGGTGAGGGTTGGTCTCTTCTCCCAGGCAGCCAGCACCAGAACAAGAGGACACAGTCTCAATCTGTGCCAGGGGAGGTTCAGGCTGGATGTTAGGAAGAAGCTCTTCATAGTAAGAGTGATTGCCCATTGGACTCTGCTGCCCAGGGAGGTGGTGGAGTCCCCATTCCTGGAGGTGTTCAAGAAGAGCCTGGATGAGGCACTTGGAGCCATGGTTTAGTTGTAGGGGGTGTTGGGTGACAGGTTGGACTTGATGATCTCTGAGGTCTATTCCAACCTTATTGGTTCTGTGATTCTATGATCTGCAGCCACCATGGGAGGATGTGGCTGCACCTCTGAGAATATCATTGAATTGTTTGGGTTGGAAGAGCCTTCTGAGACCTTCCAGCCCAACCATCAGCCCAACACCACCATGGCCATTAAACCACATCCCCAGGTGCCATGGCCACCTGCAGGTGACTCCAGCACTTCCCTGGGCAGCCTCTTCCAATCCCTGACTACTCTTGCAGTGAAGAACTTGTTCCTAACATCTAACATCAACCTCCCCTGGTGCAGCTTGAGGCCATTTCCTCTTGTTCTCTCACTTCATACTAGGGAGAAGAGACCACTTCCACCTCACAGGTGACTTGGTCAGTGAGAGGGATATGAGGAGGGCACTTGTGGTGCCAATGACCAGAGGAGGTGTGTGAGAGCTTTGTGCAGCAGCTGTGCAGGCTCTGGAGTGGTCCCAGGGTGAAGCATTTTGTTCACAGCCTGAAGCACAGCTGAGAACAAAGCTGCTGAGCCCTGTGCTGTGGCTCAGGTGCTCTGGAGCAGTTTGGGGCTGGCTGCTAAGAGCTGAAGGTCTGCAATATCCTTTTGACTGGAGACACCTGGCTTCTGTTCTTTGGGCCCCCTTGGGATGCCCACAGTGAAAGAAGATCAAGTCTTCTCCATTCCTGCCAGTCCCTGAACTACACAGCTGCACCTGGACCTTACCAAGAGGGGGAGAAGCTGGGTTATCATCATAGAATCCTAGAGTTGTCAGGGTTGGAAGGGACCTCAAGGCTCAGCCAGTCCCAACCCCCCTGCCATGGCCAGGGACACCTCACACCGCAGCAGGTTGCTCACAGCCACATCCAGCCTGGCTGCAAACACCTCCAGGCAGGAGGCTTCCCTGGGCAACCTGTGCCAGGCTCTCACCACCCTTATGGGGAACAACTTCTTCCTGACATCCAATCTCAATCTCCCCATTCCTAGTTTTGCTCCATCCCCCCCCATCCTATCCCTCCCTGACACCCTCAAAAGTCCCTCCCCAGCTTTCCTGTAGCCCGCTTCAGATCCTGGAAGGCCATAATAAGGTCTCCTCAGAGTCTTCTCTTCTCCAGACTGCACAACCCCAGCTCCCTCAGTCTGTCTTCATAGCAGAGCAGCTCCAGCACTCTGCTCATCCTCGTGGCCCTTCTCTGGACACCTTCCAGCACCTCCAGATCCTTCCTGGAACAGAGGCTCCAGAACTGGACACAGAACTCCAGGTGGGGTCTCAGCAGTGCGGAGGAAAGTCCCTCCCCAGCTCTCCTGTAGGCCCCCTTAAGGTACAGGAAGGCCACAATGAGGTCACCTGGGAGCCTTCTCCTCTCCAGACTGAACAGCCCCAACGCCCTCAGCCTGCCTCCAGCTTCGTGTAGCTCCCCCAGTCCAAGCATGGAACAGTTCCTTAAGATCAATATCTTCAGACCTGGTTGCAGCTCCTTCCCCATCACCAATCAGCACCACCTCTGAGAGGGAAAATTCATCACCCCTGCAAGCAGTAAGTGCCTGAGGTGGCTCTGGGGAGCTGTGGAGCTGTGGCTGCCTTCACACGGTGGAGGCTGTAGCTGCAGCTGGATGAAGCACTCTCCACAGTATCACCAAGGTTGGAAGAGACCTCAAAGGTCATCGAGTCCAACCTGTCACCACAGACCTCAAGACTAGACCATGGCACCAAGTGCCACATCCAATCCCCTCTGGAACACCTCCAGGGACGGTGACTCCACCACCTCCCTGGGCAGCACATCCCAGTAGCTAACAGCTCTCTCTGGGAAGAACTTTCTCCTCACCTCCAGCCTAAACTTCCCCTGGTGCAGCTTGAGACTGTGTCCTCTTGTTCTGGTGCTGGTTGCTAGAGAGAAGAGACCAAACCCTTCCTGGCTACAACCTCCCTTCAGGGAGCTGTAGAGAGCAATGAGGTCTCCCCTGAGCCTCCTCTTCTCCAGGCTAAGCAACCCCAGCTCCCTCAGCCTCTCCTCACAGGGCTGTGCTCAAGGCCTCTCCCCAGCTTTCTTGCCCTTCTCTGGACACCTTCAAGTCTCTCAATGTCCTTCTTAAACTGAGGAGCCCAGAACTGGACACAGGACTCAAGGTGTGGCCTAACCAGTGCTGAGCACAGGGCAGAATGACTTCCCTGCTCCTGCTGGCCACACCATTCCTAATACAGGCCAGGATGCCATTGGCCTTCTTGGCCACCTGGGCACACTGCTGGCTCATGTTCAGGCAGCTGTCAATCAGCACCCCCAGGTCCCTCTCTGCCTGGCTGCTCTCAGCCACTCTGACCCCAGCCTGTAGCTCTGCCTGGGGTTGCTGTGGCCAAAGTGCAGCACCTGGCACTTGGACTTGTTGAATGCCATCCTGTTGGCCTCTGCCCATCTGTCCAGTCGTTCGAGGTCCCTCTGCAGAGCCCTTCTGACCTCTAACTGACCAACATCTGCTCCCAACTTGGTGTCATCTGCAAATCTGCTGATGACTGTCTCAATCCCCTCATCCAGATCATCGATGAAGCTATTAAAGAGGGTGGGGCCCAGCACTGGGGCACACCACTGATGCCTGGCTGCCAGCTGGATGTCGCTCCGTTCACCACCACTCTCTGGGCTTAGCCTCCAGCCAGTTCCTAACCCAGCACAGAGTGCTCCAAGCACGGCTGATCGCATCAGGGACATGTTGAAAGGATGGATTTCTCCTTCCTCAGCAATCTAATGATTTCTCAGCTCCTCAGTTTTCCCAGCCTCTTGAGACACTCCCTTGGCTGGAGCCCTATCAGCCAGGGCTCTGTGTCCCACCTCGTTCGGCTGAGCAGAGCCTGGCAGCAGCCTCCAGAGCCACCTGGGAGCTGGGGCCCATGCTGGGGAGGGAATTTCATCCACACCTGAAGGCTGCTCAGGCTGTTGCTTTGATCCTATCGCTGCACAGAAGCCTTCTCTTTGCTAAACAAGAGCCCAGCCTGCCGCTAAAGAAACCGGAGAGTGGTCAGGGCGGGCTGCAGGCTGACCCTGCTGCTGGCATGGAGGGAGAGCAGATGGGGCTGGGTGCAACTCTGGCCCCAGCCACTGTAATCATAGCATCAGGGAATGGTTTGGGTTGGAAGGGACCTTTCAAGGTCATCTAGTTCAGCCAGCAGGGACATCTGCAGCTACAGCAGGTTGCTCAGAGCCCCGAACGACCTCCTCACCCGGGATGGCTCCAGAGATGGGGCAGCTCCCACCTCTCTGAGCAACTCAGGCCAGGCTCCCACCACCCTCAGTGGCAAATATTTCTTCCTTCTCTCCAGTCTGAGACTCCCTCTTTTAGTTTCAAACCATCCCCCCTTGTCCTGTCACATCAGGCCCTGCTCAAAAGTCTGGCCCCAGCTTTCTGCTCAGCCCTTGAAGCGCTGCAAGGCCACCAGAAGGTCTCCCTGCAGCCTTCTCTTCTCCAGGCTGCACAACCCCAACTCCCTCAGCCTGGCCTCACAGCAGAGGGCTTCCAGCACTGCTGTGGCCTCCTCTGGCCCTGCTCCAAGGGATCCCTGGCTGTGCTGAGGACTCCAGAGCTGCCCCAGCACTGCAGGGGGGCTCAGCAGAGCAGAAGGGCAGAGCACTGCCCTGTGCCAAGGGCTGTGGATGTCTTTCAGGCACAGCTCTGCTGGTGCAATCCTCCCTCTGGACGTGACGGCGCAGGGCTGCCTTGTGCCACCTTGCCCAACCCCTTTGCTGGCCTGGGGAAGCTGTGTGGTGGAAACAGCTCTGCTCACGGGCAGGGTTTTCTGGTGAAGGAAGAAAGGGATGCTGAGAGCAGGGACCTGCTTGGAGCCTCAGGTGAGGCAAGAGGCAGAGCAGGGCAGAGCCCTCGGTGTGACTCCCACTCCTGTACTGTGCCCAAACCCAGCCAAGACTGCTGAAGGAAGGCTTGGTCCCCAGCTCCATCACTGGGTTACCTCCATGCTTACAGGAATCTCTGGCACACGAGGCATGGACTGAGCTGCCCCAGGCACTGTGGTGCCCTGAGAGAGGACAGGCCCCAGCCCTGCCACCCTCTGCCAGCAAAGGATGGCCGTGTGCCAGTGCTCATGGAAGTCACAGGGCACTGGTCCAGGGCAAGCTGCTTGCTTCTGAAGGGAGCTGGCATTTCAGGGAGGCTGAGACCTCCTTATTGATCCTGTTGCACGCCTTTGGCTCTCCTTGCATGCTGCAGGGACAAGAGACTCGTGTAACAGCCTGCGCTGTCTCCTGTAGGCTGAGGCAAACCATTGCAATCTCACAGAGCTCCCTTGCAGCGTGCCCAGAGGTTATCTCCCCTGTCTGGCAAGCCTCTGAGATAGGGAAAACCAAAGCCAAGGCTCTCCTGCCTTTCTAATTCAACGACAGTATCAAATGCTGGCAAAGCCACTGCCAGTTCTGTTCGGTTCACTGGCGTCCAGCGAAGCAGGACTTCAAATCAGGCTTCTGCCCTCAGCACACAAAAAGTCTCAGCAGCATTCTGATGCCCACACGAGCCCACAGTTACCACTGGCAGAGTCCCACTGAGTCCCAGCCCAGTGGGAGAGAGAGTTAAGGGATGGAAAGGCAAAGATGACGCAGGGAAGTGAAGAACGAGCAGAGGAGAAAGAATTCATCCCAGGAGAGCTCTGTCCTCACCAAAACTAACACCAAAAGCCAGCTGGGGACTGAGGTGTCCCAGGTCCAACCTCCCCCTGCCCCAGCTGACTTTCTAGAGTGAATTCCCAGAGGCAATGGGTGCAGGACACAGACCACAGCGCAGCTCTCTACTGCAATGCTCTGGGAGGCTCTTTCCTCCTGCGTTTGAGTCAGGGACAAAGGATTTAGAGGGAGGTTTTTTTTTCCAAGGGGATGCACACCTGCAGTTCCACACCTGCAGGAAGGTTGGCTGAGCAAAACTCCCGTGCAAATGCTGAGTAAGGATGCTGCAAAGAGCCCCCTGAAAGAGCCTGTCCCCAGACCGTGCCCCTTCCCTCCTCCTCACGCGGCCCTCGGCACTGCCTGCTTTTCAGCACTTGGCAAACTGCTCCGCCTGGAAACACTCCAGTTTCTCATCTGATAAACCATCAGCCAGAGAGGGGGGTGGTGGTCATGGAGGTCCTTGAGCAGCTCAGAGCCCTTGGCTGGAGAGCCCTGGCTCTAGCAGTCACATGAGGAGAGGGGAGGCTTGGGTGTGATGCCTCCTTCTCTCCTTTCTATCAGGGTGCCTCCCCATCCGTCCCTGGATCATGCTGTTGGCAGCCAGCTGTGGAGCCCTCACATTGCAAGGTGGGTTGCAAGCTGCACCTGGCAGGGCAGAGCAGCCCAAAAGCCATTAAATGGGAGAGAAGTGCCTTAGAACCCAGCACAGCCAAGCCCTACAGGCCTCAGCTACGAGTCACCCCACACCTCTCCCTGAGTCAGTGAGAGCTGCTTGTCGGAAGGGTGAGGTGAGAAGAGAGGATGCACAAATAAATAATAATCCCAAAAGACCCCAAGAGTTGTGTGGGAGAGCTCCTGCTGAAGGTGAAGCAGTTGGGAGAGAGGAGCTGATTCCTCTTGGATTCAAAATAGCTTTGCCACCCCAGCGTGGGGAGGAGGCAAGGGAGGAGGCAGCTTGGTGAGACGTGCTCACACCCTGTCCCCACACCACTGACACCCAGAGGAACCTCAGGATGCTTTGGGTGGGAAGGAACCTCTCAAGCTCATCCAGCCCAACCCCTCTGCACTCAGCAGAGACATCTGCAATGAGAGCAGGTTGCTCAGAGCCCCCAAACAACCTCACCTGGAACGGTTCCAGGGATGGGGCAGCTCCCACCTCCCTGGACAACTTGGGCCAGTGTTTAACCACCCTCAGAGGGAAACATTTCTTCCTTCTCTCCAGTCTGAATCTCCCTCTTCTGGTTTCAAACCATCACCCCTTGGCCTCTCACAACAGGCCTTGCTCAGAACTCTGTCCCCAGCTTTCTGATCAGCCTCCTGAAGTATTGAAGCCTCCCTGGAGCCTTCTCTTCTCCAGGCTGCACAACCCCAACTCTCCCAGCCTGGCCTCACAGCAGAGGGCTTCTCAAAGGTCTCTTCCAACCTGGTTAATTCTAGTCATATTCCTAGTCTAGTCTATTCTAGTCTATTCCATTCCATTTCATTCCATTCCCATTCCATTTCCATTCCATTCCCATTCCATTCCATTTCCATTCCCATTCCATTCCTAATCCATTCCATTCCCATTCCATTCCCATTCCATTCCCATTCCATTTCCATTCCCATTCCATTCCTAATCCATTCCATTCCATTCCATTTCCATTCCATTCCCATTCCATTCCATTCCATTCCATTCCCATTCCATTCCATTCTTATCCATTCCATTCCCATTCCATTTCCATTCCATTCCCTTTCATTCCATTTCCATTCCCATTCCCAATCCATTCCATTCCCATTCCATTCCATTCCCAATCTATTCCATTCCATTCCATTTCCATTCCATTCCCATTCCATTCCCATTCCATTCCTAATCTATTCCATTCCCATTCCATTCCTAATCCATACCATTCCCATTCCATTTCCATTCCCATTCCATTCCTTTCATTCCATTTCCATTCCCATTCCATTCCTAATCCATTCCATTCCCATTCCATTCCTAATCCATTCCATTCCCATTCCATTCCTAATCTATTCCATTGCCATTCCATTTCCATTCCCATTCCCATTCCATTCCATTCCATTCCATTCCATTCCATTCCCATTCCATTCCTTCCATCTATTCCATTCCATTCCATTCCCATTCCATTTCCATGTCTATTCCATTCCATTTCCATTCCATTCCATTTCCATGTCTATTCCATTCCATTCCATTTCCATTCCATTTCCATTCCATTCTATGGCCTCCTCTGGCCCTGCTCCAACAGCTCCACCTCTCTGGGCATCCTGTGCCAGTGTCTTATCATCTTTGCTTCCCCCCTCAATGTGATAGAGCAACCTCCACAGAAAGATATTTCCTTCCAGCACCTGCAGGGAGAGAAATCTGACTCTTTCCAAAGCTAATTCCTGATTTTATCTGCATTTTAACTTGTAAAGGAGCCATTTGACAGGAAGTGGAGTCCAACATGCCAGTTCCCAGCTGCTCTCCTCGCCCCAGGATTGCTCTTTGCAAAGCTAAGCAAGAGCTTCATCCCTGAGCAGGGCAGAAGGGGTAATCTCAGTGCTTTACACCCAGCATGGGCAGCAGCATGGTTAGACCTCCTCCTGACTGTGCTGTGTAGCCTCTGCACTTTAAATTGACTAACAATAAAGCTCACATTAACATTTCCTCCCCAGTTTTACTGGCTCCTCCTGACTGAGGTTGAAGTTGCACTTCCAGGCCACCAGTTCCTCATGCTTTGGAATATGTTCTTTTAACACATGAACCTGACCTGGATGATTTTCCATCTCTTTAGGCCCCCAGAAGCAGAACACAGGAGCCTGCAGATGCAGATGGCAGGGTTTTGTAGCTCCAGTAAAGCCTTGCAGCACTTGGGCTGCCCCTGGGAGCTGCCAGCCAGCCGCAACTGGAAGGGTGATTGAGTGGATTAGCGAACGGGGAGCAGGAATCAAAAGGTTAAAACCCCTCCCAGGTGGCCCAGAGCTGACAGGAAAGTGCTCCCCTGCTCCCAGTGCTGCTCCTCTTCCTCCCTTCACCTCCAATTTCCTCCAAGAGTGGCTGAGGAGAAGCAGCTGGCAGCAGATGGAGCCCCGGCCGCGCCTGGGGAGTGCTCCTGCAGCTCTTGGTTTTAATTAGGTGGTTTTGGAGCCGTCCCCTCCTCCCTCCCTCCCTCCCTCCCTCCCCAGCGAGGGGAGCTCATTAATGTGGCTGCAGGAGAAAGCCCCAGAGGCAGGAGCTCTGATAGTGTCTCTGGAGTCCCCTAATTAACTCTGTGCTGATAACGAGGTAGTCACCGATTACCACCGGGTCGTGCCCGGGCTGGCTGTGTGGTCAGGAGGGGTGCAGACACCACCTCCCCTTCCAGCCTCTAGCAGTGATTTAATGGCATCTAAACAAAAGCCTCACTAACCAGACACCAAACCCTCGTGTCAAGCACAATTGGCTGAATTTGTGCCCTTGCAGCAGATCTGCTGCTTAGAAACTTCTTGGGCAGTGGCCAAACGGACAGAGAAACGGGGGAGGGGGGTGGGGAATTCATCCTGGTGTCAAAAGCCGGGATAAAAGGTCTCCTGCTGGCTGCCGGCCTGACCCAGAAAGCCAGGAGTGAGCAGAAACATCTGCACTGTGAATCGAATTCAGCGACACCATTTGCCCAGGCGTTGGGAGGAAGAGGAGAGCAGGGAGCTAGGAGCACCGGCAGAACCAGCTGGCACCCCCGTGGCTTTGAATTATTAAGAGCACCCACCCCCACCCCCACCCCCCAGCAGCTCCCACTCAGCCCCTGGGGTAGGAACCGGTCTGGGAATAATCCCCCCAAAGGTGAAGGAGCTGGGGACAATGGAGAGCTGCTTGTGGGAAAGGAGGCTGAGCCTGGTGAATAAATGATTGCCTATGAATAATTCACCCTGACCTAGTTGCAATTCTGCTGGTCCCATTTCACTCTTCTCTGGGCTTCAGAGGGGTTGGCTGTGGCCTTCCCCTCTCCCATGGCTGACAAAGGAGCCAGGGCTGGCCCCCAAATGTGGGCCACAACTGGACTGCAGAGTGGTCACCTTGCACCTTCGGTAGGAGCAAGCTTGCTCCTTGTCTGTCAGAAGCAATGCATGATGCCAGCTGTGTGCAGGAGAGGTAGTGTGGATGGGTAGCTCGAAATGGGCCACCCAATCTCTACCTTAGCCTTCAGGGATCTGATCTTCATCTTAAAATCCATGTGGCAAGCTGAGCTGCAGCCCTGGTGTGAATGAGGAGCAGCCCAGCTCGGCCTCCTATGACATAGGCAGGAGGCTTGGCCAAATCAGGAGGTGTTAAAGGGAGAGTCAGAGCCCTCTAATCCCTGAGTAAATCACCCTTGGAACAGGGGGTGCCAAGCCAGGCTGGCCAGCACCAACAGAACCACAAAATAAAGCCAAGGGCCCCCTCCAGCTGCCAGCAGCATCCTGCAGACTCAGTGCAGAGCTTTATGTGGAGCTCAGCTGGGATAGAAGTGGAGATGTGCTGCTGGTGCTGCTGGCTTCTCCTGATCCCAGAAAGGGAGGTAGAAAGTGAGTCTGAAGAGCAGTGGGGAAAGGCCTGGGGTTATTGCCTCCCCCAGCACCACAGTGTTCCTAAGTATCACAAGCAAACCTTCCTCCAGAGGACCATGGCACCATTTGGGCTGGAAGAGATCTTTCAGGTCATCAAGTCTAACCATTAAGCCAGCACTACTTAGGTCACCACCAAACCACATCCCTCAGCACCACATCTGCACAGCTTTGACACCCCCCTAGGGATAGGCTTCCACCCTGGGGAGCCTGCTCCATCATTTGAGAAACCTTTCAGGGAGGAACTTTCTCCTAATACACAACCTAAACCTCCCCTGGTGCAACTTGAGGCCATTTCCTCGTGTCCCATCACTTGTTCTTTGGGAGGAGAAACCAACTCCCACCTGACTCCAACCCCCTAAGTTGCAGAGAGCGATGAGGTCTCCCTTCAGCCTCCTTTCCTCCCGACTGAACAATCTTACCTCCCTCAGCTGCTCCTCCCCAGCCCTGTTCTCCAGGCCCTTCCCCAGCTTGGTTGCTCTTCCCTGGACACTCTCCAGCACCTCAATACCCTTCTTGCAGTGAGGTCCCCAAAACTGAACCCAGTGCTGAAGGTGTGGCCTCACCAGTGCCCAGCACTGGGGGGCAATCATCTCACTGGCAGTGTAGCTCCAGAGGGATTTAGCAGTGCCAGGAGCGTTTCCTTCTCCCCCTTTCATGAAGCACACAAAGCCCTGTGAGGCAAAGGATGGAGTGACTCCAGGTGACTCCATAGCTGGCTGCCACTCTGCCCTGAACAGCAGAGACACCCCCAGGATCACAATCAAGCTGTGTCTGAGAGGCCTTCAAGCCTCACCACACGACTAAACAGAGTGGAGCACCACCACCACCACCCTCACCTGGAAATGGACCAGCCATCAAAGCTAAAGGCACCAGAGCAGAAGTCAACATGGTTTTCTTCCCTCTTTTCACTTGACTAGGTAGAAGATACCTTACAATTTATTTCCTTCATCCATTCCTCCCTCCCCACCCCTCCCAGTGCAGGACAGAGCTCTCCCAGTGCCCGAGCGGTGTGGCAGGAGGACCCCAGGCATGCACCTCCAGGCAAGCAGCAAGCCACGAGCACAGAACGGCAGGGGCTGGTGGTGCTGACTAAGGAGAACAGTTGAGAATGAGGAACCAGGAAACAGCAGAGAGGAAGAGCCAGCAGCCAAGGAGGCTGCAAAGAGGGGGAAAATCCAAACAGAACGACAGGGTGCACGGACAGGGAGAAGGCAACGCAAAGGCAAGGGGGGAAACGCAACAAAGCCTTGGCAGAGAGGACAGGGAAAGTAGCTATGGAAAGAAAAAAGGGTGGAGGTGGGGCAAAAGAGCTTCTGCCAGACAGGAGAGTGAAGGCTTCTAATAAAATCATTGGGGTGGGAGGGAAGGGGGAGGGAAGGGGGAGGGAGGGAAATCAAGGCAAAGACAAAGCCCTGGTTGCTGTCAGTGCTGATTGAGCAACAGCTGCAGGACGAGGGGTGGTTGTCCCTCCACAAGCTGGCTCTGCCTGGAGGTGTGTGTGTGTGTGTGTCTGATGGGCTGCACTGCCCCCCCCCCCCCCCCCAGGCATCCCAATCAGCTGTGGGAGGACAGCAAAGTGGCACTGGGGTGGGGAGGGCACCAAAGGGTGCAGGGCAGAGGGATGGCAGGACCGAGGTATAGCCAGCATCTGAGGGAAGAGAGAATCACAGGATTGTTCTGGTGGGGCAAGCCCTCTGAGACCACCCAGTCCAGCCATCAACCCCACACCAGCATGGCCACTAAACCATGGCCCGAAAGTGCCATGGCCACGGGTTTCTTGAACACCTCCAGGGCGTGGGGACTCCACCACCTCCTCCCTGGGCAGCCTGGAAAGAAATTGTTCCGAACATCCAAGCTGTTCAACACCAGGCTGCCTGCATGGAGGAGCTGTTCTGAGCAGGAGGAGGGAGGGAGGGAAGGAGGGAGGGAGGGAGGGAGGGAGGGAGGGAGGGAGGGAAGGAAAACTGGTGCTGCCTCCCTGTAGGGTTTAGTTTCATCGGGGGGGGTCCACCCAAGCTGCAGCTTTGCTCCGTGGGGAAAGCTCAGATCTGGTCTGCAGTCCACAGTTCTGCCCTGCAGACTGAGGCTGATCGCCTCCAAGCTCGGAGAAATCTGATGGTCAGACTACTTTTGAGCTGCTGGACTTGAGCCCCCTCTCTCCCTAGGTTTCAGTCACGCACACAGAGGCACCTTTTGGAGGTTTCTTAGCAGCTGACTGAAAAATGTAAAGGCATCTTTAGGGAGAAAAAAGAAAGAAATCAGGACCCTGCATGTGGGGAATAGAAACTGCTACAGATGCCTCCCCCCTGTGCCTGAGGGCTGTGGGGCTGTTCAGGGAAGGCAAACCAAAAGGAGAGGCCGGCAGAGTGACATGGCAAAAAGCAGGCTCAGGAAGGGCACATCTGCAGTGGCTCTGCCCAGGGAGAGCCTCCTGCAGCCTCTGGGCACAGTCAGCTGGAGGCACATGAGGAGCCAGCCAAAAGGCTTCTTTTAAATGGTTGCTTTAACACAGGAGGGGGTTTTTACACCCCCCCCCCCCCCCTTATTTTCTTCCTTTCTTAACTGTACAAGATTGGGGGTGGGGAAAAAAGGAGACCTTTATGCTTCTGGGAGCCACGTGTGACCGCAGAGCAGATCTGGCTGCCCAGCTGCAAACCACCTTCTTACTGCCGGGCTGTCAGCAGCTCCACGTTCATAGAGCCGCGGAATGGGTTGGGTTGGAAGGGACCTTAACGGTCACCCAGTTCCAACCCCCACACTGGAAACAAAAGGTGCTAAGAAGAGCCTTTGACTTCTTCAAAATCGTTGCCTTTCTCTGCATCATTGGCCCCTCTCTGGAGCTGTTTATCTGTCTGCTCATCTGTCTGAAAGCGCTGACCTGGGAGCCGGCATTTCGAGGCAGGCAGGTTGCTCAGGCTTGGGGAGTACAAATCGCTCCTAACAGAGAGGTTCCTTTAAAGCAGAACCAAAGCAGCCAGAAACAAATCAAAAGGGGTGCAGAAAAGAGAGCTAACTCGAGTAGCTTTTGGGGGAGGGCTAATTTCCTCTTTGTTTTAAATCCCAGCAGGGTGAGGGTCGGAAGGGACCTCTGGAAATCATCCAGTCCAACCCCCACCTTGCCAAAGCAGGGCACCCCCAGCAGCTTGCCCAGGAGCACGATGGCCAGGGGGCTGAAACCCCTCCAGAGAAGGAGACTCCACAACCTCTCTGGGCAGCCTGCTGCAAGCCTCCAGCACCCTCACACCAAAGAATCTTCTCCTGTGCAGATGGAGCCTCCTGGGCTGCAGTTTGTGCCTGTTGCCCCTTGTCCTGTCACTAGGAAACACTGAGAAGAGGCTGGTGCCAAGATCCTAACACACTGAAGAAGGCTCTTGTAGGAAGCCATAACTGAGCCTTTTCTTGCTGAATAAAGACAGGTCTGGGTTTGGGGTCACAAAATCTTGCTTTCACAGGACCTCAATGACAAAAGAAGCACTTTTGGAGGGGCTGTTGTGAGCTGGGTCCATGGCACCCAGCATGGTGGGCTGCAGTCACCAGGCTTGGTGGTGGCTGAAATGACAGCAGGAGCAAAACTCCCCTCTTGGCTTTGATGGTCACTGAGTCATACCAATGCCAAATGCTGCTGAGAAACATCTCCCTCCCAAACTGTGGGGTACAGTGCTAAGAGCTTGCAAAGAATCATCCTTGCAGAGGCAAATTTCCATGCTGGGAGAGCAGCATGGCTCTAACTGGTGGGGACTGGGTCTGCTCTGTGGTTTCACAGCTGAGGCAGAGGCTGGAAGGCAGCAGCCAACAGCTTAGAATCATAGAATTGTCAGGGTTGGCAGGGACCTCAAGGATCAGCCAGTTCCAACTCCCCTGAGGGCAGGGACACCTCACACTACAGCAGGTTGCTCACAGCAATTTCTTCCCCAAAAGGCTTGTCAAGGCCTGAAACAGGCAGCCCAGGGCAGTGGTGGGGTCCTCATCCCTGGAGGGGTTTCAAAGTCATGGAGATGTAGGGCAGAGGGACTTGGTTTAATGATGACCTGGCAGTGCTGGGTTAATGGTTGGACTTGATGCCCTTAAAGGTCTCTTCCAACCAAAACAACTTCATAGAATTACAGAACTGTCAGGGTTGGAAGGGACCTCGAGGCTCAGCCAGTCCCAACCCCCGCCGTGGCCAGGGACACCTCACACTGCAGCAGGTTGCTCACAGCCACATCCAGCCTGGCTGCAAACACTTCCAGGCAGGAGGCTTCCACCACCTCCCTGGGCAACCTGTGCCAGGCTCTCACCACCCTCATGGGGAACAACTTCTTCCTCACATCCAACCTCCATCTCCCCACTTCTAGTTTTGCTCCATCCCTCCCTGACACCCTCAAAAGTCCCTCCCCAGCCTTCTTGTAGCCCCCTTCAGATCCTGGAAGGCCACAATTAGGTCTCCTGGGAGCCTTCTCCTCTCCAGACTGAGCAACCCCAACTCCCTCAGTTCTTGGCTGCAAAGCATTTTCGTTCCCACTTCTGGTTATTCCTTTTTTGTTTGGTGGTGATTCAATTAAAAAGGTTTTTGGTGGTGATTCGATTAAAAAGGTTGGGGTTTTTTTTTCCCTCTCTTTTCAGAATAAACAATGAATTTGAGTGACTTCTTCACCTTACTGCCTCAAAATGCTTGCTGCCAAAGTAATTTCTTTCACCAGGGTATTTAAGGAGCCCTTCTGGTATTGCCTCTGTTTAATAGCTTGCTAACTCCTACAGCACTGCCTACTCTAATGACTCCAAGCTAATTAAAAGGGGGGAGGGGGAGGGGGAGGGGGAGGGGGGGGGAGGGGGAGGGGGAGGGGGAGGGGGAGGGGGAGGGGGAGGGGGAGGGGGGGGGGAGGGGGAGGGGGAGGGGGAAAGGGGCAACTTACTACTTAAGGGCCGGTGAGAGCACAGTCAAAGAGCTGTAGGAAGATAAATGGGGATCCTAGTGGAGGGGTAATTTGCTCATTAGCACCCTCCCTCCCTAAATTAGCTTAAATGGGAGAGGGATGGGAGGGGAGAGGGAAAGAAAGAGCAACACTGAGAGAGAGAGAAAGGAAGAGGAGCAGAGACAGTCAGAGAGACAAAGTGATGTGCTGTCGTTGCAGAGACCAGCAAAGAAAATGGATTACTAAATAATAATAATAATAATAATAATAATAACAAAATGAAAAATAGAAAAGCAGAAGAATCCAAACTCCAATCTGCTCGGGGGGGGAAAAAAACAACCAACAAAGGAGAGAAAAAAGCACCGGAGGAGTCCAGGAGAACAACACCGAGGCCACAGAAAGCCAGCCCCTGCTTCAGCCACGGCACAAAGAAGCTGGTGGGTTGGCAGGAGTTTCCGGGGGGGGGTGGGGGGGTGGTTTTTGGTCTACCTTATAGGCAACACGAGCAGGGCATTTCTTTCCAAGGCCTAGAGGTGGGGACATGTGTCTCAGCATCTCATACATGTCTGTGTAACTGATGCGCCCGCTGGGAGTCAAAGGGAGGGAGAGGCAACAGCGGCAGGAGGACGCCGAAACCAGAGCGGGTTGGGGCAGGGGGCGGGGGGAAATGGGGGCAGGGATAGGGGGTGGGGGGAAAGGCAACACAATGGAGCGAATGAAAAGGAAGAGAGAGAAGGGGGAGAAGGGGAAGCAGACAAGAAAACAGAGATCCGGTTAATCAGACTTCGCAGGAGGGGGGAAACCCGAAGCAGGAGGTGGGGGCAGAGGGAGGCTTCTCTGCTTCCCTTGCTGCGGTTCCAGCCCAACGTCTCCTCCTGGCCGCAGGGGTGCCCAGAGCTGCGCCCCGGCTCCCTCTGGGGAATGATTGATGTCTCCGGAGGGGGGAAACAGGGTGTGGGGAGGGGGTTGGCTGGCTCTGTGCAGGGGTGAAGGGGTGCTTCCCCTTCTCGCCCCCCAGACCAGTCAATCCAGAGGCTGCTTTCACCATGCCAGGGAGAGCTGGGAGGCAGAGTTATGGGACAGGGAGAGACTGGGCTCAGAGAACGTCCTCAGCTTTCCTGCAGTGAGTAAAGAGTTGGGTTTGCAGGTTGGCTGGTGGGCTCCTAGAGAAGCAAAAGGCCATTCCTGGTGTGTTTGCTCAGGGCACAGCCTGGCACTGCTCTGGCTGCAAGCCCAGGGTCCATCAGCCAGCCTGAGCTTCTCTAGCCTCAGTTCAGGTTTGATCAAACCAGACCCCCAGCACTCAGTTCACAGGAAGGTGGTGGAACTGGGACCTGTTTTCCCATCACGTTTGTTAGGACTCCTCTTTCATCAAGCCATCATCACCTGGCTGCCTCCAGCAGCCCGGGCAGCTGCCTGTCCTGGGGTTGGAGTGAACTGGGAGTTGCAGGGAGTGGGGAGAAGGCCCTTAGACCAGCCCACTACTGATGCCATCTCCCTTCAATGCATGTTGGTGGGGAAGAGATCCCTGCCCCGAGGAGCAAGGGGTGCAGAAACAGCAGGGAAGTGCTGCTTTGCCTTTTTCTGACTGCTGGGACCGGGGGCACGACTGTGACAACCTTCTTTTGTCTTCCCAGCGAGCTGTCTGCTCCTCACACACTGCAAATCTGGGCTGCCTGTCACCTGAGGAAGCCTACAGGTATTGCAGGGTGTCATTAATGAAGGTTTCACCCCTGGCAAAGCAGGACAATATTGTCACCTCCACTATACTAGGAAGGAAACCAAGGCCCACCAACCCTTTCTCTACAGCTACAGAGGAAGGCTGCCAGCCCCCTGCCCTAACATGGGGCTCAGCTCCTGTAGCAGGCACTGCTGCAGGAGGGGGTGGAAGGAACCTACCAAGCCAGCCCTTCTATTCCTGTCCTTGGTAACTAACACAGCTAAAATACCACCCGGGGTTTACAGCTAATTTAAGGGCTGCTGAGAGACACAAACTGTACTTGCAGCCAATGGCTCCCCCTTGGCTTGCCCCAGCTCCATGGCTGGAGGCTCAGGGTCTGATGTCTTCTCTGCAATGCCTGCTAACCCTGAATCAGGTGTGGGAAAGCCCTGGGCTGGAGTGAAAGAGAAAAGCAAGTTCTGTGATGGCTGCTTCCACCTCTCTCTCCGTCTTCTGCTCTCCATGCACTGACTGTGAGAAAATCCCTGCCTGTCACTGGCACCCCCTGAAGTGCAGTGTCACCCTGTGCTGATTTCCTAGCTATATCTGCCCTCCCCCCTCAGCTCCCAGGCAGTGTCCTGTGCCATGAGGCTGGAGGTTTCACTGGATGCCCATCACAGAGATGGAATTTCTCTCCCAAGGCACTCTCTTGCCGTTGCACTGCCAAAACGCTCCTCCCTTCCCCTCTCCCCAGCCTTGAGGGCCATCCCCCTCCACTGCCCACTCAACCAGCATCCAGATCAATGTCTTTCCAGCTCAGGAAAGGGAAGGGTTGAAATGCTGGTCATTCAGCTGGAGGTACAATGCCACGAAGCCCAACTGAAACGGACTTGCTGCTCCCTGGGTGGCTGGGGACGACGTGTCTCCCCGGGGTGGGGGGAGTGCATAGAGAGAGAGAGGGAGAGCGCTCAGACGCTGTGCTGCTTCTCCCCAGCCAACACTTCCCACCTAGGCCTGGCAGGGTGGAAGCTGGAGGGTTCACTGTCTCATAAAGCTGCCTGTCTCCAGCCAGCTGGGGTGTGGGAGTAGACAGGGAGGAGATGCACGGAGGGGAAGGAGGCGGTCAGTCAATCATTCCTCGTTCCAGGCAAGGGGTTAGTTACGTTCCAGTTCCTTTGCTCTACTGTTTGCATTTGCACTCGGAGGGATGGGGGGGGGGGGGGGGGTGGGGATAGAAACAGAAACCAGAACTGAAAATGCTGGAGGGAGTCTCTGAAGAGCCAAACCTTGTATGCCACCCTATGAGGGCACTTCTTCCCTAGGCCCAGGGGTGGAGCAATTACACGTAACAAATTGTACATATCCTTATAATGAATCCGGCAACTGGAAAGGAAACGTCAGAGGTTATGGCAGCAGAAAACCCACAGGAGGCAGCTCTCCCCCAGGCCAACAGGAGAAGTTGGAAGGGCAAAAAAAAAACCCCAACAGGCTGAAAAGCAAGGTTAGTCTGACAGCAACTGGGCTTGCAATGAAGGAGGCAACAGAGACACAGAGAGAACTTCCAACTGCTCAGCAAAACCTACCTGGATGCATGGAATGGGTTGGGTTGGAAGGGAACTTGAAGATCATCCAGCTCCAACCCCTCTGCCATGGGCAGCAACACCTTCCACCAGCCCAGGCTGCTCAAGGCTTCATCCAGCCTGGCCTTGAACACCTGCAGGGAGGGGGCATCCACAGCCTCCCTGGGCAACCTGTGCCAGGATCTCACCACCCTTAGGGTGAAGAATTTCTTCCTAACATCCAATCTGAATCTACCCACTTCCAGTTCTGCTCCATTCCCACCAGTCCTATCACTGCAAGTCCCTCCCCAGCTTTCTGGTGTCCCTGCCCATGGTAGGGGGTTGGAACTAGATGATCCTTGTGGTCCCTTCCAACCCTGACTGATTCTATGATTCTGTGATTCTTGCAGCCCCCTTCAGGTACTGGAAGGCTGCTCTAAGGCTTCTCCAGAGCCCTCCTTGTTGGATACTCTTCTCCAGACCCCTCACCTCCAGTGCCATGCTCAAGGCTTTCCAGCCACTGCAGGTGGTTGCCTTCATCACCAGTGTTTTACAGTAGAATAGAATGAACCAGGTTGGAAAAGACCTCAGAGATCATCAAGTCCAACCTATCACCCAACACCATCTGATCAACTCAACCATGGCACCAAGTGCCTCAGCCAGGCTCTTCCTAAACACCTCCAGGGATGGTGACTCCACCACCTCCCTGGGCAGCACATCCCAATGGCCAATCTCTCTTGCTGGGAAGGATTTCTTCACCTCCACCCTGAACCTCTCCTGGCACACCTTGACACTGTGTCCTCTTGTTCTGGTGCTGCTTGCCTGGGAGAAGAGACCAACCCCCACCTGGCTACAACCTCCCTTCAGGGAGTTGGAGAGAGCAAGAAGGTCTCCCCTGAGCCTCCTCTGCTCCAGGCTAAGCAACCCCAGCTCCCTCAGCCTCTCCTCACAGGGCTGTGCTCCAGACCCCTCTGCCTGAGCATCTGCCTACAGCCAGCCCTTCCTCACCCTCCAGGTGCTGCAGCAGCCCAGCAAAGCCAGCTCCTGCAGCACACCAACAGCCTATTTCTTGCCTTATGACTGGGATTCAAATTAGCTGGTGCAAAAGAGCTTGGGAACCTTTACCTTCCACCTACATAACCCCAGCAGGGCTGTACCCTGCTTCAGGGGCAAGAACCAATTTGCTGTCAGCCCAGAGCTGCCACCTCCAGAGCTGCTTTGGATCATTGGCACTGGGAAAAGCCAAACCTTCATTACCAGGAGGTGAAATCGGAGCCTCCAGGTAGCTTTATGGTCAGTCTCATTAGCTCCCACCGATATCTTTCAGCCAATTTAACAGCAGGATTGGATTCCTTCCTCTCATTTAGTCTTGGAAGTAACCAAACCATGTGCAAAAGGAGCTGAGCTGAACTTCAAATCGACCTCTAAAGGAGGTGGGGGAAAAAGCCACAATGGGGTGGTTTGGCTTCACTGTGTTTATTTTGGTGCCTTATATAAAGAGTATTTTTGGCCTCCCTCCTTCACTCTGTCTGCTTTTGGGGATGGGGCTGGGGTGGGGGTGGGGAAAAGCCAACCCAACCCCACAACAAAATTAAGGTCTGTTCCAAACCCTTCCCACTCGACTCTGAAAGCCATTCATCCAGACACAGACCAAATGGAGCTGTGCAAGTCTTGGCTGCAGGCCTAATGGTGGTTATAAAAGCCACATTGGCTTGACTGAGTCAAGAAGCTGACTGAGTTCTGGAAGGCTTGGGGTTTCTTTGCTGGGTTTCTTCCCTTTGTGTGTGTGTGTGTGTGTGTGTGTGTGTGTGTGTGTGAAATCAGTGTGTGGAAAACACACCTGAGCGAGCTCCCTGAGCTAGGAGCCCACGGCAGGCTTGGCAAGCAGCAGAGGAGCTGCACTGGAAGGGCGTGGAAGCAAACCATGACGTATTATGGCAAACAGGGGTCCTTCCCCAGGTTGTTTGGATAGGATAGGATAGGATAGGATAGGATAGGATAGGATATAGGATAGAATGGAACGGAATAGAATAGAATGGAATGGAATAGGATAGGATAGAATAGAATGGAATGGAATAGGATAGGATAGGATAGAATAGAATAGAACAGAATAGAATGGAATAGGATAGGATAGAATAGAATAGAATAGAATAGAATAGAATAATAGAATAGAATGAATGAATAGGATGGGATAGAATGGAATGGAATAGAATAGAATGGAATGGAATAGGATAGAATAGAATGGAATGGAATAGAATAGAATGGAATAGAATAGAATAGAATAGAATAGAATAGAATAGAATAGAATAGAATAGAATAGAATAGGATGGGATAGAATGGAATGGAATAGACTAGGATAGGATAGAATAGAATGGAATGGAATGGAATAGGATAGGATAGGATGGAATGGAATAGAATAGAATAGAATAGAATAGAATAGAATAGAATAGAATAGAATAGAATAGAATAGAATAGAATAGAATAGAATAGAACAGGATAGGATAGGATAGAATAAGATAGGATAGGATAGAATAAGATAGGATAGGATAGAATTGAAATGAATACAATAGAATAGAATGAACCAGGTTGGAAAAGACCTCAGAGATCATCAAGTCCAACCTACCACCCAACACCATCTGATCAACTCAACCATGACACCAAGTGCCTCATCCAGGCTCTTCCTAAACACCTCCAGGGATGGTGACTCCACCACCTCCCTGGGCAGCACATTCCCATGGCCAATCTCTCTTGCTGGGAAGAACTTCTTCCTAACATCAGCTCTTGGGAACTAATGGGAAAGGGTTGGCGACCCCAACATGCAGTGCAGAGGTGTGCACTGGAAAGAGGGCTATAGGAGAGATGAAGAGGTGTTCACTTGAAGGTGTACCTTGAGCAAACTGAAGCTCACAGAAATCCAGTTTTTCTTTTCTTTCCCAGCTCATCCTTACACCCAGGATTTTCATTCACAAATTCCTTGAATGGTTTGGGTTGGAAGGCACCTTAGAGATCATCCAGTTCCAATCCCCCTGCCATGGGCAGGGATGCCTTCCACCAGCCCAGGTTGCTCAAGGCCTCACCCAGCCTGGCCTCGAACACCTCCAGAGACAAGGTGTCTGCAACCACTCTGGGTAACCCATTCCAGAGGCTCCCCACCTGCCAACTGAAGAACTTCTTTCTGAGATTCAGTTGAACCCTACTCTCCTTCAGCTTCAAACCATTCCCCCTTGTCTTCTCTCTAGACACTCTTAGGAAAAGTCCCTCTCCAGCCTTCCTGTAGGATCCAACCCCAGCTGAGGGAGCTGGGGGTGTTCAGCCTGGAGAAGAGGAGGCTCAGGGGAGACCTTCTTGCTCTCTGCAACCCCCTGAAGGGAGGTTGTAGCCAGGTGGGGGTTGGTCTCCTCTCCCAGGCACCCAGCAGCAGAACAAGAGGACACAGTCTCAAGCTGTGCCAGGGGAAGTTTAGGCTGGAGGGGAGGAGAAAGTTCTTCCCAGAGAGAGTTGATAGCCATTGGGATGTGCTGCCCAGGGAGGTGGTGGAGTCCCCATCCCTGGAGGTGTTCAAGAGGGGATTAGATGTGGCACTTGGTGCCATGGTTACTCATGAGGTCTGTGGTGCCAGGTTGGACTTGGTGATCTCTGAGGTCTCTTCCAGCCCTGGTGATTCTGTCATTGTGAGCAGCTCCACAAGTGAAAAGGTTTGGCCCCTGAGGGACTCCCAAAGCACAACCTCTGCGCTCAGAGTGAGCAAAGCTTTCTGTCAGCTCACTGCTTGTGCCTGTCCTGGCTGGAACATTCCTGACCACACCAACAGGTCCATAGCGCACTGATGCTGCTTTTCCCCCACCCCCACCTCCTTGCAGGTGTGTTACTCCTCCCATGGATGCTATCAGAGCCAAGACTGTTTCTTCAGGAGAGAACAGGCGCTCCCAAGCTTTCAATCTCATGGAGGTTTTCTAGTGCTCAGGGACAGGAGTGAGGGAGGAAGGAAAGAAGGGAGGGAGGAAAGAGGGGAAAAAAAGCTATTTACTGCCTGCCAAATCCTCACAAAGGACTTGTCTGTGCTGCAGAGCACGTGGTCCTGAAAAATCTGCTTGGAGATGACAGGCTGTGGGCATGTGTGCAGTGTATGTGCAGGCTCCTGGTGTGGCTGGCTCTGAGCTAGCTAAGCATCACAGAATCATAGAACCAATAAGGTTGGAAAAGGCCCCAGAGATCATCAAGTCCAACCTGTCACCCAGCACCTCCTGACTAACTAAACCATGGCACCAAGTGCCACATCCAGTCCCCTCTTGAATGCCTCCAGGGATGGGGACTCCACCACCTCCCTGGGCAGCACGTTCAGTGCACTCATTCTGGGAGAGGTTTACATGGAGACTTAGCCTAGAGCAGTTTAACTGAGGTCTTTAAAGGGCAGTTTAATTGCATCCCAGCAGGAGCTGGTGAGGCTGATTCTACAAATGGTCTCTGAGTCTCTCTCTGCTTGAAGGGAAACAAAAAAACCGAGAGTGGGGAGGTTGGAGGCAGCTTCATTGCACACACAGAGGAGATTCACTGCAGAGCAGCTCACAGGGAGGAAAGTGGAGAGTAAATTAGAAAGGTTTGAATAAGACAAAAGCCTCCCAACAGGCAAGTTCCCAAGCTGCAGAATAGAAAGGAAGTTACTGGGAGCTGTATCTCAGAGCATCTGGAAACTGAGACAACAGAACCACCAGCACTGCTGTGCAGTGGCTTTCTCTGGGCAATGGAGAACAGCATTGCCTTGGGGTCAGCCTTGCTCTAGCGGTGACCACTGGTCATGAGCTGCTCCTTTAAAGCCCTCAGCAGGGGCCCTTGGGGCTGCCCAGCGCGGGGTCCCTCCCTCCCTGCCATGGTGCTTCAGCCCAGGTCCAAGTTCTCCCTGCCAGTGTCTTGGGATAAGAAAAGCAAAGAGAGGAAACCCCTAGAACCAAACACCTCAGCCTCTGGCTGTGAGACAACCACTTTCCTGCTTTAACACACCCAGGAGCATTTTATCAGAGGCTCCCTGAGTCCTGAGCTGCTCCCAAATCCAGGCTGATTGCACTTGCTTCTCATTCCACAGGGTTCAACTGCAAGCCCAAAAGCTCAAGGATTGTTTAGAAGGAAATTCCCTTCTGCAATGTGATGTCGTTAGGAGGAGGCTTCCAAGACCAAAGCACTTGGGCTTGGTGAATAATGCCTGGTTAAAAATGGCATGTTTTCAGCAAACTCCCCCAGGAGGTCCCCTCCAGCCCCCAGCATTCCAGGATTCTACACTGACAACCACCAAGTCACTCCTTGCTGCCTCACAGGTGGCTGAAAACAAATGAGGAGCCTGAGCCTCTAGCACTGGCTCAGGTGCAAAGCTGTGGGGTCCAGCATCTCCTTCAGTGGGAGGGAGAGCACCCTGGAAATCACAGAGTGGTAGGGGTTGGAAGGGACCCCTGGAGACCATCTGGTCCAACCCTTCTGCAGGTTGCATTGGGAAAAGGGACTCCTGCTTTGCATGGCCTCAGGGGTCTGCAGAGGCTGCTTCTGAAGTGAGAGCAACCACAGAGTGGTAGGGGTTGGAAGGGACCTTTGGAGACCATCTGGTCCAACCCTTCTGCAGGTTGCATGGGGAAATGGGACTCCTGCTTTGCATGGCCTCAGGGGTCTGCAGAGGCTGCTTCTGAAGTGAGAGCAACCACAGAGTGGTAGGGGTTGGAAGGGACCTTTGGAGACCATCTGGTCCAACCCTTCTGCAGGTTGCATGGGGAAATGGGACTCCTGCTTTGCATGGCCTCAGGGGTCTGCAGAGGCTGCTTCTGAAGTGAGAGCAACCACAGAGTGGTAGGGGTTGGAAGGGACCCCTGGAGACCATCTGGTCCAACCCTTCTGCAGGTTGCATGGGGAAATGGGACTCCTGCTTTGCATGGCCTCAGGGGTCTGCAGAGGCTGCTTCTGAAGTGGGAGAGAAGTGCAGCACCCATGAGGTGGTCCCAGGGCTGAGCCTCTCCGCTTACCCAAAGCGCTGCCAGCGGTGAGAGGTGCAGCACGTTGGGGTCTCCAAACTGGGATGCAGAAACTGAAGGCAATCAGCACTCCTTTAGGGAATGCTAACCAGGGCCAAGGCCACCTGAACTGCCCCTGGTCATGCCTGGGGGAGTTTTGCTTTCTTGACTTGTGGGTTTCTATCTCACATCTGCATGAGGGAAGTGTCCCTGTGGTGACCTCCGGTCGGTTCACCTCCAGCGCGGGTGAAGCTGGAGCACCTTGCCAGGGCTCCCTGGAGGCTTTGGAGGCCTCTGGAGCTCTCCTCACGTGAGCAGCTGTGTCTGTAGGTGTGGGATGTGCACAGGGGGCGTGCACAGGAGGCGTGCACAGGAGGCGTGCACAGGAGGCGTGCACAGGAGGCGCGCACAGGCGGCGAGCACAGGCGGCGCGCCCCCGGCCCCGCGCGGCCCCGCGGACGTACCAGGCGGCGGGGTCGTACTCGGCCCAGACGCGGACGAACTCGTCCAAGTGGTGAGGGCCAAGGATGGAGGAGTCCCTCGTCAGGTACTCAAAATTGTCCATGATCACAGCCACAAAGAGGTTCAACATCTGCAGAGAGGGAGCAACAGCACAGTTAGAGGGGAGGGGAGGGGAGGGGAGGGGAGGGGAGGGGAGGGGGGGGGAGGGGAGGGGAGGGGAGGGGAGGGGAGGGGAGGGGAGAGGAGAGGAGAGGAGAGGAGAGGAGAGGAGAGGAGAGGAGAGAGGAGAGGAGAGGAGAGGAGAGGAGAGGAGAGGAGAGGAGAGGAGAGGAGAGGAGAGGGAGAGGAGAGGAGAGGAGAGGAGAGGAGAGGAGAGGAGAGGGAGAGGAGAGGAGAGGGAGAGAGGAGAGGAGAGGAGAGGAGAGGAGAGGAGAGGAGGAGAGGAGAGGAGAGGAGAGGAGAGGAGAGGAGAGGAGAGGAGAGGAGAGGAGAGGAGAGGAGAGGAGAGGAGAGGAGAGGAGAGGAGAGGAGAGGAGAGGAGAGGAGAGGAGAGAGAGGAGAGGGAGAGGAGAGGAGAGGAGAGGAGAGGAGAGGAGAGGAGAGGAGAGGAGAGGAGAGGAGGAGAGAGGAGAGGAGAGGAGAGGAGAGGAGAGGAGAGGAGAGGAGAGGAGAGGAGAGGAGAGGAGAGGAGAGGAGAGGAGAGGGAAGCTGGAAGGGGAGCAGCTATCATTCCCTTGGCAGGCTTGCACTTCCTACAAGGAGAAGCCACACCTCCGAGTATGGATTCCAAGAACCTAGCCTGGGGACCCTGCTGCCACCTCCTCCACCTCTGCACACTGCAGACTCTGTGGTGCACAGCAGGTTTGCCATGGCTTTCATCTGGGGACAGTTTGGCCACATGCCCATCACTGGGGGTGCCATACAGCATAACCCACCCTGGCTGGACACCATATTCCAGGTGTGGCCTCAGCAGGGCACAGTAGAGGGGGAGGAGAACCTCTCTCGACCTACTGGTCACAGCCCTTCTAATCCACCCCAGGATGGCATTGGCCTTCCTGGCCACCAGAGCACGCTGCTGGCTCATGGCCATCCTTCCACCCATCAGGATCCTGAGGTCCTTTTCCCCTTCACTGCTCTCCAGCAGGTCAGTCCCTAACCTATCCTGGTGCATGGAGTTGTCCTTTCCCAGGTGCAAGACTCTACCTTTGCCTTGGTTGAGCTCCCTCAAATTTGTCCTTGCCCAGTTCTCAGCCTGTCCAATTCTCACTGAATGGCAGCATAAAACCTTCTGGTGTGTCATCAGCAAACTTGCTGACAGTGCTCTCTGTGCCCTCATCCAGGTCACAGAATCATAGAATCAATAAGGTTGGAAAAGACCTCAGAGCTCATCAAGTCCAACCTGTCACCCAGCACCTCCTGACAACTAAACCATGGCTCCAAGTGCTGATTAGGTGGTGTTGGATAATAGGTTGGACTTGATGATCTTGAAGGTCTCTTCCAACCTGTTCTGTTCTGTTCTGTTCTGTTCTGTTCTGTTCTATTCTATTCTATTCTATTCTATTCTATTCTATTCTATTCTATTCTATTCTATTCTATTCTATTCTACTCTACTCTACTCTACTCTACTCTACTCCACTCTACTCTACTCTACATCCAATCCCCTTCCCTAAACACCTCCAGGGATGGGGACTCCACTCCCCCCTCCCTGGGCAGCACATTCCAATGGCCAATTACTCTTCCTGGGAAGAACTTTCTCCTCACCCCCACCCTAAACCTCCCCTGGCACAGCTTGAGACTGTGTCCTCTTGTTCTGGGGCTGGGTGCCTGGGAGAAGAGACCAACCCCCACCTGGCTACAACCTCCCTTCAGGGAGTTGGAGAGAGCAAGAAGGTCTCCCCTGAGCCTCCTCTTCTCCAGGCTAAGCAACCCCAGCTCCCTCAGCCTCTCCTCACAGGGCTGTGCTCCAGACCCCTCCCCAGCCTTGTTGCCCTTCTCTGGACACCTTCCAGCATCCCAACAGCTTTCCTAAACTGAGGAAACTGGACACAGGACTCAAGGTGTGGCCTGAGCAGTGCTGAGCACAGGGCACAATGACCTCCCTGCTCCTGCTGGCCACACTGTTCCTCCTGCAGGCCAGGATGCCATTGGCCTTCTTGGCTGCCTGGGCACACTGCAGGCTCATGTTCAGCCTACCATCAACCAGCACCCCCAGGTCCCTCTCTGCCTGGCTGCTCTCAGCCACTCTGCCCCCAGCCTGTAGCACTGCCTGGGGTTGCTGTGGCCAATGTGCAGCACCTGGCACTTGGATGTGTTCAGTCTCCTGCCCTTGGCCTCTGCCCATCTGTCCAGCCTGGCAAGGTCCCTCTGCAGAGCTCTCCTACCCTCTAACAGATCAACTCCTGCCCCCAGCTTGGTGTCATCTGCAAACTTACTGCTGATGGACTCAACCCCCTTGTCCAGATCATCAGTGAAGATACTGAGCAGGATGGGGCCCAGCACTGATCCCTGGGGCACACCACTGGTGCCTGGCTGCCAGCTGGCTGTGGCACCATTCACCACCACTCTCTGGGCTCAGCCTCCAGCCAGTTCCAGGTCATTGATGAATATATTGACCAGACTGGTCCCACTGTGACCACAGCAGCAGGGCTCCCCCTGTGCTGCAGGCAGCTGACATCTGCCACAGAACCCTCAGAGCCCCTAGGGGCAGCAGCACTTCCACCCCTTCTCCACTGCTCCCAGCTCCAGCCATGGCTTGGAAGAGCTTTCCCTGGCTCAGTGCAGCTGCTTCTAAAGTTCATGTTTATTTTTAAATTCATATTTTGCAGCAGTGTAAATTGCAGGAGGGAAATTATGTCAAGCTGGGTGTCCACAAAGAGCCAGCAACAACATTGCAAAACAAATATGCTATCCAGCTCCCCTCCAGTCTGGGGTGGAACAGCACCCAAGCCACAGAAACGTGTCCTGCTGGCAAGGCTGTGGCTCTGAAATGTTTTAATCTCTTGTGGGGAACCACAAGTTTCCTGGCAGTGAAGTGCTGGATGCATTGGAAGCAGAGTTAGAGCCCTGGCCTGTGGCAGTTCAGCTGCTTGGCTTCCTGCTGCTTGGCTCCAGGGCTCTCCTCTCTCGCTGCCAACGAGCCCTGAGGGTAGTCCAAGGGGGGTTGGGGAGCACTGGCTCAGGGACAAAGCTGTGTTTGGCACAGATGTGCTCCAGCTGCCAATGCTGATGGTACATGTGGAGTGGGATGGCTGAGATGAGCCAGGGAGGAGTCTGGGGGAGGTTAGAATAGAATAGAATAGAATAGAATAGAATAGAATAGAATAGAATAGAATAGAATAGAATAGAATAGAATAGAATAGAATAGAATAGAATAGAATAGAATAAGAGAGGGGAGGGGAGGGGAGAGGAGAGGAGAGGAGAGAAGGAGAGGAGAGGAGAGGAGAGGAGAGGAGAGGGAGAGGAGAGGAGAGGAGAGGAGAGGAGAGAGAGGAGAGGAGAGGGAGAGGAGAGGAGAGGAGAGGAGAGGAGAGGAGAGGAGAGGAGAGGAGAGGAGAGGAGAGGAGAGGGAGAGGAGAGGAGAGGAGAGGAGAGGAGAGGAGAGAGGAGAGGAGAGGAGAGGAGAGGGAGAGGAGAGGAGAGGAGAGGAGAGGAGAGGAGAGGAGAGGAGAGGAGAGGAGAGGAGAGGAGAGGAGAGAGGAGAGGAGAGGGAGAGGGGAGAGGAGAGGGAGAGGAGAGGAGAGGAGAGGAGAGGAGAGAGGGAGAGAGGAGAGGAGAGAGGAGAGGAGAGGAGGGAGAGGAGAGGAGAGGAGAGGAGAGGAGAGGAGAGGGAGAGGAGAGGAGAGAGAGGAGAGAGGAGAGGAGAGGAGAGGAGAGGAGAGGAGAGGAGAGGAGAGGAGAGAGAGGAGAGAGAATTGAAGGGAGCTGGGGTTGCTTAGCCTGGTGAAGAGGAGGCTCAGGGGAGACCTTCTTGCTCTCTACAACTCCCTGAAGGGAAGTTGTAGCCAGGTGGGGGTTGGTCTCTTCTCCCAGGCAGCCAGCACCAGAACAAGAGGACACAGTCCCATGTGTGCCAGGGGAGGTTTAGGGTGGGGGTGAGGAGAAAGTTCTTCCCAGAAAGAGTAATTGTCCATTGGGATGTGCTGCCCAGGGAGTGGTGGAGTCCCCATCCCTGGAGGTGTTCAAAAGAGGCTTGGATGTTGGAGCCATGGTGTAGTTGTCAGGAGGTGTTAGTTATTAGGTGATAAGTTGGACTTGATGATCTCTGAGGTCTTCTCCAACCTTATTGATTCTGTGACTCTAGGAGGGGCCACTGAAGCTGCTCTGTCTCTGCCCAGCCCCACAGGTTCTGATGATGGCAGGGCTGAGCTGCAGACAGCATCAAACCTGACATTCCAAAGCGAAGCCATGGCAGGAGCTGCAGGCTCGAGCTGTTGCTTTTTGATTCATTTCAGAGCTGTGGCTTTCATCTCTTCCTGCTTGAAGTTTAATTGGGTCCCTGTCTCTGGTTTTCCATTCCTCTGTCCCAGTGGTGCAGGAAAGTGAACCAAGCCCCAAGAGCAAGGAGCCTTTCATGCACCCAAGTGATCAGAAAGATGCTGCCACCCATTAGAGCTCAGAGCCAGCCCTGTGTGATGGCAAAAGGCATGAAGCAAGCAGCACAGCTCTGGCTGCTCTCATGTCTGGAGCTTTCCTGGCACCACCTCAGAAGAACATGATCCCTGCCTCTGTTTGACCAACAAAACAAACCAGGAGGCATCAAACAAGCCTGATGGTGGCATCAAACAAGCCTGATGGAGCCATCTGCCTGCTGCAAGCCTTTGGCCATTCCCTCCCTGCCCTCCTCCATCCCCTTCTTCCCAGGCCTGTGTTGCAAATCAAGACAAACCAGATTAATTCTCAGTTCCAAGTATCAGCCATGACAAGGAGGATAAACCCCCCCCCCCGCCTTTCAACTAATGACTAAATGATCTCTTTGGGGATTAAAGGGATTTTATCACCAGGATGAAAAATGAGGTTCACTGAAGCTGCCTTGTCATGTTTTACAAATCATCATTAGGGAGAAGCAGCGTGGGGAGGGAAGGGCTGAGTGGAGAGAGAAGGTCTCAGTGGGGAGGGAAGGTCTGAGTGGGGAGGGAAGTGCTGAGTGAGGAGGGAATGGCAAGGTGAGAAGGGAAGGGCAGAGTGGGGAGGGAAGGGCAAGGTGAGGAGGGAAGGGCAGGGTGGGGAGGGAAGGGCAAGGTGAGGAGGGAAGGGCAGGGTGGGGAGAGAAGGTCTGAGTGGGGAGGGAAGGGCTGAGTGGGGAGGGAAGGGCAAGGTGAGGAGGGAAGGGCAAGGTGAGGAGGGAAGGGCAAGGTGAGGAGGGAAGAGCAGGGTGGGAAAGAAGGTCTGAGTGGAGAGGAAGGGCAGAGTGGGGAAAGAAGGTTTGAGTGGGGAAAGAAGGTTTGAGTGGGGAGGGAAGGGCAGGTTGAGGAGGGAAGGACTGAGTGGGGAGAGATGGGCAGAGTGGGGAGGGAAGGGCAGGTTGAGGAGGGAAGGGCAGAGTGGGGAGAGATGGGCAGAGTGGGGAGGGAAGGGCAGGTTGAGGAGGGAAGGACTGAGTGGGGAGAGATGGGCAGAGTGGGGAGGGAAGGGCAGGTTGAGGAGGGAAGGACTGAGTGGGGAGAGATGGGCAGAGTGGGGAGGGAAGGGCAGGTTGAGGAGGGAAGGGCTGGGTGGGAAGGGATGGGCAGAGTGGGGAGGGAAGGGCAGGTTGAGGAGGGAAGGGCTGGGTGGGAAGAGACGGGCAGAGTGGGGAGGGAAGGGCAGGTTGAGGAGGGAAGGGCTGGGTGGGAAGGGCTGGGCAGAGTGGGGGAGGGAAGGGCTGGGTGGGAAGGGCTGGGCAGAGTGGGGAGGGAAGGGCTGGGTGGGAAGGGCTGGGCAGAGTGGGGAGGGAAGGGCTGGGTGGGAAGGGCTGGGCAGAGTGGGGAGGGAAGGGCTGGGTGGGAAGGGCTGGGCAGAGTGGGGAGGGAAGGGCTGGGTGGGAAGGGCTGGGCAGAGTGGGGAGGGAAGGGCTGGGTGGGAAGGGCTGGGCAGAGTGGGGAGGGAAGGGCTGGGTGGGAAGGGCTGGGCAGAGTGGGGAGGGAAGGGCTGGGTGGGAAGGGCTGGGCAGAGTGGGGAGGGAAGGGCTGGGTGGGAAGGGCTGGGCAGAGTGGGGAGGGAAGGGCTGGGTGGGGAGGGAAGCACACTGGTGCCTTCACTTTGGAAGAGCTCAGGAGGCACTTACCAGGAAGGAGCAGAGGAAGATGAAGGACACGAAGTAGAAGTAGGCGAAGTCGCTGCCGCACTCCTTCTTGGTGAGGCCAGAGAGGGGGTCGCAGGCTCTGTTGCTCAGGCAGGACAGCATGATCTCGTGCCAGGCCTCCCCCGTGGCACTCCTGCAGGGGGAGGACAGAGGGTGAGCTGAGCCAGCCCCTGGCCCACTGCAGAGCCGGCGGGCATCCCCTTCTGGTGGCAGTGCAGCCAAATGACCGTCCTGTGAGAATGGCTGAAGGGTGTGGGCTGGAAGAAACCTCTCGAGCTCACCCAGTCCAAGCCCTCTGCAGTCAGCAACGGGAGCTGCTCAGAGCCCCAAACAGCCTCACCTGGGATGGTGCCAGGCATGGGGCAGCTACAGCCTCCCTGGGCAACCCCTGGGCTCACCACCTTCATTCCACAAAATGTTTTCCTTCCCTCTGGTCTAAATCTCCTTCTTTCAGTTTCAAACCTTCCCCCCTGCCCTGTCACAAAGGTCACTGCTCAGAAGTCTGCCCCCAGCTTTCTGAGTGGCTCCTTTGAGCACTGCGAGGCCACCAGGAGGTCTCCCTGCAGCCTTCTCTTCTCCAGGCTGAACAACCCCAACTCTCCCAGCCTGGCCTCACAGCAGAGGGCTTCCAGCCCTCACATCACCTTCATGTCTCTCCTTCTCTGCAGGTCCATGTCTTCCCTGTGCTGGACCCAGCACTGTAGATGACCCTGATGTAAAGTGAAATAGCTTCCAGGCTACTCTGAGTTACACAGCAGATTCCACTCGGGTGCCATTCACCTGAAGCCCCATTCCTGTGGGCCCAGACCCTCTGTCCCATTATGGTCTTGCTGCCTCTGTCCTCATGTGACCTAGGTCTGAAAACGGACCAAGGGAGATCTTATTGCTGCCTAAAACTCCCTGAAGGGAGGTTGTAGCCAGCTGGGGGTTGGTCTCTTCTCCCAGGCAAGCAGCACCAGAACAAGAGGACACAGTCTCAAGCTGTGCCAGGGGAGGTTTAGGCTGGAGGTGAGGAAGAAGTTCTCCATAGAAAGAGAGATTGGCCATTGGGATGTGCTGCCCAGGAAGGAGGTGGAGTCACCATCCCTGGAGGTGTTTAGGAAGAGCCTGGATGAGGCTCTTGGTGCCATGGTTGAGTTGATCAGATGGTGTTGGGTGATAGGTTGGACTTGATGATCTCAAAGGTCTTCTCCAACCTGGTTAATCCAATCCAATCCAATCCAATCCAATCCAATCCAATCCAATCCAATCCAATCCAATCCAATCCAATCCAATCCAGTTCAATTCAATTCAGTTCAGTTCAACTCAGTTCAATTCAATTCAATTCAATTCAGTTCAATTCAGTTCAGTTCAATTCAATTCAATTCAATTCAATTCAATTCAATTCAATTCAATTCAATTCAGTTCAATTCAATTCAATTCAATTCAATTCAATTCAATTCAATCCAATCCACTCCAGTTCTATTCCCTCCCTCCCCTCCCCTCCCCTCCCCCCTCCCTCCCCTCCCCTCCCCCCTCCCTCCCCTCCCCTCCCCCCTCCTCTCCCCTCCCTCCCCCTCTCCTCTCCTCTCCCCCTCCTCTCCTCTCCCTCTCCTCTCCCCTCCTCTCCTCTCCTCTCCTCTCCCTCTCCTCTCCTCTCCTCTCCTCTCCTCTCCTCTCCTCTCCTCTCCTCTCCTCTCCTCTCCTCTCCTCTCCTCTCCTCTCCTCTCCTCTCCTCTCCTCTCCTCTCCTCTCCTCTCCTCTCCTCTCCTCTCCTCTCCTCTCCTCTCTCTCCTCTCCTCTCCTCTCCTCTCCTCTCCTCTCCTCTCCTCTCCTCTCCTCTCCTCTCCTCTCCTCTCCTCTCCTCTCCTCTCCTCTCCTCTCCTCTCCTCTCCTCTCCTCCCCTATCCGATCCTATCTCCCCCAAACTGCCCCAGCTTGAGCAGAGCTTGGATTTCACTTTCTTGCTGGGCCTGGAGAGGAAATTTTGCTTTTCCATTGATTTGTTTTGGATGTATTCTTCTTACAGAACTCATTGCAAAATGCTTCCTCTCCAGGCAGGCTGAGCCCAGATGGAGACACTTCCAGGCTGAGGCAGAGGTGGCACTGACGTAGGAAGTGGCAGCTCGTTGGTGAGGCACAAAAAATAACCCCCACCCCAAACCAACCCCCAAAAAAGACCAATTAAAGGAATTCTCACTTCAAAACATAGTAAGCTTCCTGTCAGGAAACACAGTGACCAAGCTCAACCCAGGGAGTTTCTCTCATATGTTAAACTTCTTGCCTGAGCTGACGTGGGGTGGCACAGTGCTGGGTGGCACAGTACTGGGTGGCACAGTGCTGGGTGGCACTGTGGGGAAAGATGTTGGTGTGTTGAAATAGATCGTGCTTGGAGAGCTTCCAGCCCAGCCCTGGGTGCTGGAGGAGAAGGGGGAAGCAGGAAAAGCTTCACTGCAAAGGATTAGAAAGACATTCTTTCCAGAGAGGGTGGTGAGGCACTGGAACGGGTGGCCCAGGGAGGTGGTGGCTTCACAGATGGCATTGGGTTGGAAGGGACCCTCACAGGTCACAGGATCACACAGGGTCACAGGATCACACAGGATCACAGGATGGTAGGGGTTGGAAGGGACCTCTGGGCCACATCATAGAATCATAGAATCAGTCAGGGTTGGAAGGGACCACAAGGATCATCTAGTTCCAACCCCCTGCCATGGGCAGGGACACCCCACACTAGATCAGGCTGGCCAGAGCCTCATCCAGCCTGGGCTTAAACACCTCCAGGGACGGGGCCTCAACCACCTCCCTGCACAACCCATTCCAGGGCTTCACCACTCTCATGGGGAAGAACTTCCTCCCCACCTCCAGCTTCATTCCATTCCCCCTAGTCCTATCACTACCTGAGAGCCTGAGCAGTCCCTCCCCAGCCTTCCTGTAGCCCCCTTCAGATACTGGAAGGCCACAATGAGGTCACCTGGGAGCCTTCTCTTCTTCAGACTGAACAGCCCCAACTCCTTCAGTCTGTCCTCACAGGAGAGGTGCTCCAGCCCTCTGCTCATCCTCGTGGCCCTTCTCTGGACACCTTCCAGCACCTCCAGATCCCTCCTGTAATAGGGGCTCCAGAACTGGAGGCAGTACTCCAGGTGGGGTCTCAGCAGAGCTGAGTAGAGGGGGAGAATCTTCCAGTCCACCCCCCACTGCCAGAGCAGGAGCATGGGATCCAGCACAGGTCACACAGGAACACATCCAGACGGGGCTGGAAAGTCTCCAGAGCAGGAGACTCCACAAGCTCTCTGGGCAGCCTGCTCCAGGGCTCTGTGACCCTCACAGTGCAGAAGTTCTTCCTCATGTTGAGGTGGAACCTCCTGTGCTGGAGTTTCTATCCATTGCTCCTTGTCCTATCACAGGTCATCTTGTCCAACCCCCTGCAAGCAGCAGGGACACCTCCAGCTAGATCAGGCTGCCCAGGGTCACATCAAGTGTGAGCTTGAATGTCTCCAGGGATGAGGCCTCAACCACATGCCTGGGCAACCTGTTGCAGTATTTCACCACCCTCACTGTGCAGAGCTTCCTCCTGATGTCCAACCTAAATCTCCCCTGCTCCAGTTTCAAACCACTGCCCCTCATCCTATCACCACAGGCCCTTCTGAACAGTCCCTCCCCAGCCTGCCTGGAGATCCTGGAAGGCTGTTCTAAGAACTCCCTGGAGCCTTCTCCAGGCTGAACAGCCCCAACTCTTTCAGCCTGTCTTCATAGAGGACAGGTTCTCCATCCCTCTGATCATTATTGTGGCCTCCTCTGGACCCCCTCCAGCAGCAGAAGCCCCCTCCCTGGAGGTGTCCAAGGCCAGGCTGGATGAGGCCTTGAGCAAGCTGGGCTGGTGGGAGGTGTCCCTGCCCATGGCAGGGGGGTTGGAGCCGGATGGTCTTGGAAGTCCCTTCCAATCCGAACCATGCTGTGATTCCATGATTCCAAAGACTTTCCTGAAGGATGCCCAAGTCTCAGCAGCTAAGGTGGCCCCCTAGAACCCCAGCCCCCCCGCTCCCATGCAGGTGCTTTGTGCTCTGCTTACCTGAAGAGAAGCATCAGGGCTTGGAGGAAGGTCCGGAAGTTATTGTGCCGGTTGATGGAGGTTTCGTCATCCAGGGCGATGTTCCCAAACACCTGCCCCAGAAAACAGAAGGGATTCAGCCCAAGCACATCCTCCTGTGGACACTGCCAGCAGAGGTGGAGCAAGGGGAGTGGAGAGAAAAGGCAGGGAAAGGATTTGTTCTGGTTCAAGGGATCTCGAAAGCTAGTCTGCAGTGCTGAGAAGGGAGGTCAAAATGTGCTGTGGAAATCAACTGGGGAGAAAATCCCAAGGTATGAATGTGCTTCACCTTCACACAGATCCTTCCCAACACCACAGCTCAGCTCCACCCCAGGCAAGCAAATGTGCTCATTTCTTCTCAGGAGGTTGCAGCACCTGAGCTGCTCCCTACCCTGAACCTCTTGATGTGCCTGGAGCCAGAGGCAGGGCTGTGCCAGGACCCTGTGACAGGGATGTGCCTGGAGCCAGTGACAGGGATAGGCCTGGACCCAAAGGCAGGAATATGCCTGGAGCCAGTGACAGGGATATGCCTGGACCTAGTGACAGGGATGTTCTGGGATGCAGAGACAGGGATGTACCTGGAGCTAGTGACAGGAATGTGCCTGGACTCAGAGGCAGGGATGTGCCTGGACTCAGAGGCAGGGATGTGCCAGGATTCAGAGGCAGGGATGTGCCTGGACCCAGTGACAGGAATGTGCCTGGACCCAGAGACAGGGATGTGCCTGGGCTCAGAGGCAGGGATGTGCCTGGGCTCAGAGGCAGGGATGTGCCTGGATTCAGAGGCAGGGATGTCCCTGGACCCAGTGACAGGAATGTGCCTGGACCCAGAGACAGGAATGTGCCTGGGCTCAGAGGCAGGGATGTGCCTGGACCCAGAGGCAGGGATTCCCTGGACCCAGAGACATGGATGTGCCTGGACCCAGTGACAGGAATGTGCCTGGAGCCAGAGGCAGGGATGTGCTGGGATGCAGAGACAGGGATGTGCCTGGAGCTAGTGACAGGGATTTGCCTGGACCCAGAGACAGGGATGTGCCTGGGCTCAGAGGCAGGGATGTGTCTGGAGCCAGAGGCAAGGATGTGTCTGGAGCCAGAGGCATGAATGTGTCTGGAGTCAGAGACAGGGATTGCCTGGACCCAGAGACAGGGATGTGCCTGGGCTCAGAGGCAGGGATGTGTCTGGAGCCAGAGGCAAGGATGTGTCTGGAGCCAGAGGCATGAATGTGTCTGGAGTCAGAGACAGGGATGTGCCTGGACCCAGAGACAGGGATGTGCCTGGACCCAGAGACAGGGATGTGCCTGGACGCAGAGACAGGGATTGCCTAGAGACAGAGACAGAGATGTGCCTGGACCCAGAGACAGGGATTGCCTAGAGACAGAGACAGAGATGTGCCTGGACCCAGAGACAGGGATTGCCTAGAGACAGAGACACAGATGTGCCTGGAGCCAGAGACAGGGATTGCCTGGACCCAGAGACAGGGATTGCCTAGAGACAGAGACACAGATGTGCCTGGAGCCAGAGACAGGGATTGCCTGGACCCAGAGACAGGGATGTGCCTGCAGCCAGAGGCAGGGATGTGCCTGCAGCCAGAGGCAGGAATGCTCCCTTCCCATGGGAGACACAGCTGCCCACCCATCTCCAGAGGGTGCTGTGCCATAGGCTCATTCTCCACAGCCAGCTGACTTGCCCACACTCTCCCTTTGCACACCCAGGGCCATGTCCAACACAAGACCTGGAGAGAAGAGCAGCAAAAGTGGCCTTTGCTTTTTCCACTTCCAATTTACCTGACACCGAAACAGAAAAGCCTTTTGCCTCACCCTAAGTCAGTTTCTCCTGCTGTGGAAGCAACAACACATCTGCCCCCTGAGCCAGCAGGACAAACCCAGGCTGCTTATGGCCAGGATGAGAGCCCAAACCATTACCTGCATGCCAATAATGGCATAGATGAAGAAGAGCATTGCAATGAGGAGACACACGTAAGGCAAGGCCTGTGGGAGAGGAGAAGGTGATGTTAATGACAGCAAGTTGGCATTAATGCTGGCAGCATTTCACTCCTGGGCAGCACTGTGGTGGGTGGCATTCATCCTTCAGGTGCAGGAACTGGGGTGGGAGGACAATAGGAACGACTCCAAGCAGCCTTCAGGAGACAGACCCCAGGAGCCCAGGTAGTGATCGATCCCAAAGCAGCCTGGGCTCATCCAAGGGCTCTCTATTGATCCTTGCAAGCAGACAGGCAGGAAGAGCAGGGCAGATGGAGGAGAGATGATTTGGACTGGGTGTTAGGAACAAATTCTTTCCAATGAGAGTGGTGAGACACTGGCACTGGTTGCCCAGGGAGGTTGTGGCTGCCTCCTCCCTGGAGGTGTTCAAGGCCAGGCTGGATGAGGCCTTGAGCAAGCTGGGCTGGTGGGAGGTGTCCCTGCCCATGGCAGGGGGCTTGGAACTAGATGATCTTTGGGGTCCTTTCCAACCCAAACCATTCTCTGAACCTATGAACACAATAAGAAGCTCCACAGCAAGCTCTGAGTTACCACCTGCCACTGGCATTTAGATGCACCAGTGTCCAAACACTCATGTTTAATCACACAAGCACAGAACAGTTCCAACCCCCCTGCCATGGGCAGGGACACCTCACACTGCAGCAGGTTGCTCACAGCCACCTCCAGCCTGGCTGCAAACACCTCCAGGCAGGAGGCTTCCACCACCTCCCTGGGCAGCCTGTGCCAGGCTCTCACCACCCTCATGGGGAACAACTTCTTCCTCACATCCAATCTCAATCTCCCCATTTCTAGTTTTGCTCCATCCCCCCAGTCCTATCCCTCCCTGACACCCTCAAAAGTCCCTCCCCAGCTTGCTTGGAGCCCCCTGCAGATCCTGGAAGGCCACAATTCAGTCTCCTCGGAGCCTTCTCTTCTCCAGACTGAACAGCCCCAGCTCCCTCAGTCTGTCCTCATAGCAGAGCAGCTCCAGCCCTCTGCTCCTCCTCGTGGCCCTTCTCTGGACACCTTCCAGAACCTCCAGATCCTTCCTGTAATAGAGGCTCCAGAACTGGACACAGAGCTCCAGCTGTGGTCTCAGCAGAGTGGAGCAGAGGGGCAGAATCCCCTCCCTGGCCCTGCTGGCCACACTTCTCTGGCTGCAGCCCAGGCTCTGCTTGGCTCTCTGGGCTGCAAGTGCTCACTGCTGGCTCCTGTTGAGCTTCTCCTCCACCAGCACTCCCAAGGCCTTTTCTTCAGGGCTGCTCTCAAGCCAGTCCCTGCCCAGCCTGTATCAGTGCTTGGTCTAACAGAAACTTCCTTCTCAACCAGCAACTTCACACTCTGCTGAAACCAATTCTCCATCCCAGAGCCAGCCAGAAGTGCCAGGCTGGGTGTAGGCAGAACCACCCAGCATCTCCTCCCAACCCCAGGGGAGAAAACCTTCTGTGCTCTTAAAAAAAGCCATTTCCATTTTTGGAGAGAGCTCTCTCTCTTATCCCACAGTTTCACCACCTAAAATAACATCTCTGCATCATTTTGACTCAGACACCAGGATGTGTTTGAAGGTGCAGCCAAGCCAAAAGAAACCACTTCCCCTGCATCCCACCACACTCTGCACCATCAAACACCAGCTGCCACCATATAAGGCCTTCCAGAAAGAGCCATGCAAGATGCCCTGACATGGCCCTCACCTCCAGACAAGCTTCCCCCAGCTTGTGACAGCACCCAGCAGCTTATCACCCACAGACCTCAGCTTAGAAGGGGGCAAGACCCTGTGCAAAACCAGAGGTGTGGTCTCCAGGTACAACCAAGCCATCCAGCATGGCACAGGCAGTACTCAGGAGCATGGCACCTTGACACCAAGTAGGAGGAGCTACTGCCCAGATCCATCATACAGAACACAATTGACCAGGTTGGAAGAGACCTTTGAGATCACCAAGTCCAACCTATCACCCAGCACCATCTGATCAACTCAACCATGGCACCGAGTGCCTCATCCACCTCCCTGGGCAGCACATCCCAATGGCCAATCTCTCTTGCTGGGAAGAATTTCTTCCTCACCTCCAGCCTAAACCTCCCCTGGCACAGCTTGAGACTGTGTCCTCTTGTTCTGGTACTGGCTGCCTGGGAGAAGAGACCAACCCCCACCTGGCTACAACCTCCCTTCAGGCAGTTGGAGAGAGCAAGAAGGTCTCCCCTGAGCCTCCTCTTCTCCAGGCTAAGCAACCCCAGCTCCCTCAGCCTCTCCTCACAGGGCTGTGCTCCAGACCCCTCCCCAGCTTTCTTGCCCTTCTCTGGACACTTTCCAGCAGCTCAACATCTTTCCTAAACTGAGGAAACTGGACACAGGACTCAAGGTGTGGCCTGAGCAGTGCTGAGCACAGGGCAGAATGACTTCCCTATCTTCAGCCATTCCCTGACCTCTCTGTGCTTTTCTTTCCCCCATCACCTCTCCACTTCTATTTCTTTGCAAGACCTTCAGAAGCAGGGAGGTCCAGTGGGAGAGGGTCCACATGTGATGGGACTGGGGTTGAGAACTGCACCTCCAACACACAGCTGAACTTTTGCTGCATTCCTGTTTTATAGCAGAGCTATTGCAACGGTGTCTGTGACTGCCTCAGGTGTTACCCCAGGGTTTGTTACCCATTTAGAGGAGGCTCAGGGGAGACCTTCTTGCTCTCTCCAACTCCCTGAAGGGAGGTTGTAGACAGGGGGTTGGTCTCTTCTCCCAGGCAAGCAGCACCAGAACAAGAGGACACAGTCTTAAGCTGTGCCAGGGGAACTTTAGGCTGGAGGTGAAGAGAAAGTTCTTCCCAGAAAGGGTAATTTGCCATTGGAATGTGCTGCCCAGGGAGGTGGTGGAGTCACCATCACTGGAGGTGTTCAAGAGGGGATTGGATGTGGCACTTAGAGCCATGGTTTAGTTGTCATGAGGTGCTGGGTGCCAGGTTGGACTCGATGATCTCTGAGGTCCTTTCCAACCTTATTGATTCTATGATTCTGTGATTTATCACCAGCAACCCCAACCCTGAGCATTTTTTCTTTCATTTTGAACAATGAAGCCATTTAATTGCTTTAACTTTCTGAACAAGCCCCTTCTAAACTTATTGCTTTGAACTTTCTGAACAAGTCCTTTTTACCTTATTTATTTTAACTTTCTGCACAATTTCTTTTTAACTTAGTATCATAGTATCATAGAATCAGTCAGGGTTGGAAGGGACCACAAGGATCAGCTAGTTCCAACCCCCCTGCCATGGGCAGGGACACCCCACACTAGATCAGGCTGGCCACAGCCTCATCCAGCCTGGGCTTAAACACCTCCAGGGACGGGGCCTCAACCACCTCCCTGCACAACCCATTCCAGGGCTTCACCACTCTCATGGGGAAGAACTTCCTCCTCAGCTCCAGCCTGAATCCCCCACCTCCAGCTTCATTCCATTCCCCCTAGTCCTATCACTATCTGAAAGCCTGAGAATTCCCTCCCCAGCCTGCTTGTAGCCCCCTTCAGATACTGGAAGGCCACAATGAGGTCACCTGGGAGCCTTCTCTTCTCCAGACTGAACAGCCCCAACTCCTTCAGTCTGTCCTCATAGGACTTATTTATCTTAACTTTCTGAACAAGTCCTTTCCAACTTGTTCAACTTTCTGCACAGGCCCTTTTAAACTTATTTATCTTAACTTTCTGATCAAGTCCTTTCCAAGTTGCTTAACTTTCTGATCAAGTCCTTTTTCACTTATTCATCTTAACTTTCTGATCAAGTCCTGTCCACTTGTTTAACTGTCTGCACAAGTTCCATTTAACTTGCTTATCTTAACTTTCTGATCAAGTCCTGTCCACTTGTTTAACTGTCTGCACAAGTTCCATTTAACTTGCTTATCTTAACTTTCTGATCAAGTCCTAGGACGAGGATGATCAGAGGGCTGGAGCACCTCTCCTGTGAGGACAGACTGAAGGAGTTGGGGCTGTTCAGTCTGGAGAAGAGAAGGCTCCCAGGTGACCTCATTGTGGCCTTCCAGTATCTGAAGGGGGCTACAGGAAGGCTGGGGAGGGACTGCTCAGGATCTCAGGCAGTGATAGGACTAGGGGGAATGGAATGAAGCTGGAGGTGGGGAGATTCAGGCTGGAGCTGAGGAGGAAGTTCTTCCCCATGAGAGTGGTGAAGCCCTGGAATGGGTTGTGCAGGGAGGTGGTTGAGGCCCCATTCCTGGAGGTGTTTAAGCCCAGGCTGGATGAGGCTGTGGCCAGCCTGATCTAGTGTGGGGTGTCCCTGCCCATGGCAGGGGGTTGGAACTGGCTGATCCTTGTGGTCCCTTCCAACCCTGACTGATACTATGATTCTATGATTCTATGATTTTAAGTCCTTTCCAACTTGCTTAACTGTCTGCACAAGTTCCTTTTAACTTGCTTATCTTATCTTTCTGATCAAGTACTTTCCAAGTTGTTTATCTTTCTGATCAAGTCCTTTCCAAGTTGTTTAGCTTTCTGCACAAGTCCTTTTTACCTTATTTATCTTAACTTTCTGATCAAGTCCTTTTTAACTTATTGATCTTATCTTTCTGCACAAGTTCCATTTAACTTGTTTATCTTAACTTTCTGATCAAGTCCTTTCCAACTTGTTTATCTTAACTTTCTGATCAAGTCCTTTCCAACTTGTTTATCTTAACTTTCTGATCAAGTCCTTTCCAACTTGTTTATCTTAACTTTCTGATCAAGTCCTTTCCATCTTGTTTATCTTAACTTTCTGATCAAGTCCTTTCCAACTTGTTTATCTTAACTTTCTGATCAAGTCCTTTCCAACTTGTTTATCTTAACTTTCTGATCAAGTCCTTTCCAACTTGTTTATCTTAACTTTCTGATCAAGTCCTTTCCAACTTGTTTATCTTAACTTTCTGATCAAGTCCTTTCCAACTTGTTTATCTTAACTTTCTGATCAAGTCCTTTCCAACTTGTTTATCTTAACTTTCTGATCAAGTCCTTTCCAACTTGTTTATCTTAACTAACTGTCTGCACAAGTTCCTTTTAACTTGTTTATCTTAACTTTCTGATCAAGTCCTTTCCAACTTGTTTATCTTAACTTTCTGATCAAGTCCTTTCCAACTTGTTTATCTTAACTTTCTGATCAAGTCCTTTCCAACTTGCCTAACTGTCTGCACAAGTTCCTTTTTAACTTGTTTATCTTAACTTTCTGAGCAAGTCCTTTCCAACTTGCCCAGCTGTCTGCACGACTCTGGTCTTCCAACTTCATTTATTTTAACTCTCCAAAAACGCTGAACAAGAGCAAATCCTTAGTGGGGCGCTGAAAAAAAAGAGAGGCAAAGGTTAATTTTTGCCCCACGCTTCCAGCAAGAGCCCTGGGCTCCCAGAGAGGCAGGCAGGCAGGCAGGATCTTACCCTTAACACGACACCTCGGCAAGGGGAAGCTCTTTGCTCGGCAGTGGAGCCGAGCGCTCCCCGCTGTCCACCTCTCCTCCCGGCCGCCCGCCACTCACCTTGAAGGACTGCACAAAGGTCCAGAGCAAGATGCGGATTGTGTAGCCCTGGCGGAGGAGCTTGATAAGCCTGGCTGCCCTGAAGAGCCTCAGGAAGCTGAGGTTGATGAAGTTGTCCTGCGGAGAGTAAAGGTTTTGTGTCCTTCAGGCATGAAGGCGATCCGAAACCACAGCCCGCAAGAAAGAAATTAAAATTACCAGCTCCACGATCTAAGCAGCAAATCGGCCACCAGAAAACCTTCCAAAAGAAACATTCGTCAGTGCAGATCACTCCACATGCAGCAAGTATGAGAAAACCCCTCTCCACAAGAGCCCCTCCCCTCTGCTACTTGGGTCAAGGAGAGAAAAGGTGGTGGTGGGGGGGGAAAAAAGGCCCTTCCGGGCGCTGTCCAATGGAGGCCTTGGGCGGTTTGGTTGCTGCTTTGTTTGGATGTTCTTTAGTTTGATCGATTCTTTGGTTTGATTGACTCTTTAGTTTGATTGACTCTTTGTTTTGACCGATTCTTTAGTTTGATTGATTCTTTGGTTTGACTGATTCTTTAGTTTGATTGATTCTTTAGTTTGATTGACTCTTTGGTTTGATTGATTCTTTGGTTTGATTGATTCTTTGGTTTGATTGATTCTTTGGTTTGCTTGACTCTTTGGTTTGATTGTTTGATTGTAATTTTGATTGATTCTTTGGTTTGATTGATGATTTTGATTGCTTCTTTAGTTTGATTGATTCTTTGGTTTGATTGATTCTTTTGATTGCTCATTGGTTTGATTGATTCTTTGGTTTGATTGATTCTTTGGTGTGACTGATTCTTTGATTTGCTCTTTGGTTTGATTGATTGTTTGATTGCTCATTAGTTTGATTGATTCTTTGGTTTGATTGATTCTTTTGATTGCTCATTAGTTTGATTGATTCTTTGGTTTGATTGATTCTTTTGATTGCTCATTAGTTTGATTGATTCTTTGGTTTGATTGATTCTTTGGTGTGACTGATTCTTTAGTTTGATTGATTCTTTGGTTTGATTGATTCTTTTGATTGCTCTTTTGTTTGATGGATTCTTTGGTTTGATTGATTCTTTGGTTTGACTGATTCTTTAGTTTGATTCTTTGGTTTGATTGATTATTTTGATTGCTCTTTTGTTTGATGGATTCTTTGGTTTGATTGATTCTTTGGTGTGACTGATTCTTTAGTTTGATTGATTCTTTGGTTTGATTGATTCTTTTGATTGTTCTTTGATTGTAATTTTGTTTGATTGATTCTTTAGTTTGATTATTTTGTTTGATTCTTTTGATTGCTCTTTGATTGTAATTTTGTTTGATCTTTTGTTTGATTATTTTGTTTGATTGATTCTTTTGATTGATCTCTGGTTTGATTCTTTTGTTTGATTGATTCTTTTGATTATTTTGATTGCTCTTTTGTTTGATTGTAATTTTGTTTGATCTTTTGTTTGATTCTTTTGTTTGATTGATTCTTTTGTTTGATTCCTTTGCTTGATTACTTTGTTTGCTCTTTATTTGATTGCTCTTTTGTTTGATTGACTCTTTTGAGTCTTTATTTGATTGATTTTTTAAATTTGATTGTCCTTTTGTTTGATTGTCCTTTTGTTTGATTATTCTTTTGTTTGGTTGTTCTTTTGTTTGATTGATTATTTTGTTTGATTGTTCTTTTATTTGATTCTTTTGTTTGATTGATTATTTTGTTTGATTATTCTTTTGATTGGTTGTTCTTTTGTTTGATTGATAATTTTGTTTGATTATTCTTTTGTTTGATTATTCTTTTGTTTGATTCTTTTGTTTGATTCTTTTGTTTGATTATTCTTTTGATTGGTTGTTCTTTTGTTTGATTGATAAATTTGATTATTCTTTTGTTTGATTCTTTTGTCTGATTGATTATTTTGCTTGATTATTCTTTTGTTTGATTATTCTTTTGTTTGATTTTTCTTTTGTTTGATTGTCCTTTTGTTTGATTGATTATTTTGATTGTTCTTTTGTTTGTTTGTGGGGTTGGGTGTTTTTGTTCCTTTATTTGATTGTCCTTTTGTTTGATTCTTTTGTTTGATTCTTTGGTTTGATTGCCCTTTTGTTTGATTGCCCTTTTGTTTGATTGTTGCTTTGTTAGATTGGTTCTTTTTTGGTTTCCCCCTTTGATTAAAGCAGACTCTCCTCAGGGAGAAGCCGTGGTGCCACACAATCATTTAACACAGAATGAGCCTTGGCCAGCTCCTGGAGGAGCTGAACTCAAGCTAAGACTGGGTGGGCAAAAAGGTTGAGTTACAAAGAGAGGCATTGTCCAGTGATGATTGAAACATCCTGGAAGGAATGAGGATGTTTTCTAAGCTGGAGGTTTTAAACCTTTGGAGCATGAGGTGTGACTGGACAGGCTCAGTCAAGGAGGAATGGCACCAGCAAGACTGCTTGGAAGAAGGCTCAATGGCAGCCAATCAATCAGAGAGGCTCAACAGCAGGAGGGGGCCTTAGGAACCTGCTGATTGTTTTAGTCATCGTTCAATGTGCCTTCCCAGGTGGATCAAAGGACTGCTGGAGGCAGGTTCGGATTTCCAGTGGCTTTGGTTGATTCTCCCCACACCCTTTTTGGGGGTGGGTTTGGGGGGTGGGGTGGTTTATTTTTTGTCCTCAGGGAAATGAGGTTTCTTGCCCCAATGGGCTAATCTAGAGAGGGTTCTTTCCAAAACAAAACATGCAGAAGCCAGATCCCTCTTGCCCTCCTGTTTTTAAGGAGATGGGGACAAAAATATAGCCTCCCCTTATTCCACAGTGGTTCTGATTCACTGATTTGTTTATCTCTGGTCCCAGCCACGTGGCTGACTGAGTTAGGTAAAGAGAGACTGCATCCCGCTTCAAACTGTCAAGCAGCAGAGCAGAAAATACAGTCATGAGGAGCTCTTGCTGGTAAAGAAGAGCAGGAAAGGTCTTTGCTTTGTAATAGTATTTGACTAGAAGACACCCAGTCATATTAAACTGACCCACATTTCTTGCTCATTTGGCTGCAGAGCTCATCCTGAATTTAGGGGAGGGGGTTAGGGGTTTGGGGGGGGGGGGGGGGGGAGCTTGTTGGATCTCTTGATTTCTTTAAATGCCAGCTCAGTTTTTGGGGCCATTAGCAATTGCATTCCACCAATCCCATCAAAAGAGTTCAAGAAATCAGTCCCAGGCATGCACTCAGTTTTCTCTCATGTTAAAAAAGAAACCGACAACACAAACAAACCAAAAATAAAACCAAAACAAACCCCAAAAACCCAAAGGCAAACCCAAGCAGCTCAGAGTTAGGCACAGAGCATATCCCAGGCTCAGTCCTCAAATAAAGAGTAAAGAGAAAAGCACAGAAATGTTCAATGAAAGAGCAGACACCACTGAGCTCATTCCAGTCAGCAGCAGAGAGCAGCTCTGGCAGGCCAAGCACAAGCAAGGACTCCCCTGGGCTGGGCAAGGTTTGGGAAGCAGGTGCTTAAAACCCCTGGTGCAGCTCTCAGCACCACCAGGCTCCTTTTTCACCTCACCTCTGTGCCCTTCCTAAAATCCCAGCTCAACTCACCTGGGTGGGTCAGGGCCAGGGGGCAGAGGCGGGCCAGGGGGCAGAGGCGGGCCAGGGGGAGGCAGGGGGCAGAGGCGGGCCATGGCCGGACGAGAGGATCCCGTCACTACCTGCTCCGCAGTAGCCTGGGTCCCTGTGCTGGCTGCTAACGCCTCGGCAGGGTACTGCAGGGCGGTACCCAGAGCCCATTTTAACCAGGCAAAGTCTCCCCACCAGTGGGAACAGGCTCAGGTGTAATGTTTGTGGCTCTTGGGCATCAGGCTGGGAAGCCTGACAAATGGCTGCCTTCAAGCCAGATCTTGTCCTTGCACCAAGCTAACACCCCTCTGAGGAGACAAGCAGCGCTGCAGGATCCATCTCCCTGGGGATGAGCCTGGCCTGTCTCCCTCTTCCCACCTTACTGCAGCCTGACAGCAAGGACATGGCTTTGGTCAGACCTTGCTATGATCTCCAGAGCTGATGTGATGCTTAGTGACTGCTTTGATCTGGCCTGACTGCAAGGTCCCATTGAGCACAGGCTGCCCCTGGGCCTTTCCATGGGACAGTTTGTACACGTGCAGGGTGAAATCAGGGTCAGAACTCCGCACTTCTGTCTATAACCCAGCCCCAACTCCTGGAGATTTGACCCTCCCTGTTGGAATCAGGTGCTGCCGTTCCCTAAAGGGCAGGGAAGGGCTCAGCTCATGAGGAATCCCTTTTACCAGGGCTTTGTGGAGATAGGATGGGAGAGAATGGATTGAAGCTTGAGGAGGGGAGGCTTAGCCTGAAGATTAGGCAGAAATTCTTTACGGGGAGGGTGGTGAATCAGGAGCAGGTTGCCCATGGAAGTCGTGTTTGCTGCCTTCCTGGGGGTGTTCCGGGCTAGGTTGGGTGAGGCCTTGAGCCAGCTGTGCTGGTGGGAGGTGTCCCTGCCCGTGGCAGGGGGTTAGAGCTAGATGATCTTTAGGGTCCCTTCCAACCCAAAACAGTCTCAGAAGCTAGGACTCCCGCCCAGCCCAGGGAAGTCCCCTGTCAGCAGCCCTCGCACGCCCTTGGAAGGACATTCTCTGCGCTGCTCCTAGGGACGCCAAATTACACACGGCCCGGGATGGGGGTGGGGAAGGGCTCCACGTGTGTAACCCTGGGCACAGCGCAGAGAAAACCCGCCCTTCAACACCTCAGCTGTCCAGGCAGCTACTGGAATTGCATGCAGCTAAAGGGGAGACTCCACACTGCCATATTTCTGGTGTAGGGCCGTGGTTTGCATCGCTTCTCCTCCAACCCAGCCACCTCTGGAGCATGGCACAGGTGGAACCATGGGCTGGGCTATCAAGGTCTTGCTTTCCAGGTTTCTGTTTGCTTTGCTGTTGCACAGGTGCTGAAGGCTGGCTGGTGCTCACAAGAGGCTTTCTGATTTCATCATCTACCTGAGGACCAGCAAATGATCTCTGAAAAAACCTTTCCTCCAGGCCTGACAATGTTTTCCTCCAAGAGGGAGCGCTGGAACTGAAGGCACCCAGACACCCACCCAGCCCTGGGGGGGACTGGGAGCAGCCAGAAAGAGTAATTGGCTGTAGGAATGTGCCACCCAGGGAAGTGGTGGAGTCACTGTGCCTGGAGGGGATTAGATGTGGCACTTCAGGCCATTGGTTTAGTTAGTCATGAGGTGTTGGGTAATAGGTTGGACTTGATGATCTCTGAGGTCTTTTCCAACCTTACTGATTCTGTGATTCTGTGGTGCCAGCCACAGCTTCCCACCACAGGAACATGACCAAAGCTCAAGTCAAGTGATGCCTCCTGGCTGGCATCCAGAATAGTGTGACCAGCAGGATCAGGGAAGTGATTGTCCTCCTGTTCTGGGCACTGCTGAGGCCACACCTTGAGTCCTGCATTCAGTTTTGGGGCCCTCTCTCCAAGAAGGACGTTGAGCAGCTGGAGTGGGTCCAGACAAAGGCAACAAAGCTGAGGAAGGGTCTGGAGAGCAGGTTTGGTGAGGAGCAGCTGAGGAAGCTGGGGGTGTTAAGTGTGGAGAAAAGGAGGCTGAGGGGAGACCTTCTGGCTGCCTACAACTCCCTGAAGGGAGGTTGGAGCCAAGTTGGTGCTGGTCTCTTCTCCCAAGGAACAAGTGATAAGATGAAGAGAAATGTCCTCAAGTTGCAAGGGAGGAGGTTTAGGTTGGGTATGAGAAGAAACTTCTTCACTGAGAGGGTTCTAAAATGCTGGAACAGGCTACCCAGGATGCTTTCCATACTGGCAAGTAGGAGAGCCATGAAGAATAGGGCACGGAGCCACTGCCCAGATCTCTTCCTCCAATATCTTCAGCGGCAGGGTGGCTTCCTCCCCAACACAGGAGCTCTGCTCTGCACATCACTGGCAGAGCAGCAGCTGGGTGGGTTTAGTGCTTTGGATTTTTGAACCTGAAGTGGCAATATGAGAGGCTTATGCCCTGTCTGGAGGTGCCCTGCAGGATTTGGGGAAGGAGGTGATGTTATGCTGCTACAAAGCATTACCTCTGCCAGACGCTGAGCTCTTCATCCCTGGCTGCTTCCTGCAGCCCACTTGCAGAACACCACCAGGAACCTTGAAACTTCAGATTCCTGTCCACAGAATGAAGGACTCACCCAGAGCTGCAAAGAGAAATCCAACCAAGGCAGGAATGGGAACATCCAGGAAGCTTTGGAAGTCCTCTTCACCTGACATCAAGAAGAACCAGCCTGAGGAACTGCTGACAAGGAACTGGTTGTGTTCCCTTTCAGATGCCCAAGTTCCTGACTCTTGCACAGGATCTTGGCTACAAAGCATTACTTCTGCCAGATGCTGAGCTCTTCATCCCTGGCTGCTTCCTGCAGCCCACTTGCAGAACACCACCAGGAACCTTGAAACTTCAGATTCCTGTCCTCAGAATGAAGGACTCACCCAGAGCTGCAAAGAGAAATCCAACCAAGGCAGGAATGGGAGCATCCAGGAAGCTTTGGAAGTCCTCTTCATCTGCCATCAAGAAGAACCAGCCTGAGGAACTGCTGACAAGGAACTGGTTGTGTTCCCTTTCAGATGCCCAAGTTCCTGACTCTTGCACAGGATCTTGGCTACAAAGCATTACTTCTGCCAGATGCTGAGCTCTTCATCCCTGGCTGCTTCCTGCAGCCCACTTGCAGAACACCACCAGGAACCTTGAAACTTCAGATTCCTGTCCTCAGAATGAAGGACTCGCCCAGAGCTGCAAAGAGAAATCCAACCAAGGCAGGAATGGGAGCATTCAGGAAGCTTTGGAAGTCCTCTTCATCTGCCATCAAGAAGAACCAGCCTGAGGAACTGCTGACAAGGAACTGGTTGTGTTCCCTTTCAGATGCCCAGGTTCCTGACTCTTGCACAGGATCTTGGCTTGCTCTGAAGCATGGGGACAACCCTTGATGATTTGAAGAGGCTGAAGATTTTTGCCACACGTGTCTGTGCCCTGGGGACTCTGCCATTACAGGCATGGCTTGTCACATTGCCATATCCTATCACATCATGCAGCACCACACCTCATCATATCCCTTCCCCCTGAGCCAGCAACACTGGAAAAACTGATTGCATGATGTGTGTGACACCCAGATCTCTCCTTCTTCACTGTTACCTTCCAACTTTGGGGGTTCTGTTGTAGAATCACAGAGTGGGAAGGTCTGAAAGGCATCTCTGGAGATCATCAAGTCCAATCCTCCTGCCAGAGCAGGATCACCTGGGGCAGTTCACACAGGGACACATCCACGTGGAGCTTGAAAGGCTCTAGAGAAGAAGACTCCACTGTAGGCTCCCATCAGCAGCAGGAGAAGGAAGAGGCTGGCTCCTGAGGACAATTTGGTGTTCCAAAGGTCTAACTTGGTGATCCAAAGGTCTAACTTGGTGTTCCAAAGTTCTAACTTGGTGTTCCAAAGGTCTAACTTGGTGTTCCAAAGGTCTAACTTGGATGTCAAGGGATGGAAGGAGCCTGGAGCTGGAGGTATGACCACAGAGACTGCAAACCTAACAAACAACAGCCTGAGCATTCAAACCTTTAAACTGCAGCATGGGCAGTGGCAAGGCCATAATTTGGCCAAATGGAGGTAAACTGAGGGGTTTGGGTCTGTTTTCATGCGAGCAGCTGATGCCAGAGCACAGAGGTGCAGAAGGTGAAATCTCCAGAGACATCCTCACAGCTTGGAGCTGCATTTCCATATCTGAAGTGGACCCACAGGACCCCTCTGAAGGAGGGACTGAAGTGGACCCTTCTGAGGGAGGGACTGTTTAGAATGGCTTGGAGTGGTAGGACAAGGAGCAGTGGTTTGAAACTGCAGCAGGGGAGATTTAGGACGTCAGGAGGAATTTCTGCACAGTGAGGGTGGTGAGATACTGGAACAGGTTGCCCAGGGATATGGTTGAAGTCCCATCCCTGGAGACATTCAGGATCAGGTTTGATGTGGACTCTGGACAGGCTGATCCAGTTGGAGGTGTCCCCGCTGAATGCTTGGCGGTTGGACAAGATGACCTTTGAGGCTCCCTTCCAGCCTGATGCAATCTGTGTCAACCTGCAAGGCTTGCAGCTGCAGCAGCACACACAGAGGACTCCCTTCTCAAGACTGCCCCTGGCAAACGTTTCATTTTCACACTGCCTTCTTCTTCTTTGCTGCTTCCTAGCAGAAACCCTCTCCTGTGACCCTCCATGAAGAGTGCATGGAGCCTACGTGTGGCCTGTGGTGAGGACCCACCCTGATTTATTTCCTAACAGCAGCTGTGCAACAGCAAATCCAGATGTTGGGCCAGATGCAAGAGCTGTTAGCAGGTGGCCAAGCAAGAATTTTTGATAGGCTCATGGTCTCCTTTATCAACCAGAATCAACATAATTAACAATGGAAGAATATAGCTATTTCTAGCCTGCATTTTGCTTTATTCATCCTCTTTTGCTTGATGTAGGGTTCAAGACACACAAAAGCCAGTAATTCCAAAAGCATCATTGGAATTAGGCACTGAATTCCCAGGGGGATCTGGTCCCCACTCCCCCTGGGTTTTAGCCCTGTCCATTATCCATTTCTCTTGAGTTGTTTGGTTTTGGACTCTGTGCCCACTGTGGTGGCAAAATGCTTCTGCATGCTGGATTCACAAAGGATTTTTCAGAGTGGGATGAAAAACCACTCTGCCCTACCACATCTCTTTTGGTTTGAGGGAAGCAAGGCTGTGATCACTGCAAGAAGCATTTTGGCCTTCCAGCAGAATGCAAACCGTGGGCTTAAAATACCCCTGAGGCTCTTAAATGTTCTGCTTCCCTCTGCAGAAAGCTCCAAACATCTCATCAGGAAGGCAAAACAAACCCAGTTTCTGAGAGCTGAGCTCTCACAACATGAAGGGATTCTCCCAGCCAGCCAACCTTCTCTACTCCAGACCATCCAGAAGCATCTTTCCTTCCTATGCTCATCCAATCCTTCTCTTGGTTCCCCCACCGAAAATAAAGCTAAGTGGCAGTCTCCCCTTTACCACTGGAGGTGTAACAGAGAGCAGAGAACAGGCTATTGGTGACTGGGGTTGCCTCAAGGCACCAATTAGCCAAGGGGAAGAAGATGCAGAACAGAAGCCACATTTTGAGGCACACTGCAGTGAGGCTTTTGTTGTTGTGGTTGTGGTTGGTGGTTTGTTGTGGTGGTGTTTTGTTTCCCCACCAGTGCAACAGGAAAACCTCATCCAAGGAAAAGCCAAAACCCAAACAGAAAGAGAGAAGGGCAAACAAACCAAAACAAAGAGAGGAGAAAAAAAAAAAAAAACAAAACAGAGAGGAAAAAGTCAAAGCAAAAAGAGGAGGAAAAATTAAACCAAAAAGGAGAGGAAATGGACAAAACAAAGAGGGGGAGGGGAAAAAAAAAAACCAGGGAAGGAGTTGGGAAAAGAATTGTTTAAATTCAATGAAACCAACCGTGTCCTACGTGGGACGTTGCCGTGGGTGGATATTTTGCCAGGTTATTGACAAGGATTTGGGGTTGGTTTGGGGTTGGTTGGTGGTTTTTTTTGGGGGGGGGTGTGTTTTGGTTTGGGGTGGTGTTTTTTTGGTGGTGGTGGCGGTGGTGGTTTTGGTTGGTCGGGTTGAGTTTTGGAGCAGCAGGTGCACGACACACAGACGGAGGCATGGTGTTCGCGGCGGGTGTTGGTTGGATGGCGGTGAGTCAGCAGGTGGAGAAGGGAAAGAAGAGGACAAAACAGGGGGAAAGAAAAGGACAAAACAGGGGGAAGAAAAGGACAAAACAGGGGGAAGAAAAGGACAAAACAGGGGGAAAGAAAAGGACAAAACAGGGGGAAGAAAAGGACGAGCCAGGGAGACAAGAAAAAGGGGGAAACCAAGAAGAAAAGAAGGGGGAGGGGGGAAAGAGAACGAACCAAGGAAACAAAAGAACAAAACAGAGGAACAAGAGAACAAACCAGAAACAAAAAGGAGGAGGGGACAAGGGAAAAAGAAGAGGAAAAAGAACAAATCAGGGAAAGAAAAGAACAAAACAGAGAATCAAAAGAACAAAACAGAGAAACAAAAGAACAAAACAAACAAAAAAGGAGGGGGAAAAGAAAAAAAGAAGGAAACAAAAGAACAAAAGAAGGAAACAAAAGAACAAAAGAGAAACAAAAAGGAAACAAAAAAACAAAACAGAGAAACAAAAGAACAAAACAAAAACAAAAAACAAAACAAACAAAAAGGAGGGAGGGGACAAGAAAAAAGAAGGGGGAAAAGAACAAAAGAGGGAAACAAAAGAGGGAATCAAAAGAACAAAACAGAGAAACAAAAAGGGGAGGAAAAGGGGGGGGGAGAAGGAAAAAATAACAAAACAGGGAAATAAAGAGGGGGAAAAGGGGGAAAAAAGAAGATAAAAAGAATAAAACAGGGAAATAAAAAGAGAAAAAAAGAAGGAAAAAAAGAACAAAAGAGGGGGGAAAGGGGTGGGAGAATAAAAAAGGAAAAAAGAACAAAATGGGGGGAGGGAAGGGGAAAAAAACAAGAAAAAAAGAAGGAAAAAAGAACAAAAGAGGGAAACAAAAAGGGGGGAAAAGAAGAAAAAAGAACAAAACAGGGGGAAAAAAGGGGGGAAAAAGAAGAAAAAGGAACAAAAAAAGAAATGGGAAAAGAAACAAAAAGGAAGGAAAAAAAAGAAGAAACCAGGGAAACAAAAGGAAAAAAAAGAAGAACAAAAAGAGGAAAAAAAGAAAAAAGGGGGAAAAAAAAAGGGGAAAAAAGAAGAAAAAAAAAGAAAAAAACAAAAAGAGGGAAACAAAAAGGGGGGAAAAAGAAGGAAAAAAGAACAAAAGAAGGAAACAAAAAGGGGGAAAAGGAAGAAAAAAGAAGAAAAAGAAGAAAAAAAGAAGAAAAAGAAGAAAAAAGAAGAAAAAAGAAGAAGAAAAGGAAGAAAAAGAAGAAAAAAAGAAAAAAAGAAGAAAAAAGAAGAAAAAAGAAGAAAAAAGAAGAAAAAAGAAGTAAAAAAAGAAGTAAAAAAGAACAAAACAGGGAAACAAAAAGGGGGAAAAAGAAGAAAAAGGAAGAAAAAAGAAAAAAGAAGAAAAAAGAAGAAAAAAGGAAGAAAATAAGAAGAAAACAGGGAAACAAAAAGGGAAAAAAAAGAAGAAAAAAGAAGTAAAAAAGAACAAAAGAGGGAAACAAAAAGGAGGAAAAAATGAAGGGATAAAAACGAACAAAAGAGGGAAACAAAAAGGGAAAGAAAAAAAAAAAAACAAAAAAAAAAAGAACAAAACGGGGAAAAAAAGGGAAGGAAAGAGGAAAAAAAAATACAAGAAAAAAAGAAAGGGGAAAAAAAGAGAGAAAATGAGTAATCAGGACAAGCCAAAAAAGGAAACTCTGAAAATTTCACTGGAAAAAAACCTGTTTGGACTTACTGGGGAGGAAGGGGTTTGGGGGGAAAGGGAGAGGAAGGGGTTAGGGAGGGAGGGAGGGGGAGGGAAGAGTTAATTTCTGCTAACTCTATCAAATCCAAACGGCTTCAAACCAAAACAGATCCCGAGCTCCTCAGGGTAACACAGACAGTGCAAGGCAGTTATTTGCATTTGGATGGGCAATGCAAATTGGGGGGGGGGGAGGAGGGGGGAGAGACAGTTCACAAACACTTTCCAGTATGAGTCTGGGGGTTGTGGTTTGGTGGTTTGGTGTTTGTCGGTTTTTTATCTTCCCAGGCATTACAAGCTTGATGGCAGTTTGCCACTCACTGGGCCTCCCAAGGCCAGCTGTGTCCCCAGGGACACCTTCTCCTTAATGCCACCTCAATCAGTGAGAGGGGAGGGGGAAGGGAGGGGAAAAGCCAGACAGATGTGGGGTGGGTTGGGTTGGGCTTTTTTCCTTTTGCCTGAGAAGATAAAAAAAGATATAAAAGAAATTACATATGACATGGTTAGAAAATCAAATCAAAGCAATTAACACATTTCTTTCCCTTTCTGTCTTCACTGGGCAGTGGGTTAAAAGTACACCAAGGCAACCAAGGCTGGTGGAAGCCAAGCCTCTCAAGGTGAGGCCACCCAGGTGAGCAGGTGGGTTTAGCTTGGAGAACACTCAGAGCTGCACAGGAGAGCCATGGGGAGAAGTGGCGGTGCTGCTGCAGCAGCTGGTTGTGAGCCTGATCTCAGAGCCTTACCCAGAAGGTGCCCTCCCTCCACAGGGAGCTGGGTGGCTGTCATGGGGAGAGATGGAGACTGCTGCTGGGGTTTGTGCTGTGGCTGACACCTGGGCTTGTCATCTTGAGAAACCCTGCCGTGTCAGGGGGTGATTACTGGGTTCAATGTCCTGGGAAGGACTAATGGGGGCTGCCCCAGCTAGGCCCATGGCTGCCCATCAGCAGAGGAGAGGCTTGAGCTGGGGAAGGCAAGTGGAGAAGAGGGCATCTGCTGCGGGGGTCCCAGCTTTGAGCTGTGATGGGCACAGATCTGCTCTTCCCTTTGGCCGTAACGCAGTGCTGGGAGCTGCTGCCCCCATGGTCAAGCACCAAGGCAGAGCTGAAGTGGGTTCAGCACTAGCTGTGGAGCTCTGTGCAGCGGATGCTCACCTCAAGCCTTAGCTAGGACTCTACCCTACCTGGAAACAGAGAGGGCAAAGAGTGGTTGGGCAGAGGCAGAGGGATTGAAGACTTGAGGCCACAGGCCTGACCTGTGCCCTGCAGGTGAGGCACCCACAGGTCCTCACCTTGCTCCCTGCTGTGTGCAAGCAGCATCCCCACCATCACTGCCATGGGTCTGTCAGCCCTTGGCTACACTTGAGTCAGTTGGTTCCAAATACCAGAAGGTGGCTCAAAGTGGAGCTGCACCAACCATAATAGCAGGTTATCTCTTACAAAGATGGTTTAAAGTGTAACTCTCCCAGGATGCACAAGCACTGCCCAGGATTTACAAGCACTCTGCCACTTCCCAGGCAGCAAAACAGTTCCTGGCTACTGCCAGGCAGTTTGAGGACTCCTTGGCTTTCCCCTGACGTTCCCTGGGTTAGAATCAATGTGCTGCAGCCAACCAAATGGGACTGGAGCAGAGCTCTGGACCCTTCTGCTCATTTTCCACCCTACATGCCACAGGCTGCCCTCAGGACAGGAATGAGAGGAAGGCTCACAGCAGTGGTGGAGACCCTGGTACAAGACCACCTCCAGCACATGCCGGTGGCTGAAGCAGGATGAACTTTCCCCCATCCTGTCAGCTGCTGTTATTTGCTGCCAGTGACAAACCTGTTCCAAACACCACCCTTGGGGCCTCACTGCTAACTCCCACTCAGGTCATGAAGCAGTGATCCCAAGACCTGTACATCACTGTCACAGCTTCAAGCTCCTAACACCTCCCTCTGCAAGCTCTGCACCATGCCTTTGAGCCCCCAGCCCACTGTCCCTGGCTGAGGCTGCAGGATGGATGTGTGTGGCTCAGGGCTGCATAGAGGGGTGGCTGCAGGAGCTGTTCCTCCAGGATGAGTGTGCAGCAGTGGCCTGGAGACATCAGAGAGGAGCTGGCTGAAAGCAGCTTTGAAAAACCAGTCTAGCAAGAAGGTGGGGAGGACCTCTTTGCACCCTCTGTCTGCCAAGGAAAATATGGAAAGGAGATGTGATGGCTCCAGAGAAATGCTGCAGAAAAGATCTTAGAGCAGAGCTGAAAGGGATGGGAGATGGATGGACTGAGGCAGGGGAGCAGAGGCTGGAGTGGAGCTGGGGGATGCACAGCTTCTGTACTAAGGAGATGTTTGTGAGCAGCTTTGTGTTGCACACACAGCCAGGGAAGCTGTTGAACTGCATCTGAAAGTCCTCTTTAAGGTTCCATTAATGGATCTAGCTACTCATAAAGCAGAAGCCTCTCCATCAGCACCTGGGAGGATGATGGAACGGTGTAGAGGTGCTGGCAGCTCAACCCTACTGGGCCTTACTGGCTGGCTTTAGAGGTAATTCACAGTCCTCTGCAAAGGCATCTCCAAATTGCTGCTGTGATGCTGGAGTCCAGAGAAACTGCAGTGGAAGGGAGGGTGATGGCAGCACTGCAGCTCTCCTGAGCTCACTGCATCACTTCCTGCCAGCTCACACAAGGTATGTGGAAGAACATTTTCTCTCTGGCCCAGAGATCAGGAGAGGGATGGGGAATCTCTGCCAACACACTGCCTCTCCTACCCTCCAGAGCTGGCCAGCAGTGCCAAGGGACATCTGCTGCTAGCAAAGAGCTGGAGATGGGCACACACAGCCCCAGAGCTTCTCTAGCTTTGCCTTAGTTCCAGTGACATGGCACAGCCTGACCTGACCAGTCCACAGCCAGTTCTCCAGGAGCCAGACATCCTTGCCAAGGAGCTGGAGGGAGAGGCTGGCAGAGCAGAGATCCTCCCTGCCACATGGCATAAGGGGCAGCACTGATGGTTGCTTGCTGCCTGCAGAGTACCTGTAGAGGACAGGAATCTAATAAAGGAGACTGTGGGCTGGGTGTTGTGAAGGAGACATCTTCTTGAAGGAGAAGATACCAATATCTCCTCTGCTATGCTCTGCTGAGACTCCCCCTGCAGTGCTGGGGCCAGCTCTGGGGTCCTCAGCACAGGAGAGAAATGAAGCTGTTGGAGCAGGGCCAGAGGAGGCCACAGCAGTGCTGGCAGGGCTGGAAGCCCTCTGCTGTGAGGCCAGGCTGGGAGAGTTGGGGTTGTGCAGCCTGGAGAAGAGAAGGCTCCAGGAAGACCTTCTGGTGGCCTTGCAGTGCTTCAAGGGCTGAGCAGAAAGCTGAGGACAGAGTTTGGAGCAGGGCTGTTGTGACAGGACAAGAGGTGATGGTTTGAAACTAAAAGAGGGAGATTCAGGCTAGAGAGGAGGAAGACATCTTTGAGGTCTTTTCCAACCTTATTGATTCTATGATTCTGTGACATCTCTCCTGTGAAGAAGGACTGAGGGAACTGGGGCTGTTTAGTCTGGAGAAGAGAAGGCTGAGAGGAGATCTGATCCATGTCTATAAACACCTGAGGCTATCTAGCTGCAGATGTGCCTGCAGGCTGCAGGGAGGTTGGGCTAGAAGATGTTGAAAGGTCTCTTCCAACCCAAACCAGTCTGATTCTGTGACTCTCACAGAGACCACAGGCTCCCTCACCACGTGGAGCTGGCTGTGCTGCCTCCTCCCAGCAAAAGTGGCTGAAGGAGGGGTGGAAGAGAAGGGTCAGGCTCTGTTTGTGGCTGACTTCCAAATGTTATCAGGCATTTCCAGATCAAGGCAAAAGGCTGGGTGCCTGAGCCTGGCCAGAACATGTGCCCCATGGCAGGGGGCTGGAGGCAAGCACCCAGCACCTGCCCACAACACAGTGAATGCCCTAAGCCCTCAGAGGAGGGACTGTCAGACCTTGTGTTTGGTCAGGGCAACTTCACCCTGGCTGCAAGCCCTGCACTTGCAAGCAGAAGGCAATCCAAAATCTCCCAGCTAGGGTTCACCAGCTCTTAGATGAACATGACCTGTGTGGGGGAGCAAAACTCTGGGGCTCTGTGTGGTTTGGTTTATTGTTTTCACACCCAGGAGGTCAATGCAGGTTGGGATTTTGTGTTAGGAGCAGTTAAGGTGGCCTTCACCACCAGCTGAATGTCCTGTAAGGAAGCCTGGGAGCACAGTTCTGAGCACACACACAAACCAGACCTACAAGTAAATCCCAGAGACTGAGGAGAGAAATTACAGTCAAGTTCACAGTCGTCACACAGAGGTAGAGCAGCAGCAGCTAAGACAGGCACTGGGAGAGGAGCGCTTTAGAACCTGGATGCTGCCAGGCTGTCAAGGCTTCAGTGAGACATTTGCTGCCCTTCACTGGCTGCCCTTATGGAAAAATCCTCTGGAATTTAATGGCAAACTTCATGGCACCGACAGGACTCGTTTGCAGGGAGGCAGCTGACATTGTAGGGCTGGCCAGCTTGTGCCAGGGGAGGCTTAGGTTGGAGATGAGGAAACATTTCTTGGCTGCAGGAGTGGTCAGGGATTGGCACAGGCTGCCCAGGGAGGTGGTGGAGTCCCCATCCCTGGAGGTGTGTGGCCATGGCACTTGGGGACAGGGTTTAGTGGCCATGGTGGGGTTGGGTTGAGGGTTGGGCTGGATATCTTAGAGGTCTTTTCCAACCGTAATGATTCTCTGATTCATAGAGAGGTTTGGGTTGGAAGGGACCTTGAAGATCACCCTTTTCCATCCAAAACCATTCTATGATTCCATAGAATCTAATGGATTCTAATGGAATGAAGCTGGAGGTGGGGAGATTCAGGCTGGAGGGGAGGAGGAAGTTCTTCCCCATGAGAGTGGTGAAGCCCTGGAATGGGTTGTCCAGGGAGGTGGTTGAGGCCCCGTCCCGGGAGGTGTTTAAGCCCAGGCTGGATGAGACTCTGGGCAGCCTGCTCTAGTGTGGGGTGTCCCTGCCCATGGCAGGGGGTTGGAAGTTGGAACTAGCTGATCCTTGTGGTCCCTTCCAACCCTGACTGATACTATGACACTACTATGACTATGAAAAGTTTCTTCCCAGCAAGGGTTCCCAGGCACTGGCTGCCCAGGCAGGTGCTGGAGTCACCATCCCTGGAGGTGTTCAAGAACCCTGTGGGGATGGCACTTGGGGACGTGGTTTGGTGGTCAGAGTAGTTGGGTTATGGTTGGACTCAATGACCTTAAAGGTCTTTTCCAACCTTAATGATTCTAGAAAGCTGTGTTAATAATCACCCCACAAAGCTATTGTGCAGGTGCCACAAATTCATCCTGTTCCCCCAGGGGGAAGAGGTTTTGGCAGTTGCTATGCTCCCATCACCTCTCCCTTTCTCACTCCTCTTGCCACATTCACTCTGCTCCATGACCAAGCTTGGGGAGGAGCTTCAGGGGACAGATTTGTGTGTGTGCCTTGCAAGGCACCTTGCGTCATGTGCAAGAATCACTTGATTCTCCCTGGGGGTCAGGTCATAGAGGAAATGGCCTCAGGCTGCACCAGGGGAGGTTTAGTTTGGACATTAGGGGAACTTTCTTCACTGCAAGAGTGGTCAGGGATTGGAACAGGCTGCCCAGGGAGGTGGTGGAGACATCATCCCTGGAGGTGTTCGAAACATGTGTGGCCATGGCACTTGGGGACAGGGTTTAGTGGCCACGGTGGTGGTGTTGGGTTGAAGGTTGGACTGGATGATCCTAGAGGGCTTTTCCAACCGGAATAGTTCTGACTCTCTGCACCAGCAGCCTGCAGCAGAACCCTTTGGATCTCTTCCCTCTATTAAATTCAACAGGATTTTTCCATGAATAGACCAATGCAGCTCAGGGGCAGAGCTGGTGGCTGAAGGAGGAGGAGAGCTTCTTGTCCCCTGGCAGAGTCGCCGGGGGGCTCTCGCTCCCATCACACCTTTGTGCCTGGAACTCTTAGGGACAGGCAGCCGTGGCCCTCTCCACCAAAAGAGCAGGCTGCCAGCTCACCCCAGGACTGCATCAAGGAGGAGTCCCAGGGGTGGCTTTAGAGAATGAGGCTGGTGGGGGAGGAAGAGCAGCATCCTGCCAGGGGAGAGGAAGCCAAGAGAGCCAAGGTACTTACCGCAATCTCTGTTACTAAGATGTCGGTAATACTTCCCAGCACCGTGACAAAGTCAAAGACGTTCCAGGCATCCCGGAAATAGTTCTGCCAAAAAACACACACGGGGGGCACAGAAGGGCCCAGGGGTTATTTGCCTTTCACAGCACAGCCTTGCCTTCCTGCCTGCCTCCCTGCCTTCCTGCCTCCCTGCCGCCCTGCCTTCCTGCCTTCCTTTGCTTGGTATTAAATGCAGCTCGTCGAACAGAAGCTCGGAAGCACCGGCACGGAGCAGGGCTTGGCCTGCTGGAAAGCAGCTCCACGGAGAGAGACCCTGGGGCCCTAGTGGGCAGTGAGTTAGCCATGGGACAGCAGTGTGCCCCCACAGCCAAGAAGGCCAATGGTCTCCTGGGGTGCATCAAGCACAGTGTGTCCCCAGCGGGTCAAGGGAAGCTCTTTTGCTACCCCACTACTCTGCCCTGCTGAGACCACACCTGCAATGCTGTGTCCAGTCTGGGGCTCCTCAGTTACAGAGACAGGGATCTGCTGGAGAGAGGCCAACAGAGGGTAGGAGGATGGTCTGAGGACACAAACATCTCTCACAGCCAAGAAGGCCAATTGTCTCCTGGGGTGCATCAAGCACAGTGTGTCCAGCAGGTCAAGGAGGCTCTCTTCCCTCCTCTGCCCTGCTGAGACCACACCTGCAATGCTGTGTCCAGTCTGGGGCTCCTCAGCTAGAGAGAGAGACAGGGATCTGCTGGAAAGAGGCCAACAGAGGGTGGGAGGATGGTCTGGGGACTTGAACATCTCTGCTGTGAAGAAAGTCTGAGGGACCTGGGGCTGCTTAGTCTGGAGACGAGAAGGCTGAAAGGGGATCTGATCAATGCCTATCAATACCTGAGGGGTGAGGGGCATGATGAAGCTGCCAGTCTCTCTTCAGTGGTGCCCAGTGATAGAACAAGGAAAAAGGGGTACAAGCTGGAACACAGGAGGGTCCACCTCAACATGAGGAGAAACTTCACTGTGAGGGTGCTGGAGCCCTGGAGCAGGCTGCCCAGAGGTGCTGTGGAGTCTCTTTCCCTGGAGACTTCCTAGACCCATCTGGACACATTCCTGGGTGACCTGCCCTGGGTGACCCTGCTTTGGCAGAGGGGCTGGACTCATTGCTCTCTAGAGGTCCCTTCCAACCCCTACCATTCTATGGTCCTATGACAGTGGAGAGGAATGAGTTGGCATAAGGAAGGCACATACCAGCACACCAAAGGCAATGATCTTCAGCACACACTCCATGGAAAACATGGATGTAAACACAATGTTCAGGCATTTCAACATTTCTTCATATGCTTCTGGAGCATCATAGAACTAAATCAGGATGGGAGAAAGGCTGTTACTGGAAGATCACTTACACAATAAAACCTCCCCACCTGCCTTGCCTGACTGCAAGGCTCTTGCCCATCTTAGTGCCAGGTGGCACTAAGCAAAGCTTGGGGTTACAGGGTGGCCATTCATGCCACTCCAGAAGCACACCACTGTCTGGGTGCTGGCTTAATGGGGTAGCTGGGGGAGGCTGTGGCTGGTGTGCAGCTCCCTGGAAGCACAGCATGGGCCAGGAGGGAGGAAGGGCATTTGCAAACCAGAGGACAAGTGCAGAACTGCATTTCATTCCAGCAGACCCAAGGAATATGGTGGCCCCCTTGACTCTGAAGAGGGAGTGAGGGGTAGGAGGGGAGGCCATCCATCCTCCCCAGCCATCTGCATGTCTTAGACACCATGGATCATGTCCCAGAAGCCTGACACTGCTGCTGCTGTGAGTCATTTCCCTGGGGTGGCTGGATGTTAGCATTCCCAGAAGTGACCCTGCTCAGCAGCAGCAAGTCCAGGCTGAACCTCCAGACCTGCAGAGCCCACTTCCCATCCCACTGGCCATAGGCTGAAGGGGCTGTGACCCAAACCAGCTCTGCATGGGGAACCCCATCAGCAGTATTTCATCATTTCAGCAGTATTTCAATCTGGAGAAGAGAAGGCTCCAAGGAGACCTTATTATGGCCTGCCAGTATCTGAAGGGGGTTACAGGAAAGCTGGGGAGGGACTTTTGAGGGTGTCAGGGAGGGATAGGACTGGGGGGATGGAGCAAAACTAGAAGTGGGGAGATTCAGATTGGATGTCAGGAAGAAGTTGTTCCCCATGAGGGTGGTGAGAGCCTGGCACAGGTTGCTCAGGGAGGTGGTGGAAGCCTCCTGCCTGGAGGTGTTTGCAGCCAGGCTGGATGTGGCTGTGAGCAACCTGCTGTGGTGTGGCTGGGGGGTTGGAACTGGCTGAGCCTTGAGGTCCCTTCCAGCCCTGACAATTGTATGATTCTATGATCACAACTAAACCCCCTCCCTTTGGGGACTGAAGGAATCCCACAAGGCTTCTAAAAACAAACATGAGGCAGATAGGAAATGGAGATGGCTCTGGGCAGCTTGACGCAGTTGAGGATGCCCCTGCTTAGTGCAGAGGGGGTTGGACTAGATGACCTTTGGGGGTTCCTTCCAACCCAACCCATTCTATGACTCTGTGGCTTCTGCTGTTCCCCCCAGCCAGCTCTCAGGTTGGAGCCCCTCCAATGGTGGATGGCCCTGCTTACAGCAGAGGGAATGGATGACCTTTGGGGGTCCCTTCCAACCCAACCCATTCTATGACTCTGTGGCTCCTGCTGTTCCCCCCAGCCCAGCTCTCAGGTTGGAGCCCCTCCAATGGTGGATGGCCCTGCTTACAGCAGAGGGAATGGATGACCTTTGGGGGTTCCTTCCAACCCAACCCATTCTATGACTCTGTGGCTCCTGCTGTTCCCCCCAGCCCAGCTCTCAGGTTGGAGCCTCTCCAGCAAACCCCACGTTTGCTAACCCAAACCAGCTGAGGCTCAGTGACAAGCTACTAACCTTCATCATGAGCACAATGGTGTTGAGAGCAATCATGACCATGATGAAGTACTCAAAGGGAGGGGACACCACGAATTTCCACATCTTGTACTGGAAGGACTGCTTGTTCTGAGGCATGTAGCGGGTCAGTGGCTTGGCACTTATGGCAAAGTCGATGCAGGCCCTCTGCAAAACAGAGATGGCATGAAAAGAACACACAGAAAGGGCTGGCAGCCACTTGGGAGAGCAAGCAGAGGGTTCAGTGGAGGGGGGGTGTCTTTCTAAGTGCTTCTCACACCCAGCCTGAGGACTGATTTCCCTGGTAAAACGCAGCACGGGATCCCCAAACTGTGCTCACTTTGGGGACGCTTCGTGAGATATTAAACCCCACAAGGCTCCTGTGGCTCCCTGCAGCCCTAGGAGACAGCCTCCCAGCCCAGCCCAGCTCCCAGGAGGTCCTGATCCCCTTCCCACTTAGGGAAGGGGTTATACATCCAAGGGCTTGCTTCAGAAAATGTTCCTCCTGTAGCAACTGGAGGGTTGGTAAAGGCATTCTGTGTGTTCAGAGATGTTATTTGTGTTCAGAGATGTTCTCTGTGTGTTCAAAGCTGTTCTGTGTGTTCAGAGATGTTCTCTGTGTGTTTAAAGCTGTTCTGTGTGTTCAGAGATGTTCTCTGTGTGCCCAAAGATGTTCTCTGCGTGTCCAAAGATGCTTTTTGTGATCAGAGATGTCCTCTGTGTGTTTAAAGCTGCTCTGTGTGTTCAGAGATGTTATTAGGGTGTCCAAAGATGCTATTTGTGTTTGGAGATGTTCTCTGTGTGCCCAAAGATGTTCTCTGTGTGCCCAAAGATGCTGTTTATGTTCAGAGATGTCCTCTGTGTGCTTAAAGCTGTTCTGTGTGTTCAGAGATGTCCTCTGTGTGTTCAGAGATGTTATTAGGGTGTCCAAAGATGCTATTTGTGTTTGGAGATGTTCTCTGTGTGCCCAAAGATGTTCTCTGTGTGCCCAAAGATGCTGTTTATGTTCAGAGATGTCCTCTGTGTGCTTAAAGCTGTTCTGTGTGTTCAGAGATGTCCTCTGTGTGTTCAGAGATGTTATTAGGGTGTCCAAAGATGCTATTTGTGTTCAGAGATGTTCTCTGTGTGTTCAGAGATGCTCTGTCTGTTCAGGGTTCAAAGATGTTCAAAGATGTTATTTGGTGTCCAAAGATGCTATTTGTGTCCAGAGATGTTCTGTGTTTAAAGATGTTCTCTGTGCGTTCAAAGATACTATTTGTGTCCAGAGATGTTCTGTGTTTAAAGATGTTCTCTGTGCATTCAAAGATACTATTTGTGTCCAGAGATGTTCTCTGTGTGCCCAAAGATGTTCTCTGTGTGTCCAAAGATGCTATTTGTGTTCAGAGATGTTTTCTCTGCGTGCTTAAAGCTGTTCTGTGTGTTCAGAGATGTTCTCTCTGTGTGCCCAAAGATGCTGTTTATGTTCAGAGATGTCCTCTGTGTGCTTAAAGCTGTTCTGCGTGTTCAGAGATGTCCTCTGTGTGTTCAGAGATGTTATTAGGGTGTCCAAAGATGCTATTTGTGTTCAGAGATGTTCTCTGTGTGTTCAGAGATGTTCTCTCTGTGGGTTCAAAGATGTTATTTGAGTGTCCAAAGATGCTATTTGTGTCCAGAGATGTTCTGTGTTTAAAGATGTTCTCTGTGCATTCAAAGATACTATTTGTGTCCAGAGATGTTCTCTGTGTGCCCAAAGATGTTCTCTGTGTGTCCAAAGATGCTATTTGTGTTCAGAGATGTTTTCTCTGCGTGCTTAAAGCTGTTCTGTGTGTTCAGAGATGTTCTCTCTGTGTGCCCAAAGATGCTATTTGTGTTCAGAGATGTTCTCTGTGTGTCCAAAGATGCTATTTGTGTTCAGAGATGTCCTCTGTGTGTGCTCAAAGGTGTTATTTGTGTGTCCAAAGCTGCTCTGTGTGTTCAGAGATGTTATTAGGGTGTCCAAAGATGCTATTTGTGTTTGGAGATGTTCTCTGTGTGCCCAAAGATGTTCTCTGTGTGCCCAAAGATGCTGTTTATGTTCAGAGATGTCCTCTGTGTGCTTAAAGCTGTTCTGCATGTTCAGAGATGTCCTCTGTGTGTTCAGAGATGTTATTAGGGTGTCCAAAGATGCTATTTGTGTTCAGAGATGTTCTCTGTGTGTTCAGAGATGTTCTCTCTGTGGGTTCAAAGATGTTATTAGGGTGTCCAAAGATGCTATTTGTGTCCAGAGATGTTCTGTGTTTAAAGATGTTCTCTGTGCGTTCAAAGATACTATTTGTGTCCAGAGATGTTCTGTGTTTAAAGATGTTCTCTGTGCATTCAAAGATACTATTTGTGTCCAGAGATGTTCTCTGTGTGCCCAAAGATGTTCTCTGTGTGTCCAAAGATGCTATTTGTGTTCAGAGATGTTTTCTCTGCGTGCTTAAAGCTGTTCTGTGTGTTCAGAGATGTTCTCTCTGTGTGCCCAAAGATGCTGTTTATGTTCAGAGATGTCCTCTGTGTGCTTAAAGCTGTTCTGCGTGTTCAGAGATGTCCTCTGTGTGTTCAGAGATGTTATTAGGGTGTCCAAAGATGCTATTTGTGTTCAGAGATGTTCTCTGTGTGTTCAGAGATGTTCTCTCTGTGGGTTCAAAGATGTTATTTGAGTGTCCAAAGATGCTATTTGTGTCCAGAGATGTTCTGTGTTTAAAGATGTTCTCTGTGCATTCAAAGATACTATTTGTGTCCAGAGATGTTCTCTGTGTGCCCAAAGATGTTCTCTGTGTGTCCAAAGATGCTATTTGTGTTCAGAGATGTTTTCTCTGTGTGTTTAAAGCTGTTCTGTGTGTTCAGAGATGTTCTCTCTGTGTGCCCAAAGATGCTGTTTATGTTCAGAGATGTCCTCTGTGTGCTTAAAGCTGTTCTGCGTGTTCAGAGATGTCCTCTGTGTGTTCAGAGATGTTATTAGGTGTCCAAAGATGCTATTTGTGTTCAGAGATGTTCTCTGTGTGTTCAGAGATGTTCTCTCTGTGGGTTCAAAGATGTTATTTGAGTGTCCAAAGATGCTATTTGTGTCCAGAGATGTTCTGTGTTTAAAGATGTTCTCTGTGCATTCAAAGATACTATTTGTGTCCAGAGATGTTCTCTGTGTGCCCAAAGATGTTCTCTGTGTGTCCAAAGATGCTATTTGTGTTCAGAGATGTTTTCTCTGCGTGCTTAAAGAGAGATGTTCTCTCTGTGTGCCCAAAGATGCTATTTGTGTTCAGAGATGTTCTCTGTGTGTCCAAAGATGCTATTTGTGTTCAGAGATGTCCTCTGTGTGTGCTCAAAGGTGTTATTTGTGTGTCCAAAGCTGCTCTGTGTGTTCAGAGATGTTATTAGGGTGTCCAAAGATGCTATTTGTGTTTGGAGATGTTCTCTGTGTGCCCAAAGATGTTCTCTGTGTGCCCAAAGATGCTGTTTATGTTCAGAGATGTCCTCTGTGTGCTTAAAGCTGTTCTGTGTGTTCAGAGATGTTTTCTCTGTGTGTTTAAAATGTTCTGAGATGTTCTCTCTGTGTGTTCAAAGACATTATTTGTGTGTCCAAAGCTGTTGTGTGTGTTCAGAGATGTTCTCTCTGTGTGTTTAAAGCTGGCCTGCATGTTCAGAGATGTTCTCTGTGTGCCCAAAGCTGTTGTTTTGGGGGTCCAAAGATGCTATTTGTGTTCAGAGATGCTCTCTGTGTGTTCAAAGCTGTTCTGTGTGTTCAGAGATGTTCTGTCTGTGTCCAAAGATGCTATTTGTGTGCAGAGAGGTTCTCTGTGTGTTAAAAGGTGTTCTCTGTGTGTTCAAAGGTGTTCCCTGTGTGTCCAAAGATGCTATTTGTGTGCAGAGATGCTCTCTGTGTGTTAAAAGGTGTTCTCTGTGTGTTCAAAGGTGTTCTTTGTGTGTCCAAAGATGCTATTTGTGTGCAGAGGTTCTCTGTGTGTTCAAAGGTGTTCTCTCTGTTTAAAAGGTGTTCTCTGTGTGTTCAAAGATGCTATTTGTGTGTCCAAAGATGCTCTTTGTGTGCAGAGAGGTTCTCTGTGTGTTCAAAGGTGTTCTTTGTGTGTCCAAAGATGTTATTTATGTTCAGAGCTATTCTGTGTGTTCAGAGATGTTCTCTCTGTGCATTTAAAGATGTTCTTTGGGTGTCCAAAGATGTTATTTATGTTCAGAGCTATTCTGTGTGTTCAGAGATGCTCTCTCTGTGCATTTAAAGCTGTTCTTTGGGTGTCCAAAGATGCTGTTTATGCTCAGAGATGCCCTCTGTGTGCTCAAATCTGTTGTTTGTGCATTTGAAGATGTTCTCTGTGTGCTTAAAGCTGGTCTGTGTGTTCAGAGATGTCCTCTGTGTGTCCAAAGATGTTATTTGGGTGTTCAAAGCTGTAGTTTGTCCATTTCAAGATGCTGCCTGTGTGCTTGAAGCTGGTCTGTGTGTTCAGAGACGTCCTCTGTGTGTCCAAAGATGTTATTTGGGTGTTCAAAGCTGTAGTTTGTCCATTTCAAGATGCTGCCTGTGTGCTTGAAGCTGGTCTGTGTGTTCAGAGACGTCCTCTGTGTGTTTAAAGCTGTTACTTGTGTTCAGAGATGCTATCTGCGTGCTCAAAGCTGTTACTTGTGTGCTTGAAGGCCTTATCTGTGTGCTTAGAGGTGTCATTTGTGTGGTGTGAAAGCCAGCTGAGCTCTTTCACCCTCCCAGCTCCTAACACTTCATGAAAATGTGATTCAACCAAATCAGCAACTCACCCAACCAATATCACTGGGGGGGGGGGGAACTCTCACCTCCAGCTGCCTTATGTCTATTCACATTACTATGAGTCTCAACCTGCATTGCAAATGGATTTCTACCCACAAAGCCCTTTGATTCTGGAGCGTTTTCTCACCTGGGATTTCAATTCCAAGCCTTAAATCAGAGCCAAAAAGCATTGTGTGCTCAGCTGGGCACCACCATGGATCAAGCAGCCCTGAAGCTCCTGCTGTATTTTGGCCTTTGTGTTGGTACAGACAAAGGAGGCACTAAGTCAGAACTGGTTTCAAAGTCATCTCTTTTCATCAAAGCTCAGCTCCCAGGTTCAACAGGAATGAAAAGAGATGGCTCTGGCCACAACAGGTCACTGGGGCTGCTGGGACCCCAGGTGAAGGATATTGTGGATGCTAAAGAAAACACATCTGTGCAGGTTCAGGAGGAAACTGGACAGGATCATGGAAGAAAGATACAGAGATGCCACTAACTGAAGAAGAATGAGGAGGTTCCTGAGCTGGAAATGATGACCTATGCTAGGGCATTAAAGAAAAGCCTCATGGCTGCTCTCCCTGGTCTTACCCTGGAGAAGAGGAGGCTCAGGGGAGACCTTCTTGCCCTCCACAACTCCCTGAAGGGAGGTTGTAGCCAGCTGGGGGTTGGTCTCTTCTCCCAGGCAACTACCAACAGAACAAGACGTCTACTTCTGGATGACACCACCTCAGCCGGGCACAAAGCCAGCCTGCTGAGAGAAGCGTTCCAGTGGGAAGCCACAGCAGTTGTGGATCAGCGTGATTTGTGCTGAGTGGCCTCTGAAAGGTGACAGATTGCTGTTCCCTCTCACAGCTCCGTGCCTGAGCTCGCTGGCAGGTCCGGCTTGGCTTTGCAGGGGAGGCGTGCTCCACAGGGACCCGCGACAGCGCTTCCTAAGGCGCAGCACCGGGGGAGCTGTCCCTGGCTTTGTCTTTATGCAAAAGCTGAAGACATCTGCAATTTGTTTGGCCTCTACACCACCCCCCTCGGTAACGACTGCCTAAAGCCCCACGTGGCGCAGGAGGGCCTAGGGAAGGCTTCCAGCAGTACGAAGTGCTCTGAGCCCCCTCCCCCCCGCCCGGAGCTACGTGCAGATTCAGAAGCCGCGGGTACCTCGTTTTTCTCGAGGCTGCACTCGGACATCACTTTATCTCCTTGCTCTTGGAAGGTGATGATGATTAAAGCCACAAAGATGTTGACAAAGAAAAAAGGGAAGACGACAAAATAGACCACGTAAAAGATAGACATTTCCATTCGGTAGCCAGGGCTGGGCCCCTGCTCCTCGTAGGTAGCATCCACCGAGTGCTTCAGCACGCTGCAGGCAAGGGCAGAGAGAGAAGAAAAGTCAATGAGAGCGGTGTGAAGCACCAAGGACAGCCTGAGAGTCCCCTCCTGGCCTTCCCTCAGGCGCAGGCTTTCCCCCATATGCTCAGGTCAAACTCACTCCCCATCTCTACAGCTGGGAAGAAGTTTTCCTTGAGGATACTTTGGGTTCTTTAGGGAAACCCTGGGGGTGTTTTCACCATTCAGCAGAATGACGGAGCCTGGCCAGGTACAGATCCACTTATCCCCGTGGCCGAGGGGAGAGGATACAGTTAGATCTGGCTTCTCTTCTCAGGTCAACAGGGATGAAGTAAAGGGAGGAGCAGAAGGGTGTGGTGATGCTCTCCAAGCAGGGGAACAGAACACAGTGAGGGGACTGGAGAAGGGAGGCTGATGCTGTATGTTTTAGCCTTTATTCTATGAGCTAGCTGAAGGTGGAGGACAGGGAAGTTCTGCCGTGGAGAAACCCTGCCCCTGAGCTGTGCTCCACGCGTCCCAGCAGGGAAGTGTGCCAAAATAAAGTCATATGCTGAACAGTAAATATCATCTGGGGACTGCCATACTTTCAGCATAGATCACAACACTTGCTGCCCCCCTCATTTTCTTACACTCCCAGTAGCTATTTTCCACCTGAGAGAGGCATCCAAGCCCAAAAGATTGGAGCAGGCAAGCTTTGGAGTAGTGAGAACTGCCCAAGCCCCCTGCGTGAGCTCAGGAGAACGCTGAGCAGAACTCAGAGCCCTTCCTGCTCCATCACTCAGTACTCACACAAGGGAAAGTAAAAGCTGAGCTGGCAAGAGCCCATTCTTATTTCACAGGTCCCCTGCCACGTAGGGGTCCCTCAGAGCTGTGGAAAGCTGCCATTGCCTCTGGGACCACTGACCCTGCCAGCGCCAGCTACTCACGTCGGCCACCCTTCGCCCGTGGAGACGGTGAAGAGCGTGAGCAGAGCCCACAGGACGTTGTCATAGTGGAACTCGTATTTTTTCCATTCCCTGGGCTGTGCCTCCACCTCATCCTTCTCATAGTCCAGGTACTGACCCCTAGGAAAAAGCAAAGAGCCAGAGCAAATGAGAGAACGACACCGAGTCAGCCGCTCCGTGTGACTCACTGAGGAGCACCAAGAGGTCCCAAGGAGCAAAGTCTGGCTGAGCGCTGTGTGAAAGGCAAATAAAGAGACAGAGGTAAAGGCCTTTTCTATTTTATGAGTCACTTTGAGGCACTGGAACTGGACCTGTGCTCTAGAAAGGAAAGAAATTGTGATTAGGACATGCACCCATTAGGAAAAGCCAGCAATTCACCCTGCCCTGGCCCCCGAGTTGTCTGAGCCCACAGAAGTCCGTGCTGCTGGGTGGGTCCTCACCACAGGGAAGTCATTCTGCCCCTGTGCCCAGCACTGGTTAGGCCACACCTGGAGCCCTGTGTCCAGTTCTGGGCTCCTCAGGTTAGGAAAGATGTTGAGATGCTGGAAGGTGGCCAGAGAAGGGCAACAAAGCTGGGGAGGGGTCTGGAGCACAGCCCTGTGAGGAGAGGCTGAGGGAGCTGGGGTTGCTTAGCCTGGAGAAGAGGAGGCTCAGGGAGACCCTCTTGCTCTCTCCAACTCCCTGAAGGGAGGTTGTAGACAGGCAGAGGTTGGTCTCTTCTCCCAGGCAAGCAGAACAAGAGGACACAGTCTCAAGCTGCACCAGGGGAGGTTTAGGCTGGAGGTGAGGAGAAAGTTCTTCCCAGCAAGAGAGATTGGCCATGGGGATGTGCTGCCCAGGGAGGTGGTGGAGTCACCATCCCTGGAGGTGTTCAGGAAGAGCCTGGCTGAGGCACTTGGTGCCATGGTTGAGTTGATTAGATGGTGTTGGGTGAGAGGTTGGACTTGATCTCGAAGGTCTCTTCCAACCTGGTTAATCCTATCCTATCCTATCCTATCCTATCCTATCCTATCCTATCCTATCCTATCCTATCCTATCCTATCCTATCCTATTCTATTCTATTCTATTCTATTCTATTCTATTCTATTCTATTCTATTCTATTCTATTCTATTCTATTCCATTCCATTCCATTCCATTCCATTCCAAGCTGGTGAAGGGTCTTGAACACAAGTCTTAGGAGGAACTGCTGAGGGAGCTGGTGTTGTCTAATATTCCGAAGAGGAGGCTGAGGGAAGACCTCATCACCCTCCACAATTACCTCAAAGGAGGTTGGAGTGAGGAGGGGGTTGGTCTGTTCTCAGATGCAACAAGTGACAGGACAAGAGGAAACTGCCTCAGGTTGTGCCAAGAGAGGTGCAAGTTGGATATTAGGAAAGCTTTCTTCCCAGAAAGGGTTCTCAGGCACTGGCAGAGGCTGCCCAGGGAGGTGGTGGAGTCACCAGCCCTGGAAGGACTTAAAAGACAGCTGGATGTGGTGCAGAGGGACGTGGCTCAGTGGCAGTGGCTTAGCAGCGGGGGTGGGATTGTGAGCCCTCGGCGAGCTTGGACTTGATGGTCTCAAAGGTCTCTTCCCACTTTAACAGTTCTATGGTTCTGTGGAAGAGTTTTTGGCTCCTGCTTCAGGGCTGGATCTAACTCCTGAAGGGGTCCTGCTTTGAGGGGCTGAGGGACCTGGCTTCTGGAGACTTCCCCTCCAGCCTGCTCTTCCCTGTGATTCCACATTTCTTCCTGCAGTAGATCTGCTCCGCTCCAAGGAAGAAGGGCAGCAGCGGCATCATGAGCGCTGTCTGCACGAGGTCCTGGCAGGGCCATGCCCTGAGGTGGCAGGAGGGGGGTGACACAAGCAGACCTGGCCAGTGCTGAGGATGTGGTTTGGGTGCCAAGACAAGGGAAAGTGAGGAGGATGCCCACTGTGGCGAGTAAAGCACCTAGACAGCCCACTGTAAAGGACAAAGCATGATGGGGCTTTAAAGCTGTTCAAAGAGTGACCCTTTTCCTAGCTGATTAGGAGCTCTTCATCTTCCTACCAGCTCACTTCTGATTGTTTATAAATCAGGTTTTCCTAATTCATACAAGCCCTAAGAATTAAGAGAGAATCACAGAATCCTTTGGGCTGGAAGAGACCTTTAAGATTATCAAGTCCAACCACTAACCCAGCACTGCCAAGTCCACCACTAAACCAGAGCCCTCAGCACCACACCTACACAGCCTTGAAACCCTTCCAGGGATGAGGACCCCACCACTGCCCTGGGCAGTGTGGTCCAGGGCCTGACAATCCTTCTGAGGAAGAAACTGTTGCTCCTGTCCAGCCTACACCTCCCTGGTGCAACTTGAGTCTGTTTCTTCTTGTTGACACCATCCCCACAGAAACTCTTTCCCTTATATAATACAATAAACCAGGTTGGAAGAGACCTTCAAGATCATCGCATCCAACCCATCGAACAACTAGATCATGACACCAAGCACCCCAGCAAGTCTCCTCCTGAACACCTCCAATGACAGTGACCCCACCACCTCCCCAGGCAGCCCATTCCAATGGGCAATCACTCTCTCTGTGTAGAACTTCCTCCCAACGTCCAGTCTAAACCTGCCCTGGTGCAGCTTGAGACTGTGTCCTCTTGTTCTGGTGCTGGCTGCCTGGGAGAAGAGACCAACCTCTGCCTGGCTACAACCTCCCTGCAGGGAGTTGGAGAGAGCAAGAAGGTCACCCCTCAGTCTCCTCTTCTCCAGGCTAAGCAACCCCAGCTCCCTCAGCCTTTCCTCACAGGGCTGTGCTCCAGACCCCTCTCCAACCTTGTTGCCCTTCTCTGGACACCTTCCAGCAAGACAACCTCCTTCCTAACCTGAGGAGCCCAGAACTGGACACAGGACTCAAGGTGTGGCTTAACCAGTGCAGTGTACAGGGCAGAATGACCTCCCTGCTCCTGCTGGCCACACTGTTCCTGATGCAGGCCAGGATGCCATTGGCCTTCTTGGCTGCCTGGGCACACTGCAGGCTCATGTTCAGCCTACCATCAACCAGCACCCCCAGGTCCCTTTCTGCCTGGCTGCTCTCAGCCACTCTGACCCCAGCCTGTAGCACTGCCTGGGGTTGCTGTGGCAAATGTGCAGCACCTGGCACTTGGATGTGTTCAATCTCCTGCCCTTGGCCTCTGCCCATCTGTCCAGCCTGGCAAGGTCCCTCTGCAGAGCCTCTCTACCCTCCAGCAGATCAACTCCTGCCCCCAGCTTGGTGTCATCTGCAAATTTACTGATGATGGACTCGATGCCCTCATCCAGATCATCAATAAAGATCATACCTCCCTGGAAAAGGAGCCCACTCCACTTGGATAAGCATTTGCTAGGTCAGAGCCAGGGATTAAGACAACAAAGAGGAAAGTTCTCCTCTAGGGTAATTGTGCTGAAGCATTGATCAGCCTTATAGGAGTCTCATCATGCTCAGCAGATACCTGCCTGATGCAGCTTTGGGACACTCAAGGGAGCTGCTGCCACCCGAGCAGGCTCCTGCCCACAACCCTCCCAGCCAGCCATACCTGCAGTCCTTCTCCAGCTCCTTTGACTCATCTGTGCAGTAGAAGAATCTGCCTTTGAAGAGCTGCACAGCAATGACAGCAAAGATGAACATGAAGAGCATGTAGACGATGAGGATATTGAGGACGTTCTTCAGGGAGTTCACCACGCAGTCAAAGACAGCCTGGGGAGGGAGGAGAGCAAGGTGAAGGGCTTGAAAGAGAAGAGAAGTTCACCTAAAATCTTGACAGCCAGCATCCAACCACACTTGAGAGTAATGAGAATCACAGAGTGGTTTGGGTTGGAGGGAACCCTAAAGATCATCCAGCTCTGATCCCCCTGCCATGGGCAGGGACACCTCCCACCAGCCCAGGTTGCTCAAGGCTTCATTCAACCTGGCAGGGAGCATCCACACCCTCCCTGGGCAACCTGTGCCAGTGCCTCACCACCCTCACTCTCAAGAATGTCTTCCCCATCTCCAGGCTCAATCTCCCCTCTCCCAGCTCAAAGCCATCGTCCCTCATCCTGTCATTCCCAGCCCTTGCCAGAAGTCCTTCTCCAGACCTCCTGGAGCTCCTTCAGGCTGCTCTAAGGTCTCTCTGGAGCCTTCTCTTCCCCAACCTACCACCCATGACTGGTTCCATGGACTTGCACACCAAGTGCCTGACCAAGAGTCCTGGCTCCAGCAGTGAGAATCAACATCAGCTTCCTCCATCTGCTGCCTGCTCAGCGAGTTTGGCTGTGCCACAGCCTCAAGCTGCACCAGGGGAGGTTTAGGCTGGAGGTGAGGAGAAAGTTCTTCCCAGCAAGAGAGATTGGCCATGGGGATGTGCTGCCCAGGGAGGTGGTGGAGTCCCCATCCCTGGAGGTGTTCAAAAAGGGATTGGATGTGGCACTTGGAGCCATGGTTTAGTTGTCAGGAGGTGTTAGGCAGTAGGTAATAGGTTGGACTTGATGATCGCTGAGGTCTTTTCCAACCTCATTGATTCTATGATTCTCTGGTGCTGCCCACAAAATTGATGAAGATGACTGCAGCCCATTGAGGTAAGATATCAGACCGAAGGAAATGTCTCCATGGCCAATAGTGAAATGAGAAACACACTTGGGGATAGGTAGAAACTCATCCACTGTGTTTCTCCATGCCCCTTGCTTGAACTGTTTGAATAGTCAGGAAATTTCAGGAGCAGGGAAGTCATTGTGCCCTGTGCTCAGAGCTGGTCAGGCCACACCTTGAGTCACAGTCTCACAGTATCACCAAGGTTGGAAGAGACCTCAAAGATCATCAAGTCCAACCTGTCACCACAGACCTCATGACTAAACCATGGCACCAAGTGCCACATCCAATCCCCTCTTGAACACCTCCAGGGATGGGGACTCCACCTCCTCCCTGGGCAGCACATCCCAATGGCCAATCTCTCTTGCTGGGAAGAACTTTCTCCTCACCTCCAGCCTAAACCTCCCCTGACACAGCTTGAGACTGTGTCCTCTTGTTCTGCTGCTGCTTGCCTGGGAGAAGAGACCAACCTCTGCCTGTCTACAACCTCCTTCAGGGAGTTGGAGAGAGCAAGAGGGTCTCCCCTGAGCCTCCTCTTCTCCAGGCTAAGCAACCCCAGCTCCCTCAGCCTCTCCTCACAGGGCTGTGCTCCAGACCCCTCCCCAGCTTTGTTGCCCTTCTCTGGCCACCTTCCAGCATCTCAACATCTTTCCTAACCTGAGGAGCCCAGAACTGGAGACAGGACTCAAGGTGTGGCCTAACCAGTGCTGAGCACAGGGCAGAATCACCTCCCTGCTCCTGCTGGCCACACTGTTCCTGATGCAGGCCAGGATGCCATTGGCCCTCTTTGCTGCTTGGGCACACTGCTGGCTCATGTTCAGCCTACCATCAACCAGCACCCCCAGGTCCCTCTCTGCCTGGCTGCTCTCAGCCACTCTGTCCCCAGCCTGTAGCTCTGCCTGGGGTTGTTGTGGCCAAGGTGTAGAACCTGGCACTTGGATGTGTTCAATCTCCTGCCCTTGGCCTCTGCCCTTCTGTCCAGCCTGGCAAGATGAGCTTGAAAGGTCCCTTCCAACCCAACCCATTGCAATGTCCTTTCCAACCCAACCCACTGCAGGATTCCATGGTTCTAAACCACCCCATCCATGTGGCTGACTGTTTCAAGCAAGACCACATCCAGGCACTAAACAAATGAATGACATTACAGATAGAATTTTGAAGCCAAAGGGCGTGAATGTGAGTTCTGCTTCACAAGGATTTCCTGAATGCTCCTTTGGAAGGGGTGAAATTACTCTGTAGAATGGCTTGGAAAGAAGGAAGACATTCAATGAAAAACAAGTCTTTGATGTCCTGCTGCAGGACTGAGCTGCTGGGGATTGGTTTTGTGACCTAAAAGCTTCCCAAGTCAAATTGCTGAACAAACCAAGACCATTTTCTGCCTCGTTCCACATCACTCTTCCTCCTTTTTGTTCTCTTTGTGAGGTGAGCTCAGCGTTGCATAAAGCTGCAGCGCATCAGAAGTGATTCCAGCACGAGTTGTGGCTGAGCACAAAAGCAAATCCCCTCAGAGCTGACCCAAGGGGTTTGTGTGTGTGTGCCAGTGTGTGAAAACAGACGTTGTCTGACAGAGCTTCAGCCTGCTAGAAGCACCCAGGCCTCTCTCCCCAGCTCTCACAGCAGAGAGATGGCTGCAAGCAGTGAGACTGCATGAAAATGCTCCACAACAGGTACCCAAGACAATCCCAAGCCTCAGCAATGATTACAGCTTCCCACCTTCCCCTCCAGCCTGCCAGAAGCACCCAGGCCTCTCTCCCCAGCTCTCACTGCAGAGAGATGGCTGCAGGCAGTGAAGATGCTCCACAAGAGGTACCCAAGACAACCCCAAGCCTCAGCAGTGATTACAGTTTCCCACCTCCCCCTCTATCTTCTGCTTCCAGGCACTGTCTTCATCTCAAAGGCTTCCTGAAGGGCTGTTGAACAAGTTAAGCACGAGGCCAGTACCTTGATTTGGCTATCAGCATTCTGGAGGTGAAAGTGCCCTGCTCTGAAGCCCCTGCTCTGTATATTCCTTAATAGAAAAGATGAAGAGCTTGGAAGCGCTCAGGCAGGGAGGGACATCGCTCTTTAGGCAGGCTGGGCACCAAGTCATAGTATCATAGTATCAGTCAGGGTTGGAAGGGACCACAAGGATCATCTAGGTCCAGCCCCCTGCCAGGGGCAGGGACACCCCACACTAGATCAGCCTGGCCAGAGCCTCATCCAGCCTGGGCTTAAACACCTCCAGGGACTGGGCCTCAACCACCTCCCTGGACAACCCATTCCAGGGCTTCACCACTCTCATGGGGAAGAACTTCCTCCTCACCTCCAGCCTGAATCTCCCCACCTCCACCTTCATTCCATTCCCCCTAGTCCTATCACTACCTGAGATCCTGAGAAGCCCCTCCCCAGCCTTCCTGGAGCCCCCTTCAGACACTGGAAGGCCACAATATTCATCTCCTCTTCCCCAGGGAAAGTCACACAATCCAAAGCCTATTTCCTCCTCTATCATTTCTAAGAGCACCACACTTACAAACTCTAATCTAATTTAGTTACTTTCCCCCCTTATCCCCCCTTTTTTCATTTATATTTTCCCCTTTATCCCCCATTTTTTTATTTACTTTTTTTCCTTATCCCCCTCCTTTTTTGTTGTTGATTTTTCCCCCCTTATCCCTCCTTTTTTAATGTGTTTCTCCCCTTATCTCCCCCTCTTTTCAATTCACTTTCCCCCCTTATCCCTCCTTTTTTAGTGTGTTTTCCTCTTATCTCCCCCTCTTTTCAATTCACTTTCCCCCTTATCCCTCCTTTTTTAATGTGTTTTCCTCTTATCTCCCCCTCTTTTCAATTCACTTTTCCCCCTTATCCCTCCTTTTTTAGTGTTTTCCTCTTATCTCCCCCTCTTTTCAATTCACTTTTCCCCCTTATCCCTCCTTTTTTAGTGTGTTTTCCTCTTATCTCCCCCTCTTTTCAATTCACTGTTCCACCCTTATCCCTCCTTTTTTAATGTGTTTCTCCCCTTATCTCCCCCTCTTTTCAATTCACTTTTTCCCCTTATCCCTCCTTTTTTAGTGTGTTTTCCCCTTATCTCCCCCTTATCCCTCCTTTTTTAGTGTGTTTCTCCCCTTATCTCCCCCTCTTTTCAATTCACTTTCCCCCCTTATCCCTCCTTTTTTAGTGTGTTTTCCCCTTATCTCCCCCTTATCCCTCCTTTTTTAGTGTGTTTCTCCCCTTATCTCCCCCTCTTTTCAATTCACTTTCCCCCCTTATCCCTCCTTTTTTAGTGTGTTTCTCCCCTTATCTCCCCCTCTTTTCAATTCACTTTTCCCCCCTTATCTCTCCCTTTTTATTATCTACCTTTTTCCCTTATTCCCCCCACCCCCTTTGCTTTCACCCTCTTTTTGTCCTTCCTTTCCCAGCCCTTGGCTTTGCTTGTGGCCCCACAACAATTCCATCACTCTGCACCCAGCGTTTGCAAAAGAAGCCCAGGGGGCTGCCAGCTGCTAAACATCTTGCAGGGCTATTTTTAGAGCCCTGCCCAAAAGAGCCTAATTGCACCCAAAATAAATAAATATATATATATATATATATATATATATATATATATAACAAGGCCCAGAAATAACTTGGATTAAGTTGAGTCTGTCCAGCTTCCACTCAGCTCAGCTGCAAACCGCCCCCTCCCCCCCCAGAGAAGGGAAGGCTCGTGGTGGTTCTCTAACCTTTAGCTTTGGCAGCCTCTTGATGGTCTTCAGGGGCCTTAGGACCCTCAGGACTCGCAGGGACTTGATGGTGTTGATGTCCTTGCCCTTGGTTCCTCTGCAAGGGATAAAAGGCAAAAGAACAACAGAGGGGAACGTTTGGTGGAGTCACGAAGTGGAGTAGCTGTGGTGATGCCCAGGGTGGGTTTGGTTGTGGAACTGGCCTGGCTTGGGTGGGGTTTTTTTTTTTTGGCAGGCTTTGGGTTCCATGCTCACCACGGATGCAGGAGGCACCAGTGAGGGCTGCAGATGAATGTCCATTGCATCACCACCCAGGAGGAAGGCCGTGGGCAGGACATGGCCCTTGCAGCATTCGGCCGCAGGAGCTCTCCAGCCTTCCCTCACTTCCCAGCTACTCAAGGAGCGTCACCCAGGAACTGCTGACCTTCCTGCCCCAGCTGCCCCCTCAGGCAATGGTTGAAGGAGGGGCAGCAGCACACTTTGGCTGCAGCCACCAGGAGGTGAGGCTCAGTACCTTCATCCCAGCCCCAGGCAGAAGTGAGAAGGTCACACCTGCCTCTCCTCCCTCCCAGACACCTGGGTGGGACAGGGGGGATGTTTCCCTGTGTGCTTCCTGCACGTCTCTGGCAAGGCTGCTGTGTTCTGTCTACACGAGCAGACAGTGGCCCTGAGGGAACTGAAGCCTTCATATTGAGGGACAGAGCTCTCCTGGGGACCAGAGTCACTCCATGTACCCTCATCCTCAAGTCTCTCCTGGAAGACATGCTACCAAACCCATGCAGGAACATGTAACATGACTGCATATTTTACATGCCTGGAACAGTGCTAGGGCCAGCACTCAGGCATGCAGGTGCTGGAAGCCACAGTTTGGGTTGAGCTTTGGGTAATACTGAGTGCAAGACTTGAGACCATTCCTCCTGTTACCACTGAGAGGCTTTAGGGCAAGGAGAGAGTACCTTTGCTCGTGCACTTCCACAAGAGGTTAAAAACAAAGGGGCACAGTTACCTCTTCTTCCAACCCAACAGCAAAACAAGGACATTCCCCTGCATTGCACATGAGGTGGAAAATGGGATGGGAAAAAAACAAACACACCTTGAACAGAGTTTTAGTCATGACCACAGGTTTGGGTCTGAGGCTGCAGCTGAAGGGACACAGGTGTGGATGGACAACACGTGGAACAGATGCTGGGCAGACCTGGCCTGCGCTCTCCCAGTTTGCTACAGGTTCCTCTTCTCCATCAGGGCAGCAACAGAGGTGCAAGTAACTGAGAGACCCTCCCCCCTGCCAGCAGCCAGCCTTATGTTGAGGGAGGAGACCCTCAACCAGAGGAAACCACCCAGACTCATAGGATTATAGGATTGTTTTGCTTGGAAAAGACCTCTGAGAGCAGTTTGTGGAAATCTGTGCAGTTTGGGTGTGACTGCAATGAATCAGCTGTGCCACACCCCACAAACAGATGCTTCATCAGCTTCAGGCAGGCTTCATAGTATCAGTCAGGGTTGGAAGGGACCACAAGGATCAGCTAGTTCCAACCTAGATCAGGCTGGCCAGAGCCTCATCCAGCCTGGGCTTAAACACCTCCACCTTCCTGCAGGAGCAGGAGCTACTTCACTGATTGAAGGCAAGACAAATGCTGAGCCCTGGTCTCAGATAGGCTAACATCAGTCTGGAATTATTCCAGTTCAAATCAATCCAAGTGCTCCCCAAAGCAGCCCCAGTGTGAGCAGCAGGACAAGGGAGCTGATTCAGCCCCTCTGCTCTGCCTCTGTGGGAACCCCACCCGGAGTACTGTGCTCAGTTCTGCTGCCCCCCAACACAAGAAGGACATGGAACTGTTGGAGCAGGTCCAGAGGAGGCCACCAAGATGATCAGGGGGCTGGAGAAGCTCCCCTGTGGGGATAGACTGGTGCTTGGTTGCATGGTTTAGTTGATTAGGAGGTGTTGGATGATGGGTTGGAGGAGGTGATCTTGAAGGTCTCTTCCAACCTGTTCTATTCTATTCTATTCTATTCTATTCTATTCTATTCTATTCTATTCTATTCTATTCTATTCTATTCTATTCTTTTCTGGAGCATTCCCTGTCCTCTCCCTGTCTCCTCTGTCAGGGAAGTTGGATCCAGCCACAGATGGATCCTGGCTGCTGCCAGGGCTGAACATGCAGGTGGCTGAGCCAATATTCATGGAGTTACAGAACTGATTCCATTGAATCAAGCAGGTTGGAAAAGACCTCAGAGATCATCAAGTCCAAGCTATTACCTAATACCTAACACCTCCTGACAACTAAACCATGGCTCCAAGTGCCACATCCAATCCCCTCTTGAACACTTCCAGGGATGGTGACTCCACCACCTCCTTGGGCAGCACCTCCCAATGGCCAATCTCTCTTGCTGGGAAGAACTTTCTCCTCACCCTCCAGCCTAAACCTCCCCTGGCACAGCTTGAGACTGTGTCCTCTTGTTCTGGTGCTGCTTGCCTGAGAGAAGAGACCAACCCCCACCTGGCTACAACCTCCCTTCAGGGAGTTGGAGAGAGCAATGAGGTCTCCCCTGAGCCTCCTCTTCTCCAGGCTAAGCAACCCCAGCTCCCTCAGCCTCTCCTCACAGGGCTGTGCTCCAGACCCCTCCCCAGCCTCGTTGCCCTTCTCTGGACACCTTCAAGTGTCTCAATGTCCTCCTTAAATTGAATGGCCCAGAACTGGACACAGGACTCATTTTCTAACTCTACCGAGGCTGGGGCTAAACCATGTCCCTCAGCACCACATCTCTGCCTCTTTGAAACGCCTCCAGGGGTGGGCATTCAACCACCTCCCTGGGCAGCCTGTGCCAGCCTTTGAGAACCCTTTCAGTGAAGAAGTTTCTTCCAATGTCCAACCTAAACCTCCCCTAGTGCACCTTGAAGCCATTTCCTTTGCAACGCTGGGGAGGGGTTTGGAGCACAAGCCCTATGGGGAGAGGCCGAGGGAGCTGGGGTTGCTTAGCCTGGAATAGAAAAGAATGGAAGAGGAAGAGAAGGAGAAGGGGGAAGGGAGGAAGGGAGGAAGGGGGAAGGGGGAAGGGGGGGAAGGGGGGAAGGGGGGAGGGGGGAAGGGGGGAAGGGGGAAGGGGGGAAGGGGGAAGGGGGAGAAGGGGAAGGGGGAGAAGGGGAAGGGGGAGAGAAGGGGAAGGGGGAGAAGGGGAAGGGGGAGAAGGGGAAGGGGGGAGAAGGGGAAGGGGGAGAAGGGGAAGGGGGAGAAGGGGAAGGGAGAAAGGGGAAGGGGGAGAAGGGGAAGGGGAGAGAAGGGGAAGGGGGAGAAGGGGAAGGGGGAGAAGGGGAAGGGGGAGAAGGGGAAGGGGGAGAAGGGGGAGAAGGGAAGGGGGAGAAGGAGAAGGAGAAGGAGAAGGAGAAGGAGAAGGAGAAGGAGAAGGAGAAGGAGAAGGAGAAGGAGAAGGAGAAGGAGAAGGAGAAGGAGAAGGAGAAGGAGAAGGAGAAGGAGAAGGAGAAGGAGAAGGAGAAGGAGAAGGAGAAGGAGAAGGAGAAGGAGAAGGAGAAGGAGAAGGAGAAGGAGAAGGAGAAGGAGAAGGAGGCTCAGAGGAGACCTTCTTGCTGTCTGCAACTAGCTGAATGGAGGTTGTAGCCAGATGAGGGCTGGTCTCTACTCCCAGGCAGACACCAACAGAACAAGAGGACACAGTCTCAAGCTGTGCCAGGGGAGGTTTAGGCTGGAGGTGAGGAGAAAGTTCTTCATAGAAAGAGAGATTGGCCATTGGGATGTGCTGCCCAGGGAGGTGGTGGAGTCACTGTCCCTGGAGGTGTTTAGGAAGAGCCTGGATGTGGCACTTGGTGCCATGGTTTAGTTGATCAGATGGTGTTAGGTGATAGGTTGGACTTGATGATCCCTGAGGTCCATGGCACCAAGTGCCACATCCAGGCTCTTCCTAAACACCTCCAGGGACAGTGACTCCACCACCTCCCTGGGCAGCACATCCCAATGGCCAATCTCTCTTTCTATGAAGAACTTTCTCCTCACCTCCAGCCTAAACCTCCCCTGGCACAGCTTGAGACTGTGTCCTCTTGTTCTGTTGGTGTCTGCCTGGGAGTAGAGACCAGCCCTCATCTGGCTACAACCTCCATTCAGCTAGTTGCAGACAGCAAGAAGGTCTCCTCTGAGCCTCCTTCTCCTTCTCCTTCTCCTTCTCCTTCTCCTTCTCCTTCTCCTTCTCCTTCTCCTTCTCCTTCTCCTTCTCCTTCTCCTTCTCCTTCTCCTTCTCCTTCTCCTTCTCCTTCTCCTTCTCCTTCTCCTTCTCCTTCTCCTTCTCCTTCTCCTTCTCCTTCTCCTTCTCCTTCTCCTTCTCCTTCTCCTTCTCCTTCTCCTTCTCCTTCTCCTTCCCCTTCCCCTTCTCCCTCCTCTCCCCTTCCCCTTCTCCCCCTTCCCCTTCTCCCCCTTCCCCTTCTCCCCCTTCCCCTTCTCCCCCTTCCCCTTCTCCCCCTTCCCCTTCTCCCCCTTCCCCTTCTCCCCCTTCCCCTTCTCCCCCTTCCCCTTCTCCCCCTTCCCCTTCTCCCCTTCCCCTTCTCCCCCTTCCCCTTCTCCCCCTTCCCCTTCTCCCCCTTCCCCTTCTCCCCCTTCCCCCTCTCCCCCTTCCCCCCTTCCCCCCTTCCCCCTTCCCCCTTCCCCCCTTCCCCCCTTCCCCCTTCCCCCTTCCTCCCTTCCTCCCTTCCCCCTTCTCCTTCTCTTCCTCTTCCATTCTTTTCTATTCCAGGCTAAGCAACCCCAGCTCCCTCGGCCTCTCCCCATAGGGCTTGTGCTCCAAACCCCTCCCCAGCGTTGCAAAGGAAATGGCTTCAAGGTGCACTAGGGGAGGTTTAGGTTGGACATTGGAAGAAACTTCTTCACTGAAAGGGTTCTCAAAGGCTGGCACAGGCTGCCCAGGGAGGTGGTTGAATGCCCACCCCTGGAGGCGTTTCAAAGAGGCAGAGATGTGGTGCTGAGGGACATGGTTTAGCCCCAGCCTCGGTAGAGTTAGAAAATGAGTCCTGTGTCCAGTTCTGGGCCATTCAATTTAAGGAGGACATTGAGACACTTGAAGGTGTCCAGAGAAGGGCAACGAGGCTGGGGAGGGGTCTGGAGCACAGCCCTGTGAGGAGAGGCTGAGGGAGCTGGGGTTGCTTAGCCTGGAGAAGAGGAGGCTCAGGGGAGACCTCATTGCTCTCTCCAACTCCCTGAAGGGAGGTTGTAGCCAGGTGGGGGTTGGTCTCTTCTCTCAGGCAAGCAGCACCAGAACAAGAGGACACAGTCTCAAGCTGTGCCAGGGGAGGTTTAGGCTGGAGGGTGAGGAGAAAGTTCTTCCCAGCAAGAGAGATTGGCCATTGGGAGGTGCTGCCCAAGGAGGTGGTGGAGTCACCATCCCTGGAAGTGTTCAAGAGGGGATTGGATGTGGCACTTGGAGCCATGGTTTAGTTGTCAGGAGGTGTTAGGTATTAGGTAATAGCTTGGACTTGATGATCTCTGAGGTCTTTTCCAACCTGCTTGATTCAATGGAATCAGTTCTGTAACTCCATGAATATTGGCTCAGCCACCTGCATGTTCAGCCCTGGCAGCAGCCAGGATCCATCTGTGGCTGGATCCAACTTCCCTGACAGAGGAGACAGGGAGAGGACAGGGAATGCTCCAGAAAAGAATAGAATAGAATAGAATAGAATAGAATAGAATAGAATAGAATAGAATAGAATAGAATAGAATAGAATAGAACAGGTTGGAAGAGACCTTCAAGATCACCTCCTCCAACCCATCATCCAACACCTCCTAATCAACTAAACCATGCAACCAAGCACCAGTCTATCCCCACAGGGGAGCTTCTCCAGCCCCCTGATCATCTTGGTGGCCTCCTCTGGACCTGCTCCAACAGTTCCATGTCCTTCTTGTGTTGGGGGGCAGCAGAACTGAGCACAGTACTCCGGGTGGGGTTCCCACAGGCAGAGCAGAGGGGCTGAATCAGCTCCCTTGTCCTGCTCACACTGGGGCTGCTTTGAGGAGCACTTGGATTGATTTGAACTGGAATAATTCCAGGCTGATGTTAACTATCTGAGACCAGGGCTCAGCATTTGTCTTGCCTTCAATCAGTGAAGTAGCTCCTGCTCCTGCAGAAGGTGGAGGTGTTTAAGCCCAGGCTGGATGAGGCTCTGGCCAGCCTGATCTAGTGGAACTAGCTGATCCTTGTGGTCCCTTCCAACCTGACTGATACTATGAAGCCTGCCTAGGGCTGATGAAGCATCTGTTTGTGGGGTGTGGCACAACTGATTCATTGCAGTCACACCAAACTGCACAGATTTCCACAAACTGCTCTCAGGAGTCTTTTCAAAGCAAAACAATCCTATAATCCTATGAGTCTGGGTGGTTTCCTCTGGTTGGGGGTCTCCTCCCTCAACATAAGGCTGGCTGCTGGCAGGGGGAGGGTCTCTCAGTTACTTGCCCTCTGTTGCTGCCCTGATGGAGAAGAGGAACCTGTAGCAAACTGGGAGAGCGCAGGCCAGGTCTGCCCAGCATCTGTTCCACGTGTTGTCCATCCACACCTGTGTCCCTTCAGCTGCAGCCTCAGACCCAAACCTGTGGTCATGACTAAAACTCTGTTCAAAGGTGTGTTTGTTTTCCCATCCCATTTTCCACCTCATGTGCAATGCAGGGGGAATGTCCTTGTTTGCTGTTGGGTTGGAAGAAAGAGGTAACTGTGCCCCTTTGTTTTTAACCTCTTGTGGAAGTGCACGAGCAAAGGTACTCTCTCCTTGCCCTAAAGCCCTCTCCAGTGGTAACAGGAGGAATGGTCTCAAGTCTTGCACTCAGTATTACCCAAAGCTCAACCCAAACTGTGGCTTCCAGCACCTGCATGCCTGAGTGCTGGCCCTAGCACTGTTCCAGGCATGTAAAATATGCAGTCATGTTACATGTTCCTGCATGGGTTTGGTAGCATGTCTTCCAGGAGAGACTTGAAGGATGAGGGTACATGGAGTGACTCTGGTCCCCAGGAGGCTCTGTCCTCAATATGAAGGCTTCAGTTCCCTCAGGGCCACTGTCTGCTCGTGTAGACAGAACACAGCAGCCTTGCCAGAGACGTGCAGGAAGCACACAGGGAAACATCCCCCCTGTCCCACCCAGGTGTCTGGGAGGGAGGAGGAGCAGGTGTGACCTTCTCACTTCTGCCTGGGGCTGGGATGAAGGTACTGAGCCTCACCTCCTGGTGGCTGCAGCCAAAGTGTGCTGCTGCCCTCCCTTCAACCATTGCCTGAGGGGCAGCTGGGGCAGGAAGGTCAGCAGTTCTGGGTGACGCTCCTTGAGTAGCTGGGAAGTGAGGGAAGGCTGGAGAGCTCCTGCGGCCGGGGTCTGCAAGGGCCATGTCCTGCCCGGCCTTCCTCCTGGGTGGTGATGCAATGGACATTCATCTGCAGCCCTCACTGGTGCCTCCTGCATCCGTGGTGAGCATGGAACCCAAAGCCTGCCAAAAAAAAAAACCCCACCCAAGCCAGGCCAGTTCCACAACCAAACCCACCCTGGGCATCACCACAGCTACTCCACTTCGTGACCTCACAAGCTTCCCCTCTGTTGTTCTTTTGCCTTTTATCCTTGCAGAGGAACCAAGGGCAAGGACATCAACACCATCAAGTCCCTGCGAGTCCTGAGGTCCTAAGGCCCTGAAGAGCCATCAGAGGCTGCCAAAGCTAAAAGGTTAGAGAACCACCACGAGCCTTCCCTTCTCTGGGGGGAGGGGGGCGGTTTGCAGCTGAGCTGAGTGGAAGCTGGACAGACTCAACTTAATCCAAGTTATTTCTGGGCCTTGTTATATATATATATATATATATATATATATATATATATATTTATTTATTTTGGGTGCAATTAGGCTCTTTTGGGCAGGGCTCTAAATAGCCCTGCAAGATGTTTAGCAGCTGGCAGCCCCCCTGGGCTTCTTTTGCAAACGCTGGGTGCAAGTGATGGAATTGTTGTGGGGCCACAAGCAAAGCCAAGGGCTGGGAAAGGAAGGACAAAGAGAGTGAAAGCAAAGGGGTGGGGGAATAAGGAAAAGGTAGATAATAAAAGGGAGAGATAAGGGGGAAAAGTGAATTGAAAGGGAGATAAGGGGGAGAAACACACTAAAAAAGGAGGGATAAGGGAAAAAAATGAATTGAAAGGGAGATAAGGGGAGAAACACACTAAAAGGAGGGATAAAGGGGGAGATAAGGGGAAAACACACTAAAAAAGGGAGGGATAAGGGGGAAAGTGAATTGAAAAGAGGGAGATAGGGGAAACACACACTAAAAAGGGAGGGATAAGGGAAAGATAGGGAAAGCACACTAAAAAGGAGGGATAAGGGAAAAAGTGAATTGAAAAGGAGATAAGGGGGAGAAACACATTAAAAAAGGAGGATAAAGGGTGGAACAGTGAATTGAAAAGAGGGGGAGATAAGGGGAAAACACACTAAAAAGGATAAAAAAGTGAATTGGGGGAGATAACAAAACACTAAAAGAGAGGGATAAGGGGGAAAAGTGAATTGAAAAGAGGGGGAGATAAGAGGAGAAACACACTAAAAAAAAGGAGGATAAGGAAAAGAGGGGGAGATAAAGGAAAACACACTAAAAAAGGAGGGATAAGGGGGAAAAGTGAATTGAAAAGAGGGGGAGATAAGGGGAGAAACACACTAAAAAAGGAGGGATAAGGGGGAAAAAATCAACAACAAAAAAAGGAGGGGATAAGGAAAAAAGTAAATAAAAAAATGGGGGATAAAGGGAAAATATAAATGAAAAAAGGGGGGGGATAAGGGGGGGGAAAGTAACTAAATTAGATTAGAGTTTGTAAGTGTGGTGCTCTTAGAAATGATAGGAGAGGAAATAGGCTTTGGAGTGTGTGACTTTCCTGGAGAAGAGGAGATGAATATTGTGGCCTTCAGTGTCTGAAGGGCTCCAGGAAGGCTGGGGAGGGACTTCTCAGGATCTCAGGTAGTGATAGGACTAGGGGGAATGGAATGAAGCTGGAGGTGGGGAGATTCAGGCTGGAGGTGAGGAGGAAGTTCTTCCCCATGAGAGTGGTGAAGCCCTGGAATGGGTTGTGCAGGGAGGTGGTTGAGGCCCCGTCCTGGAGGTGTTTAAGCCCAGGCTGGACAAGGCTCTGGCCAGCCTGATCTAGTATGGGGTGTCCCTGCCCATGGCAGGGGCTGGACCTAGATGATCCTTGTGGTCCCTTCCAACCCTGACTGATACTATGATACTATGACTTGGTGCCCAGCCTGCCTAAAGAGCGATGTCCCTCCTGCCTGAGCGCTTCCAAGCTCTTCATCTTTTCTATTAAGGAATATACAGAGCAGGGGCTTCAGAGCAGGGCACTTTCACCTCAGAATGCTGATAGCCAAATCAAGGTACTGGCCTCGTGCTTAACTTGTTCAACAGCCCTTCAGGAAGCCTTTGAGATGAAGACCAGTGCCTGGAAGCAGAAGATAGAGGAGGTGGGAAACTGTAATCACTGCTGAGGCTTGGGGTTGTCTTGGGCCTCTTGTGGAGCATCTTCACTGCCTGCAGCCATCTCTCTGCTGTGAGAGCTGGGAGAGAGGCCTGGGTGCTTCTGGCAGGCTGGAGGAGAAGGTGGGAAGCTGTAATCATTTTGAGGCTTGGGATTGTCTTGGGTACCTCTTGTGGAGCATTTTCATGCAGTCTCACTGCCAGCCATCTCTCTGCAGTGAGAGCTGGGGAAGATGGGTGCTTCTAGCAGGCTGGAGGAAGGTGGGAAGCTGTAATAATTTCTGGGGCTTGGGGTTGTCTTGGGTACCTCTTGTGGAGCATCTTCACTGCCTGCAGCCATCTCTCTGCAGTGAGAGCTGGGGAGAGAGGCCTGGGTACTTCTAGCAGGCTGGGAGGAAGGTGGGAAGCTGTAATAATTTCTGGGGCTTGGGGTTGTCTTGGGTACCTCTTGTGGAGCATCTTCATGCAGTCTCACTGCCTGCAGCCATCTCTCTGCAGTGAGAGCTGGGGAGAGAGCCTGGGTGCTTCCTGGCAGGCTGGAGGGGAAGGTGGGGAAGCTGTAATCATTGCTGAGGCTTGGGTCTTGGGTACCTCTTGTGGAGCATCTTCACTGCCTGCAGCCATCTCTCTGCAGTGAGCTGGGAGAGAGGCCTGGAGTGCTGGCAGGCTGGAGGGAAGGTGGGAAGCTGTAATCATTTCTGGGGCTTGGAGTTGTCTTGGGTACCTCTTGTGGAGCATCTTCACTGCCTGCAGCCATCTCTCTGCAGTGAGCTGGGGAGAGGCCTGGGTGCTGGAGGGAAGGTGGGAAGCTGTAATCATTGCTGAGGCTTGGGATTGTCTTGGGAACCTGTTGTGGAGCATTTTCATGCAGTCTCACTGCTTGCAGCCATCTCTCTGCTGTGAGAGCTGGGGAGAGAGGCCTGGGTGCTTCTGGCAGGCTGAAGCTCTGTCAGACAACGTCTGTTTTCACACACTGGCACACACACACAAACCCCTTGGGTCAGCTCTGAGAGTTTGCTTTTGTGCTCAGCCACAACTCGTGCTGGAATCACTTCTGATGCGCTGCAGCTTTATGCAACGCTGAGCTCACCTCACAAAGAGAACAAAAAGGAGGAAGAGTGATGTGGAACGAGGCAGAAAATGGTCTTGGTTTGTTCAGCAATTTGACTTGGGAAGCTTTTAGGTCACAAAACCAATCCCCAGCAGCTCAGTCCTGCAGCAGGACATCAAAGACTTGTTTTTCATTGAATGTCTTCCTTCTTTCCAAGCCATTCTACAGAGTAATTTCACCCCTTCCAAAGGAGCATTCAGGAAATCCTTGTGAAGCAGAACTCACATTCACGCCCTTTGGCTTCAAAATTCTATCTGTAATGTCATTCATTTGTTTAGTGCCTGGATGTGGTCTTGCTTGAAACAGTCAGCCACATGGATGGGGTGGTTTAGAACCATGGAATCCTGCAGTGGGTTGGGTTGGAAAGGACATTGCAATGGGTTGGGTTGGAAGGGACCTTTCAAGCTCATCTTGCCAGGCTGGACAGAAGGGCAGAGGCCAAGGGCAGGAGATTGAACACATCCAAGTGCCAGGTTCTACACCTTGGCCACAACAACCCCAGGCAGAGCTACAGGCTGGGGACAGAGTGGCTGAGAGCAGCCAGGAAGAGGGACCTGGGGGTGCTGGTTGATGGTAGGCTGAACATGAGCCTGCAGTGTGCCCAGGCAGCCAAGAGGGCCAATGGCATCCTGGCCTGCATCAGGAACAGTGTGGCCAGCAGGAGCAGGGAGGTCATTCTGCCCTGTGCTCCAGCACTGGTTAGGCCACACCTTGAGTCCTGTCTCCAGTTCTGGGCTCCTCAGGTTAGGAAAGATGTTGAGATGCTGGAAGGTGTCCAGAGAAGGGCAAGAAAGCTGGGGAGGGGTCTGGAGCACAGCCCTGTGAGGAGAGGCTGAGGGAGCTGGGGTTGCTTAGCCTGGTGAAGAGGAGGCTCAGGGAGACCTTCTTGCTCTCTCCAACTCCCTGAAGGGAGGTTGTAGCCAGCTGGGGGTTGGTCTCTTCTCCCAGGCAAGCAGCACCAGAACAGAGGACACAGTCTCAAGCTGTGCCAGGGGAGGTTTAGGCTGGAGGTGAGGAGAAAGTTCTTCCCAGCAAGAGATTGGCCATTGGGATGTGCTGCCCAGGGAGGAGGTGGAGTCCCCATCCCTGGAGGTGTTCAAGAGGGGATTGGATGTGGCACTTGGTGCCATGGTTTAGTCATGAGGTCTGTGGTGCCAGGTTGGACTTGATGATCTTTGAGGTCTCTTCCAACCTTGGTGATACTGTGAGACTGTGACTCAAGGTGTGGCCTGACCAGCTCTGAGCACAGGGCACAATGACTTCCCTGCTCCTGAAATTTCCTGACTATTCAAACAGTTCAAGCAAGGGGCATGGAGAAACACAGTGGATGAGTTTCTACCTATCCCCAAGTGTGTTTCTCATTTCACTATTGGCCATGGAGACATTTCCTTCGGTCTGATATCTTACCTCAATGGGCTGCAGTCATCTTCATCAATTTTGTGGGCAGCACCAGAGAATCATAGAATCAATGAGGTTGGAAAAGACCTCAGCGATCATCAAGTCCAACCTATTACCTACTGCCTAACACCTCCTGACAACTAAACCATGGCTCCAAGTGCCACATCCAATCCCTTTTTGAACACCTCCAGGGATGGGGACTCCACCACCTCCCTGGGCAGCACATCCCCATGGCCAATCTCTCTTGCTGGGAAGAACTTTCTCCTCACCTCCAGCCTAAACCTCCCCTGGTGCAGCTTGAGGCTGTGGCACAGCCAAACTCGCTGAGCAGGCAGCAGATGGAGGAAGCTGATGTTGATTCTCACTGCTGGAGCCAGGACTCTTGGTCAGGCACTTGGTGTGCAAGTCCATGGAATCAGTCATGGGTGGTAGGTTGGGGAAGAGAAGGCTCCAGAGAGACCTTAGAGCAGCCTGAAGGAGCTCCAGGAGGGCTGGAGAAGGACTTCTGGCAAGGGCTGGGAATGACAGGATGAGGGACGATGGCTTTGAGCTGGGAGAGGGGAGATTGAGCCTGGAGATGGGGAAGACATTCTTGAGTGAGGGTGGTGAGGCACTGGCACAGTTTGCCCAGGGAGGTGTGGATGCTCCCTGCCAGGTTGAATGAAGCCTTGAGCAACCTGGGCTGGTGGGAGGTGTCCCTGCCCATGGCAGGGGGATCAGAGCTAGATGATCTTTAGGGTTCCCTCCAACCCAAACCACTCTGTGATTCTCATTACTCTCAAGTGTGGTTGGATGCTGGCTGTCAAGATTTTTAGATGAACTTCTCTTCTCTTTCAAGCCCTTCACCTTGCTCTCCTCCCTCCCCAGGCTGTCTTTGACTGCGTGGTGAACTCCCTGAAGAACGTCCTCAATATCCTCATCGTCTACATGCTCTTCATGTTCATCTTTGCTGTCATTGCTGTGCAGCTCTTCAAAGGCAGATTCTTCTACTGCACAGATGAGTCAAAGGAGCTGGAGAAGGACTGCAGGTATGGCTGGCTGGGAGGGTTGTGGGCAGGAGCCTGCTCGGGTGGCAGCAGCTCCCTTGAGTGTCCCAAAGCTGCATCAGGCAGGTATCTGCTGAGCATGATGAGACTCCTATAAGGCTGATCAATGCTTCAGCACAATTACCCTAGAGGAGAACTTTCCTCTTTGTTGTCTTAATCCCTGGCTCTGACCTAGCAAATGCTTATCCAAGTGGAGTGGGCTCCTTTTCCAGGGAGGTATGATCTTTATTGATGATCTGGATGAGGGCATCGAGTCCATCATCAGTAGGGTACAGATGACACCAAGCTGGGGGCAGGAGTTGATCTGCTGGAGGGCAGAGGCTCTGCAGAGGACCTTGCCAGGCTGGACAGAAGGGCAGAGGCCAAGGGCAGGAGATTGAACACATCCAAGTGCCAGGTGCTGCACATTGGCCACAGCAACCCCAGGCAGTGCTACAGGCTGGGGGCAGAGTGGCTGAGCAGCCAGGCAGAAGGGACCTGGGGGTGCTGGTTGATGGTAAGCTGAACATGAGCCTGCAGTGTGCCCAGGCAGCCAAGAAGGCCAATGGCATCTGGCCTGCATCAGGAACAGTGTGGCCAGCAGGAGCAGGGGAGGTCATTCTGCCCTGTACACTGCACTGGTTAAGCCACATCTTGAGTCCTGTGTCCAGTTCTGGGCTCCTCAGGTTAGGAAGGAGGTTGTCTTGCTGGAAGGTGTCAGAGAAGGGCAACAAGGTTGGAGAGGGTCTGGAGCACAGCCCTGTGAGGAAAGGCTGAGGGAGCTGGGGTTGCTTAGCCTGGAGAAGAGGAGACTGAGGGTGACCTTCTTGCTCTCTCCAACTCCCTGCAGGGAGGTTGTAGCCAGGCAGAGGTTGGTCTCTTCTCCCAGGCAGCCAGCACCAGAACAAGAGGACACAGTCTCAAGCTGCACCAGGGCAGGTTTAGACTGGACGTTGGGAGGAAGTTCTACACAGAGAGAGAGTGATTGCCCATTGGAATGGGCTGCCTGGGGAGGTGGTGGGGTCACTGTCATTGGAGGTGTTCAGGAGGAGACTTGCTGGGGTGCTTGGTGTCATGATCTAGTTGTTCGATGGGTTGGATGCGATGATCTTGAAGGTCTCTTCCAACCTGGTTTATTGTATTATATAAGGGAAAGAGTTTCTGTGGGGATGGTGTCAACAAGAAGAAACAGACTCAAGTTGCACCAGGGGAGGTGTAGGCTGGACAGGAGCAACAGTTTCTTCCTCAGAAGGATTGTCAGGCCCTGGACCACACTGCCCAGGGCAGTGGTGGGGTCCTCATCCCTGGAAGGGTTTCAAGGCTGTGTAGGTGTGGTGCTGAGGGCTCTGGTTTAGTGGTGGACTTGGCAGTGCTGGGTTAGTGGTTGGACTTGATAATCTTAAAGGTCTCTTCCAGCCCAAAGGATTCTGTGATTCTCTCTTAATTCTTAGGGCTTGTATGAATTAGGAAAACCTGATTTATAAACAATCAGAAGTGAGCTGGTAGGAAGATGAAGAGCTCCTAATCAGCTAGGAAAAGGGTCACTCTTTGAACAGCTTTAAAGCCCCATCATGCTTTGTCCTTTACAGTGGGCTGTCTAGGTGCTTTACTCGCCACAGTGGGCATCCTCCTCACTTTCCCTTGTCTTGGCACCCAAACCACATCCTCAGCACTGGCCAGGTCTGCTTGTGTCACCCCCCTCCTGCCACCTCAGGGCATGGCCCTGCCGGGACCTCGTGCAGACAGCGCTCATGATGCCGCTGCTGCCCTTCTTCCTTGGAGCGGAGCAGATCTACTGCAGGAAGAAATGTGGAATCACAGGGAAGAGCAGGCTGGAGGGGAAGTCTCCAGAAGCCAGGTCCCTCAGCCCCTCAAAGCAGGACCCCTTCAGGAGTTAGATCCAGCCCTGAAGCAGGAGCCAAAAACTCTTCCACAGAACCATAGAACTGTTGAAGTGGGAAGAGACCTTTGAGACCATCAAGTCCAAGCTCGCCGAGGGCTCACAATCCCACCCCCTGCTGCTAAGCCACTGCCACTGAGCCACGTCCCTCTGCACCACATCCAGCTGTCTTTTAAGTCCTTCCAGGGCTGGTGACTCCACCACCTCCCTGGGCAGCCTCTGCCAGTGCCTGAGAACCCTTTCTGGGAAGAAAGCTTTCCTAATATCAACTTGCACCTCTCTTGGCACAACCTGAGGCAGTTTCCTCTTGTCCTGTCACTTGTTGCATCTGAGAACAGACCAACCCCCTCCTCCTCCAACCTCCTTTGAGGTAATTGTGGAGGGTGATGAGGTCTTCCCTCAGCCTCCTCTTGGGAATATTAGACAACACCAGCTCCCTCAGCAGTTCCTCCTAAGACTTGTGTTCAAGACCCTTCACCAGCTTGGAATGGAATGGAATGGAATGGAATGGAATGGAATGGAATGGAATGGAATAGAATAGAATAGAATAGAATAGAATAGAATAGAATAGAATAGAATAGAATAGAATAGAATTAGAATAGAATAGGATAGGATAGGATAGGATAGGATAGGATAGGATAGGATAGGATAGGATAGGATAGGATAGGATAGGATAGGATAGGATAGGATAGGATAGGATAGGATAGGATAGGATAGGATTAACCAGGTTGGAAGAGACCTTCGAGATCAAGTCCAACCTCTCACTAACACCATCTAATCAACTCAACCATGGCACCAAGTGCCTCAGCCAGGCTCTTCCTGAACACCTCCAGGGATGGTGACTCCACCACCTCCCTGGAGCAGCACATCCCCATGGCCAATCTCTCTTGCTGGGAAGAACTTTCTCCTCACCTCCAGCCTAAACCTCCCCTGGTGCAGCTTGAGACTGTGTCCTCTTGTTCTGCTTGCCTGGGAGAAGAGACCAACCTCTGCCTGTCTACAACCTCCCTTCAGGGAGTTGGAGAGAGCAAGAGGGTCTCCCCTGAGCCTCCTCTTCTCCAGGCTAAGCAACCCCAGCTCCCTCAGCCTCTCCTCACAGGGCTGTGCTCCAGACCCCTCCCCAGCTTTGTTGCCCTTCTCTGGCCACCTTCCAGCATCTCAACATCTTTCCTAACCTGAGGAGCCCAGAACTGGACACAGGGCTCCAGGTGTGGCCTAACCAGTGCTGGGCACAGGGGCAGAATGACTTCCCTGTGGTGAGGACCCACCCAGCAGCACGGACTTCTGTGGGCTCAGACAACTCGGGGGCCAGGGCAGGGTGAATTGCTGGCTTTTCCTAATGGGTGCATGTCCTAATCACAATTTCTTTCCTTTCTAGAGCACAGGTCCAGTTCCAGTGCCTCAAAGTGACTCATAAAATAGAAAAGGCCTTTACCTCTGTCTCTTTATTTGCCTTTCACACAGCGCTCAGCCAGACTTTGCTCCTTGGGACCTCTTGGTGCTCCTCAGTGAGTCACACGGAGCGGCTGACTCGGTGTCGTTCTCTCATTTGCTCTGGCTCTTTGCTTTTTCCTAGGGGTCAGTACCTGGACTATGAGAAGGATGAGGTGGAGAACATCCAGCTCTGCCTCCCTGGCACAGCTTGAGACTGTGCCTGGGTGAGCAGCGCCTGGGAGAAAGAGACAATATTGCTTTTGTCCGATTTTTTGGAGTATAATGATAACGCCCTTCCTCTCTCTCCAGGCTGGGTTAAACCCCAGCTCAAATACAGGGCCGTGCCTTAATCTCCCATAGCAGATGGCCCGCAGGAGTGAAGCTTCTTCCAGAGGTGGCGGGAAACACTGCCAAGGCTGGAAGAGGACAAACTCTCCAGCTGCAAGCTTCACCGTGCCAGGCTTGGAGATTAGCCGGGGCCCTGGACTGGAAATAGAAAGTCATCTTCCGGGAGCGAGCGAGGTATAGAGTTGCTGCAGCCTTCATGGGGCTCGTTTTCGAAGCCAATTATCAATACAGGGTCACCAGACACGTGGTACCACCTAAATCTCGATCTCACTCGCCAGTGCTAGCGAGCTGTGGCCTGCTGAGCTTCCCAGTGTGACACTTACCTGCAGAGGTGCTGTGGCTGAAGTACCTGAGAGCACCCAGAGACACCCGGAGACTCCTTATCCACCAAGTCTGGTGGCAACCAGCAACCAACATGCCATGAGTTTCCAAACACTCCAGCAGAGTTATCGGGCTCCCAGGGAGGTGGTTGGATCCCTACCTAGAATGTTTAAAAGAACTCATAAATGTGGTGCTGGTTTAGCACCAGACTTGTGTAGTTGGATAATGGTTGAACTCAATGATCCTAAAGGTCTTTTGCAGCCAAGCCCATTCTGTGACTGTGCATTTGTTTCACTTCCAGGTATCTCCCACCTGGGGTGCTCTCAAGTGTACTTCAACCACAGCACCTCTGCAGGAGTGTGCTGAGAATACTGTAGCTCAGAATCCCCTGTCCATGTGCCCCATGGACCCTGATGTGCACTGGGAAGCAGCAGCTGACAGACCCCTTCAGCACCCTTCTGCCCTGGCAGCTCTCTGGTGGGTGAGCAGCAAGGCAGCTGCTCCATGCTCCTTGCACCAAGGCTGGGAGTTGAGCAGGAGTCTTCAGATAGACAGATGGGACAAGAAGTGCCAAGTGCTGCTGTTAATAAGTCAAAGCCAGCCAACCATCAATTCACATCACTGGGCCACAGCTCACTGCTTTAACGAGAATAGTTTACAGCCAGTGACAGAAAGCAGCTCCAGGTCAAGGAGATGGCTAAAACATCCAGGTCTAGGGGAGGGTAAGTTGGTACCACGTTGTCTGTTGACCTGTGTTGATAGTGGCTTCAGAGGAGAGACAGTCTGTGACCCAGCTGGGCTTTGAGCCCCATGGGGAACTGCAGCAAGGCTCTTCTGCACCCCTCCCACTACCTCCTCCTTCCCAGAAGATGACTTTCCTAGAGATATTTCCAGTCCAGGAGGAATCCAGAAAGAGATTGGCAGCTTGAGTGTCTCAAAGCCTGGCACACATTGCAGTGGTGGTGGAGTCAGGGCTGAGCTGGCAGCTGGAAGAATTTGTCCTCTTCCAGCCTTGGCAGTGATGATCCAGAGAGGTGAGGCTCACCTCTGGAAGAAGGACTCTTCACTCCTGCCCAGGCCATCTACTATGCCCCTCTGGGGAGGGGTCTGGAGCACAGCCCTGTGAGGAGAGGCTGAGGGAGCTGGGGTTGCTTAGCCTGGAGAAGAGGAGGCTCAGGGGAGACCTCATTGCTCTCTCCAAGTCCCTGAAGGGAGGTTGTAGCCAGGTGGGGGTTGGTCTCTTCTCCCAGGCAAGCAGCACCAGAACAAGAGGACACAGTCTCAAGCTGTGCCAGGGGAGGTTCAGGCTGGATGTTAGGAAGAAGTTCTTCTTAGAAAGAGAGATTGGCCATTGGAATGTGCTGCCCAGGGAGGTGGTGGAGTCCCCATCCCTGGAGGTGTTCAGGAAGAGACTGGATGGGGTGCTTGGTGCCATGGTTGAGTTGTTCAGATGGTGTTGGGTGATAGGTTGGACTTGATGATCTCTGAGGTCTCTTCCAACCTGGTTAATTCATTCTATTCTATTCTATTCTATTCTATTCTATTCTATTCTATTCTATTCTATTCTATTCTATTCTATTCTATTCTATTCTATCCCATCCCATCCCATCCCATCCCATTCCATTCCATTCCATTCTATTCTATTCTATTCTATTCTATTCTATTCTATTCTATTCTATTCTATCTATCTATCCTATCCTATCCTATCCCATTCCATTCCATTCCATTCCATTCCATTCCATTCCATTCCATTCCATTCTATTCTATTCTATTCTATTCTATTCTATTCTATTCTATTCTATTCTATTCTATCCTATCCCATTCCATTCCATTCCATTCCATTCCATTCTATTCTATTCTATTCTATTCTATTCTATTCTATTCTATTCTATTCCATTCCATTCCATTCCATTCCATTCCATTCCATTAGAATAGTCTCCAGTTGCTTAACGATTCAGCTCTGCTGCCATCCCAGACCACCAAGTCACTGCAGCACCCACCTCCCACTGCAGAGCCTGCAGGTTGAATGGGCAACATCTTGCTGCTTCTTGGACATCTGTGGCATCGAGGCCAAGGCCTTGGATCCAGTTTTGCCAGCTCTTCCCAAGGTACAGGGCTCCCTGCAGGCTCCATCTGCTGCCAGGAATGGAGGGTGGAGGTGGAAGGAATCTGTTATTTTGGTCTGCTAAGGATGAGGCACAGGATCCTGAGAGACATTACAGATTCATCTTGCAGATGAGAACATGAAACATGAGCACATTCCAATAGGCAATCTCTCTTTCTATGAAGAACTTCTTCCTAACATTCAGCCTAAACCTCCCCTGGCACAGCTTGAGACTGTGTCCTCTTGTTCTGGTGCTGCTTGCCTGAGAGAAGAGACCAACCTCCCCCTGGCTACAACTTCCCTTCAGGCAGTTGGAGAGGGCAAGAAGGTCTCCCCTGAGCCTCCTCCTCTCCAGGCTAAGCAACCCCAGCTCCCTCAACCTCTCCTCGCAGGGCTGTGCTCCAGACCCCTCACCAGCTTTGTTGCCCTTCTCTGGACACTTCCAAGTGTCTCAATGTCCTTCTTAAACTGAGGAGCCCAGAACTGGACCCAGGACTCAAGATGTGGCCTAACCAGTGCTGAGTACAGGGCACAATGACTTCTCTGCACAGTCCTTAGGAGTTGTGATGGAGTGCATGCATCTGTGCTCCCCATCAGAGGCACAAAGGTTGCAGGCTGCATAGGTCTGTGGCAGAAAGACTTCCCTGCTCCTGCTGGCCACACCATGCATCCTAGAAGCTGCCTCCAAACGAGGAGGCTGTGCCTGAGCAGCCACAGGCAGGCATGGAAGGGAGAAGGGAAAAAACACCCCAGAGAAACAGCCAAGAGAGCAGTTGATTCCTGCCTGGATAAAGGCTCCTGGGGAACAGATCCATCACTTGCAGACTTGCTCTACACCTGCCCACGTCTCTGCAGCATCTTGGCTGCTGCCAGCTTGCCTTGCCACGTGCTCATCCCTGAGCTGAGTGACATCTGTGTACAAGCAAAGGCTGAGACACCGACGCTCTGTGCCTTGCCAAGAAGCAGCCTTTTCCTCCTGTGCTCGGTAACCTTTAGGCCTCAGACACAACACTGGTGAGTCACTGGCGTGGCAAGACAGCAGCCCCAGCCTGGCAAGGCAGCACGGGCACTGGGCTGATTAAGGAGGGCTGGTTGACTTGTCCACATCTGTGGTAGTGGAAGCTTCTGGTTGATTTACAGATTGACAGATTGTATGGGGTTGGAAGGGAGCCTCAAAGGTCACCTTGTGCAACCCCCTGCAGGCAGCAGGGACGCCTCCAGCCAGATCAGGTTGCCCAGGACCACAGTAAGTTAGATCTTGAGTATCTCCAGGGATGGGGTCTTGACCACAGCCCTCAGCACCCTGATCCAATATTTTACCACTCTCATTGGAATAGACTAGACTAGACTAGACTAGGATAGGATAGGATAGGATAGGATAGGATAGGATAGGATAGGATAGGATAGGATAGGATAGAATAGAATAGAATAGAATAGAATAGAATAGAATAGAATAGAATAGAATAGGATAGGATAGGATAGGATAGGATAGGATAGGATAGGATAGGATAGGATAGGATAGGATAGGATAGGATTGAATTGAATTGAATTGAATTGAATTGAATTGAATTGAATTGAATTGAATTGAATTGAATTGAATTGAATTGAATTGAATTAACTGGGTTGGAAAAGCCCACAGAGATCATCAAGTCCAACCTATCACCCAACACCATCTGATCAACTAAACCATGGCACCAAGGGCCTCATCCTCATCCAGGCTCTTCCTAAACACCTCCAGGGATGGTGACTCCACCACCTCCCTGGGCAGCACGTCCCAATGGCCAATCTCTCTCTTTCTGTGAAGAGCTTCTTCCTAACATCCAACCTAAACCTCCCCTGGCACAGCTTGAGTCTGTGTCCTCTTGTTCTGGTGCTGCTTGCCTGGGAGAAGAGACCAACCCCCACCTGGCTACAACCTCTCTTCAGGGAGTTGGAGAGAGCAAGAAGGTCTCCCTGAGCCTCCTCTTCTGCAGGCTAAGCAACCCCAGCTCCCTCAGCCTCTCCTCACAGGGCTGTGCTCCAGACCCCTCCCCAGGCTTGTTGCCCTTCTCTGGACACCTCCCAGCGTCTCAACATCTTTCCTAACCTGAGGGGCCCAGAACTGGACACAGGACTCAAGGTGTGGCCTGAGCAGTGCTGAGCACAGGGCACAATGATTTCCCTGCTCCTGCTGGCCACACTATTGCTGATACTGTGGTTTTCTGTGCAATGTCTTCATAGAATCATAGAATCAGTAAGGTTGGAAAAGACCTCAAAGATCATCAAGTCCAACCTATCACCCAACACCTCATGACTACTAAACCATGGCACCAAGTGCCACATCCAATCCCTTTTTGAACGCCCCCAGGGACGGTGACTCCACCACCTCCCTGGGCAGCACATTCCAGTGGCTAACAACTCTCTCTGGGAAGAACTTTCTCCTCACCTCCAGCCTAAACCTCCCCTGGCACAGCTTGAGACTGTGTCCTCTTGTTCTGGTGATGCTTGCCTGGGAGAAGAGGCCAACCCCCACCTGGCTACAGCCTCCCTTCAGGGAGTTGAAGAGAGCAAGAAGGTCTCCCCTGAGCCTCCTCTTCTCCAGGCTTCATTTAAATGAAGATGCTTGTTCTCAAACCCAAACATTCCCCATGCAGGGAAAGTCTGTTCACACACATCCCTTTCCTCCTCTGATTTAGAGGGCAGCATCATTTGGGGCTGCCACTGAACTCCATCCAAGTCAGACGCCACATGCAGCCAGCCGCAGATTCACTCCCAACCCCCCCAGCCTTGCCCTCCCCTTCTTACATCCCTTCGCCATGACTGATGGCTGGTATTTAAACGAGCACACTGCACCTCCCCAAAGCTTCCCATCCACTTGAATTAAAGACTAATATTTGGAGAGCAAGACAGATGTGCTGGACACCAAGAAGAAACTAGCAGTCCCTTCTTTTCTGGCGTGCCAGTGACTTTCTGCGGTGAGTAACTTGTAATCGCTGCTGAGCTGGAATGAGCCCCATTGATTGCTGCCTCTGACTGAGGGGATGCTTCTAAAGGACTTGCAGCACTGGGCTGCTCCAGCTCATTGTATGTATTGATGGAGGCTATGCAAACTGTAATCACACACACCAGCAGAAGGTTATTTGGCTTGCATTTGCTATTCAAAGGAGCGTCCAGTGCTGCCTACACGGAATAAAACAGGTCGCGGCCACTGCTGTGGCAGGACTTTGGCACCAGCTCTTTGGCATCGTTTTCACAAGGGCTTGTAGGGCTTGGGGTGAGGGGAATGGACTGAAGCTTGAGGAAGGTAGGAAGATGAGGAGGGTAGGAGAATTGGAAGGAATTCTTCCCCATGAGGGTGGGGAGACACTAGAACAGGTTGCACCAGCACCAGCTCTTTGGCATCGTTTTCATGAGGACTTGGATGAGGGGGAATGGACTGAAGCTTGAGGAAGGTAGGAAGATGAGGAAGGTAGGAAGATGAGGAAGGTAGGAAGATGAGGAAGGTAGGAAGATGAGGAGGGTAGGAGAATTGGAAGGAATTCTTCCCCATGAGGGAGGGGAGACACTGGAACAGGTTGCACCAGCACCAGCTCTTTGGCATTGTTTTCATGAGGACTTGGATGAGGGGGAATGGACTGAAGCTTGAGGAAGGTAGGAAGATGAGGAAGGTAGGAAGATGAGGAAGGTAGGAAGATGAGGAAGGTAGGAAGATGAGGAAGGTAGGAAGATGAGGAAGGTAGGAAGATGAGGAAGGTAGGAGATTTGGAAGGAATTCTTCCCCATGAGGGAGGGGAGACACTGGAACAGGTTGCCCAGGGAGGTCATGGATGCCTCCTCCCTGGAGGTGTTCAAGACCAGGTTGGATGAGGCCTTGAGCAAGCTGGGCTGGTGGGAGGTGTCCCTGCCCATAGCAAAGGGGTTGGAAATTGATGATCATTAAGGTTCCTTCCAACCCAAACCATTCTATGTACCTCCACAGGGACAGAGAGGCATGGTGGGGAGTCCAAGTGCGGCTCCAGGCATTAGCTCAGAACTAGCTTCTGACCTCTTCTTAGAGCACAGGAGATCAAGCCAAAAGATCACCCCAAAGGTTTCCCCCCTCACACCAAACACTTTGGCACTAGGAAGAAGAGGGGAGACAGCAGCTGTCTTCTGGTGGCTGTGTAAAGACAGAGCAAAGCAATCATTGCAGTTATCAGGGTGCTGGGCAAAAGTTCAGCCAGCATCACAGGTCCAGAGCTTCTCCTACAAAACTGAATCTGGCTGCAGGAAAACACCAGGAGGAGAAAAAATCATGTAAGGAAGGGAGCTCTTTGTTCAGCACTGGGATAAGAAGGAAGCTTGCAGAGCAACATCTGTTTCTTATGCACTCCCAGTAGCTGCTGACCCTTTGTGCAGCCACCAGAGTCCTCCACACAACATGAGAGGGGATTGGCTCTCATTCACTACCTCCCTACCTCCTTTGCCACCACATTGCACACCTATCTTCATTGATGATCTGGATGAGGGGATTGAGTCCATTATCAGTAAGTTTGCAGATGACACCAAGCTGGGGGCAGGAGTGGATCTGCTGGAGGGCAGAGAGGCTCTACAGAGAGACCTTGCCAGGCTGGACAGATGGGCAGAGGCCAAGGGCAGGAGATTGAACACATCCAAGTGCCAGGTGCTGCACATTGGCCACAGCAACCCCAGGCAGAGCTACAGGCTGGGGACAGAGTGGCTGAAGAGCAGCCAGGCAGAAAGGGACCTGGGGGTAGTGGTTGATGGTAGGCTGAACATAAGCCTGCAGTGTGCCCAGGTGGCCAAGAAGGCCAATGGCATCCTGGCCTGCAGCAGGAACAGTGTGGCCAGCAGGAGCAGGGAGGTCATTGTGCCCTGTGCTCAGCACTGGTTAGGCCACACCTTGAGTCCTGTGTCCAGTTCTGGGCTCCTCAGGTTAGGAAAGATGTTGAGATGCTGGAAGGTGTCCAGAGAAGGGCAAGAAAGCTGGGGAGGGGTCTGGAGCACAGCCCTGTGAGGAGAGGCTGAGGGAGCTGGGGTTGCTTAGCCTGGAGAAGAGGAGGCTCAGGGGAGACCTTCTTGCTCTCTCCAACTCCCTGAAGGGAGGTTGTAGCCAGGTGGGGGTTGGTCTCTTCTCCCAGGCAAGCAGCACCAGAACAAGAGGACACAGTCTCAAGCTGTGCCAGGGGAAGTTTAGGCTGGAGGTGAGGAGAAAGTTCTTCCTGGAGTGAGTTGTTAGCCATTGGAATGTGCTGCCCAGGGAGGTGGTGGAGTCCCCATCCTTGGAGGTGTTCAAGAGGGGACTGGAGCCATGGTTGAGTTGTCAGGAGGTGTTGGGTATTAGGTGATAAGTTGGACTTGATGATCTCTGAGGTCTTTTCCAACCTGGTTGATTCTATTCTATTCTTTCACCAGATCCTCTCTCTGGTTTTCTGCTGGTCTCCTTTGCTGAGCTTCACTAAGCATTTCCCACCAGGACCTCCTTACAGGACCTCCTTACAGGTGCTTTTCCCAAGGAGCACCCAGATGATTGAATGCCTTTCTGCTGCCTGTTAAATCAAGCAGCCTCCTTAGAGAAGTGCTAAATTAGCCTTGCCTGCTCCCTGACAGATCATTACCTGTGGGGGCTCTCCTGCTATTTCCCACTGAAATCTGAGCTTGGAGGTGTTTTCTCTTTCCAATTTGTTCTACAGCATTGCATCCTATACATCAAATCAAAGCTCCTGTTTGCTGTTCTTGTGCCACAAAGCCGTGGTGCCAGGGATTACATCCTGCACTCTCCTGAAGTGAGAGTTTAGGGCTGAGCTCTGATCATGCTGGGGATTGCTGTTCATCACAACAGCCAGCACTCAGCCTGCTAAGAGTCACAAAGGTGATCAAGGGCTGGGGCACCTCTGCTGTGAGGATAGGCTGAGGGAGCTGGGGGTGTTCAGCCTGGAGAAGGGAAGACTCTGGGGGAACCTTAGAGCTGCCTTCCAATACCTGAAGGGGGTTACAGGAGAGCTGGGGAGGGACCTTTGACAAGGAATTGTGGTGACAGGATGAGGGGGAAAAGCTTTGAGCTAGAAGAGAGGAGGTTTAGGCTGGGGATTAGGAAGGAATTCTTTCCAGTGAGAGTGGGGAGGCACTGGAACAGGTTGCCCAGGGAGGCTGTGGATGCTCCCTCCCTGGAAGAGTTCAAGGCCAGGCTGGATGAGGCCTTGAGCAACTTGGTCTAGTGGGAGGTGTCCCTGCCCATGGCAGGGGGGTTGGAACTAGATGATCTTTAAGGTCCCTTCCAACCCAACCCATTCTATGCATCTCCTAACAGCCAGTGCTGAAGCTGAGTGGAACTGGGCTCATTCTGCAGGGACTACACTTCTGTGTCCCTAATAGCACAGAAAGAGACTTGCAAGGTGCAGGTGGAGAGCACCTCCTCTGAGATGTCTCCACAGCTCTGAGAGCTCAGTGAGGAAAGGGAATGGGAACCCTTTCCATGTCTAGCACAGGCCCCACAGCAGTGGAGCAGTGGCCATGAAGCTCTGCTGATGGCTCATTTCCATGGGCTAGTGTGCCCAAAGACTTGACAGCCCTCAAGACACAGCACCTCCTCCCATGGAAACCCTGGGAGGAAAGCAAAAAGGAGCTCAGGTGGTGGAAGATTTCAAATCCTGGTAAGTAAACATCTGGGAGAGCCAGGATAGAGGTTCACAGTATCACAGTATCAGTCAGGGTTGGAAGGGACCACAAGGATCAGCTAGTTCCAACCCCCCTGCCATGGGCAGGGACACCCCACACTAGATCACACTGGCCAGAGCCTCATCCAGCCTGGGCTTAAACACCTCCAGGGATGGGGCCTCAACCACCTCCCTGGACAACCCATTCCAGGGCTTCACCACTCTCATGGGGAAGAACTTCTTCCTCACCTCCAGCCTGAATCTCCCTATTTCCAGCTTCATTCCATTCCCCCTAGTCCTATCACTACCTGAGAGCCTGAGCAGTCCCTCCCCAGCCTTCCTGTAGCCCCCTTCAGATCCTGGAAGGCCACAATGAGGTCACCTCAGAGCCTTCTCTTCTCCAGGCTGAACAGCCCCAACTCCTTCAGTCTGTCCTCACAGGAGAGGTGCTCCAGCCCTCTGCTCATCCTCCTGGCCCTGCTCTGGACACATTCCAGCACCTCCAGATCCCTCTTGCAATAGGGGCTCCAGAACTGGAGGCAGTACTCCAGGTGGGGTCTCAGCAGGGCTGAGCAGAGGGGAGAATCCCCTCCCTTGCCCTGCTGGCCACACTTCTCCTGCTGCAGCCCAGGCTCTGATTGGCTTTCCGGGCTGCAAGTGCACACTGAGAGCTCCTGTTGAGCTTCTCCTCCCCCAGCACCCCCAAGTCTCTCTCCTCAGGGCTGCTCTCCAGCCAGTCACTGCCCAGCCTGGATTTGTGCCTGGGGTTGCCTCGACCCAGCTGCAGGACCCTGACCTTGGCCTTGTTGAAGCTCATGAGGTTGGCTTGTGCCCACCTCTCCAGCCTCTCAAGGTCCAGGTTATAAGAGGAGGGCAGCAGGTAGGTGCTCCTGGTAGAGCTCAGGTAGGGGAATGGTGGCTACAGCTCCCAGGGGAGCTGGGGTTTTGTGGGGAGCTCTGGTTTAAGGGTGAGATCTTTTCAAAGCAGTGAGAAAGTATGATCAGTGAAAATGCACTGTTGTGCTCTTCATCTGCTGCTCTCTTCTCCTGGCTTGGCCACAAGGTGCTAGGGACAAGCCAGCTCCCAAGTGCTGCAGGGCCTGAGGAGGTGACCTGGGGCTTGGGGCAGGCACACCAAAGGGGGAGGAGAAAGCAGAACCTGGAGTTAACACAGAACCATTCTGGGCTGTGAGAAGCATAAGGGGATGTGAATTCAGCTCGTGAGGGGCGCTGGAGCCCCGGTGCAGCAGTGTGGTTGTCTTCACAAGCCTCCTGCCTGAGCTGAGCCCAGGAGAAAGGAGGGTGTCAAACACTGTCTGTCTCTCTCCCTGCCCATCAGTTGGCAGCTCTCCTCCCTTATCATCCCTGGGAGCTTTGTTGCCAAGTTTTTATGCAAAGCAGAGGCCTGACTAAGTGGTGCTGAACGTGCTCCTCTGCTGATGTGGAAACGTGACAAGCGTGAGAGGGGAGCAAAATGTTCCTGTTGGGCTGAGGCTTTGTACAGGTACAAAGGACTCTGGAAGGTGCAGAGCAAGGAGAAGTCAGGCCTGGGAAGGAAGGTGAACTGATTTGGGTTTGCACACCGTGGCAGTCTGAAAGCTGGGAAGGAAGCCCAGACAGACTCCTGTGTGTTCAATATCCAGCTGCACATTTGGTGCCCTGACTTCTCTCGCACTTCGGAGTCCTCTGGCTTGCCCTGGTGCAGCAGTGCTGCTTGCAGGAGAGCTCAGGGTCACAAGCCCTCTGGAGCTGCACTGTTGCAACCCTTGGGGGTCTGGTCCTCAGGTCAGCTCAGCAGCTCAGTGAATCACAGAAGAGCTTAGGTTGGAAAGGATCTCAGAGATCATCTGCATTCCTGTGTGATCAGCTCCAAGTGCTCCTGCTCTGGCAGGGGGATTGGACTGGGTGAGCTTCTGAGGTCCCTTCCAGCCCCTAACATTCTGTGATTCTGTGATTTCTTCTTTAGTTTTTTTTCCTAATTCCTTTATTCTGGCCTCCAAAGGTGACAGAAATGGCAGCTCTGCAGCTGAGCCTTGCACTGGGAGCAGGGTGTCACAGAATCACCAAGGCTGGAAGAGACCTCCAAAGATCATCAAGTCCAACCTGTCACCCAGGACCTCATGCCTACTAAACCATGGCACCAAGTGCCACATCCAATCCCTCTTGAACACCTCCAGGGATGGGGACTCCACCACCTCCCTGGGCAGCACGTTCAATGGCTAACAACTCTCTCTGGGAAGAACTTTCTCCTCACCTCCAGCCTAAACTTCCCCTGGCACAGCTTGAGACTGTGTCCTCTTGTTCTGGTGCTGCTTGCTAGAGAGTAGAGACCAACCCCACCTGGCTACAGCCTCCCTTCAGGGAGTTGGAGAGAGCAAGAAGGTCTCTCCTGAGCCTCCTCTTCTCCAGGCTAAAAGCAACCCCAGCTCCCTCAGCCTCTCCTCACAGGGCTGTGCTCCAGACCCCCTCCCCAGCTTTCTTGCCCTTCTTTGGACACCTTCAAGTCTCTCAATGTCCTTCTTAACCTGAGGAGCCCAGAACTGGACACAGGACTCAAGATGTGGCCTAACCAGTGCTGAGTACAGGGCACAATGACTTCCTGCCCCTGCTGGCCACACTCTTCCTGCTGCAGGCCAGGATGCCATTGGCCTTCTTGGCCACCTGGGCACACTGCAGGCTCATTTACAGCTTACTATTGACCAGTACCCCCAGGTCCCTCAGCCTCTCCTCAGACTGCTCCTCGTCTGCTTCTGCCATGTAAAGATTGTTTTCATCAGCCTGCTGATGGGCTGTGGTGCAAAGCAGAGCACAGGATGTGGAACTGCAGCACCTGTCAGCTAAACCAGGGCTTAAAATATCCCTTCTCACTGCACCCCATCACTCCTCTTCTCCCCCTTGCTTGCCTCACCCCGGACACGATTACCTCAATGGCTTTGCTCCCGGGCTCTGCTCACAGCACAGCACTGAGTCAAAGCACAGCAACAGCTGCTTGAGATGCAGCAACATTCATCTCCTGCTTTCTATAAGCTGGAGGCTGTGGGGCTGCACTGGGCAGGAGGTAAAAAGCCCTTCCTAGAGGGAGGCTGCAGAATGAAATCTGTGCTAGCAAAAAGGCAGACTGAGGCCACGTGAGAATCCATTTACTCCAGCAGTCCCTGCTGGCATTCCTGATTTCCAGCAAGGACCTGGTGATGAGGAGATGCTGGCTTGGGGAAAGATGATAGCATGGAGGAGGCAATCTTCTTTCAACCTCCCAGGTGAGCAGCCATTCAGAACTTACTCTGGATCCAGTTGTCTTCACAGAGCTTGGGCTGAATGGAGGTATTTTTATTCAGGCTGAATGAGATGTATTTAATGTCAGCTATTAAATTATCTCATGTCATCTAGTTGCTGCCTCCTGCTGAAGCAAGGACTGGCTGGGCTTGGGAGAGACAGAATCACCTCCCTGTGAGCTGCTGCAGGGCAGTGTGACAGCAGCCTTGCTCTGAGACTTGTTACGAGGTGCTGGGTACCCACCAGGGCAGAAATCCCTTCCCCAGCCCAGGGTGGACTCCAAGAGGTGCCCCCAGGATACAAAGGACATCAAACTGCTGGCATGGGTCCAGAGGAGGCCACAAAGATAATCAGAGGGCTGGAGAAGTTCCCCTATGGGGATGGGCTGAGAGTTGGAGCTGTTCAGCCTGGAGAAGGCTCCAAGGAGACCTTGGAGCAGCCTTCCAGTACCTGAAGTGGGCTACAGGAGAGCTGGGGAGGGACTTTTGACAAGGAATTGCTGTGACACCACAAGGGGGTGGCTTTGAGCTGGAAGAGGGGGGAGATTTAGACTGGAGATTAGGAAGAAAATCTTTCCAGGGAGGGTGGGGAGACACTGGCACAGGTTGCCCAGGGAGGTTGTGGGTATCCCATCCCTGGAGGTGTTCAAGGCCAGGTTGGATGTGGCCTTGAGCAACTTGGTCTAGTGGGAGGTGTCCTGCCCATGGCAGGGGTTGGAACTAGATGATCTTTAAGGTCCCTTCCAACCCAAATCATTCAGTGAATCCATAAGTCCAGGTGAGGGACCAGGCTGCTGGGCTGAGACCTGTTGCTGGCTCTACCACCAACCTGTGGGCTAGCTAGCTTTTCCTAGCTATCACCAACTTTTCTTTAGATGGGAATCTCATTAATGGTCCATGGTGGGCTGGGCAGCTCTGGCTCAGGTTTGGGCTAGTAACTCAGGACATGGTCACAGACTGAGATCCCCTCCTCTGCTGCTCTCTGAGGGACCCTGCTGATGAGTAGCCACCAAATACCAGCTGGCCAGAGTCGGGATGACCCTTCTGAAAGCCTGACACTGACAGGTCACTAGGAAGGCAAGGAGGGCAGAAGGACTCAGGAAGGTAGAAGAAGGGACTCAGGAAGGCAGAAGGGACTCAGGAAGGCAGAAGGGACTCAGGAGGGTAGAAAGGACTCAGGAGGGCAGAAAGGACTCAGGAGGGCTCAGAAGGGGCTCAGGAAGGCAGAAGGGACTCAGGAGGGCAGAAGGGACTCAGGAGGGCTCAGGAAAAAGGACTCAGGAGGAAGGCAGAGGGACTCAGGAAGGCAGAAGGGACTCAGGAGGGGGCAGAAAAGGACTCAGGAAGGCAGAAGGGACTCAGGAGGGACTCAGGAGGCAGAAAGGATTCAGGAACAGAGGCTTAAACCACCCTCTGGGAACAAGGAGGGCTGGTAGAAATACTGCAGGTACACTGATCAGTGAAGGATGTGTCCATAAATATTTGTTCTTTTCCCCACTCCTCCTAGTTGTCTTACAAGAGGAATTGGCTTCTTGTGCCTGCAGAAGTGTTTTGTCTTCTTCAGCTGGAGCGTGGCTGCTCACTGCCAGGCACAGCTACAGCCTCCACTGCTGCAGCTCTCCTCCTCATGCGAAGGAGGGCAGCCAGCCGTGTGCTCTTGTGGCCAAGCAAATGGTCTCCTGGGGGCCAAGTAGGAAGAGTGTAGCCAGCAGGTCTGTGGCCAGCCCTGGGCCCTCAATTTGGGAGAGGCATTGAGACACTCCCAGACATGTCCAGGAAGGGCAAGAAAGCTGGGAGGGGTCTGGGCACAGCCCTGTGAGAGAGGCTGGGGGGCTGGGGGTTGCCCAGCCTGGAGAAGAGGAAGCTCAGGGAGACCTTCTTGCTCTCTCCAACTCCTGAAGAGTTGTAGGTGGGGGTTGGTCTCGTCTGCCAGGCAAACAGCACCCAGAACAGAGGACACAGTCTCAAGCTGTGCCAGGGGAAGTTTAGGCTGGAGGTGAGGAGAAAACATTATTTCCAGAAGGAGTTGTTAGCCATTGGGATGTGCTGCCCAGGGAGGAGTGTTAGGCCCCATCCCTGGAGAATTGTTCAAGAGAGATTGGATGTGGCACTTGGAGCCATGGTTTAGTTGTCAGGAGATGTTGGGTGACAGGTTGGACTTGGTGATCTTTGAGGTCTCTTCCAACCTTGTTGATTCTATGATTCTATGATTCAAAGAAGGTTCTCTTCCCTCTGCCTACCTAGTGAAACCATATCTGGAGTACTGAGTCCAGTTCTGGGCTCCCAGTTCAAGAGACTCCAGGGAAGGCTACAGAGGTGCTGAGGGTACAGAACATCTCTGTGAGGAGCAAGGCTGAGAGCCCTGGAAGAGCAGCCCCAGAGGGGAGCTGAGCAATGCTCAGCAAGGAAAGCTAAGAGATGGAAAGCAAGAGGGCTTGGGACCCAGGCTCTTGTCAGTGGTGCCCAGTGACAGGACAAGGGGCACTGGGCACAAGCTGAATCCCGGGGGACTCCACCTGAACAGGAGGAGAAACTTCTTTGGTGTGAGGCTGCTGGAACAGGCTGCCCAGAGAGGTTGTGGAGTCTCCTTCTCTGGAGAGATTCCAAACCCCCCCCCTGGCTGTTGTGCTCCTGGGCAAGCTGCTGGGGGTGCCCTGCTTTAGCAGGGAGGTCCCTTCCAACCCCCACGAGTCTGTGGTTCAGTGCAGGCCCTAGAAAATACAATACAATACAATAATACAATACACCAGGTTGGAAGAGACCTTCAAGATCATCACGTCCAACCTATCAACCAATCCAACCCACCTAAACAACTAACCCATGGCACCAAGCACCCCAGCAAGTCTCCTCCTGAACACCTCCAGTGATGGGGACTCCACCACCTCCCTGGGCAGCACATTCCAATGGGCAATCACTCTCTCTGTATAGAACTTCTTCCTAACCTCCAGCCTGAACCTCCTCTGGCGCAGCTTGAGACTGTGTCCTCTTGTTCTGGTGCTGGGTGCCTGGGAGAAGAGACCAACCCCCACCTGGCTACAACCTCCCTTCAGGGAGTTGGAGAGAGCAAGAAGGTCTCCCCTGAGCCTCCTCTTCTGCAGGCTAAGCAACCCCAGCTCCCTCAGCCTCTCCTCACAGGGCTGTGCTCCAGACCCCTCCCCAACCTTGTTGCCCTTCTCTGGACACCTTCCAGCATCTCAACATCCTTCCTGAATTGAGGAGCCCAGAACTGGACACAGGACTCCAGGTGTGGCCTAACCAGTGCAGTGTACAGGGGCAGAATGACCTCCCTGCTCCCGCTGGCCACACTGTTCCTGATGCTTAACACTAGCCTGGGGATGTAAGGACGTGTGGAAAGTCAGGGAAGGATGAGCTGATGCCTTGACAGCTTGTGCCAGGGGAATCTCTGCTTTGCTTAGGACACGGGGAAGGGGAAGCCTGGGGCTCGGGTCATCACTGCCTGCCAGCTCCGGGAGCTCAGCTTGGAGCCGACCTGCTGTGCTGAGAGCTTGCAGGGCCAGGCAGCCCTGCCTCGGGGGAGCAGAAGGAGCGTTTAAAAACGTAATGGGAGTCACTAGGGAAATGTGACAGTGTTTAGAGGCTGACATAACAGTGCCTGTCTTGTCTGCGCCGCCTCTGCTAATGAGCATGAATTGAGAGCATTAGAGATCTATCCGCAGGCATTAGTGCCTGTGAGTCAGGGGATCACAGGCACTAATGCCTGCAGATAGGTCTCCCATGTGAGCCTCAATTCATGCTCATTAGCAGAGGCAGGCACAGGCAGGCCACTCCATCTCAGCCTCTAGCATGTGTCACATTTTCTGAACGATTTTTAAGCGCTCCTTCTCCCCGAACGAAAGCTGCCTGGCCTACTAACTCTCAGCACAGCGATCGGCTCCCGACTGGCGGGCGATGATCCCCGTCTCCTAGCAAAGCAGAGACAGGCTGTCCTTCATCACCTCCCAGGCTGAGTGTTAGCATCAGGGTGTGGCCAGCAGGTGGTCCACCAACTGATCCTGTGTCCAGTTCTGGGCGGCCCCCATGGTGTCCCCGGGAGGCCAGGCCCCGAGGGACAGCAGGTAAGGGCAGAGTGGAAGGGGCCAGCAGGGACTGCGATGGACATTTGGGGTGAATTCCTCATGTGTCCATCCAAACAACGAACCCCCAAACCAGGGCTGAGGTGCAGAAAGACCCAGGGCTGGGGGATGCCCCCTGCAGGGTCCTGACCTCTCCTGGTGTCTCTGCAGGGTGACAGCGGCCCCCCTGGCCCCCGGGGACAGCCTGGCAGCCCCGGCACGCCGGTGAGTCCTTCCCTCCCCCAGCGATGTTGGGGCTCACTCCTGGCCCCAGGGGGGTTCCACTGAGGATGGGACTCGGATCCCACCTCCCTCCCTCTTAGCTGGGTCTCGTCCTTCTCTTCAGGGCTTGTCAGGACCAAAGTAAGTCGAGAGGAGCTCCTGAGCAATGCTCAGCCCCCAGGGTACCCTTCCCTCCTCCTTCCTGCCCTCCCCTCCTGCCCCCTCTCCCTCTGCCCCCTCTCCCCTGCTGCCCCCTCTCCCCTGCTGCCCCCTCTCTCCTCCTGTCACCCCTCTCCTCTGCCCCTCTCCTTCCTACCCCCTCTCCCCTCCTGCCCTCTCCCCAGGGTGCAAGGTGGCCCCGTGGGAGCACCCCGGGGTGCAGCTGGGCCAGCAGCAGCACCTCCCCACTTTGCTTTGCTTCCCTCCTCCTTCACCCGCTGGCAGGGGCTGAAAGGCTTCCCAGGGCTGCCAGGACCCAGGGGCACCCCCGGCCAGCCGTGTGGAGCCACCACCAATGTCCTTGTGCCCAAACTGGGGTCCCTTGCTGCCAGAATCTGGCACTGAGCTCCCACCACGCTGTGCCACGGGGACAGCTGGCTGCTGGCACCATCAGAGGAGCTGGGAGCGTGGCAGAGGGCTCCTGGGCAGCAGGCGCTGTCCCCCAGCACTGACATTGTCACCAGGGTCTCGCCGGCCCCGGACCCAGCGGACCCCCTGCTCCCTGGCCAGGGAGGGCTGCAGGTGAGTGCATGGGGTGAGGGCCTCCCATCCCTGCTCTGCTTGAAGGCCAGAGGCAGGGAGGGGGCTGGCAGCGATGCTGTCCCATCTCCTGATGCTTCTGAGGTCCTCTGTGCCGAGCTCCTTGCACAAGGAGCAGAGATGTGGTCAGTCCCCCTCCACCACGCTCTCCTCTGGGCAGGAGCTGACCTGCTGGGGGGGCAGAGGCTCTGCAGAGGGACCTGGACAGGCTGGGCAGATGGGCAGAGGCCAAGGGCATGAGACTGAACACATCCAAGTGCCAGGTGCTGCGTGGCCCGCACAGCAAGCAGGCAGTGCTACAGGCTGAGGCAGAGTGGCTGAGAGCAGCCAGGCAGAGAGGGACCTGGGGGTGCTGGTTGACAGCTGCCTGGACATGAGCCAGCAGTGTGCCCAGGTGGCCAAGAAGGCCAATGGCATCTGGCCTGCAGCAGGAACAGTGTGGCCAGCAGGAGCAGGGAGGTCATTCTGCCCTGTGCTCAGCACTGGTTAGGTCTCACCTTGAGTCCTGTGTCCAGTTCTGGGCTCCTCAGGTTAGGAAAGATGTTGAGATGCTGGAAGGTGTCCAGAGAAGGGCAAGAAAGCTGGGGAGGGTCTGGGCACAGCCCTGTGTTGAGAAGGCTGAGAGGAGCTGGGGGTTGCTTAGCTGGAGAAGAGGAAGCTCAGGGGGAGACCTTGCTCTCTCCAACTCCTGAAGGGAGGTTGCAGCCAGGTGGGGGTTGGTCTCTTCTCCCAGGCAAGCAGCACCAGAACAAGGGACACAGTCTCAAGCTGTGCCAGGGAGGTTTAGGCTGGAGGTGAGGGGGGTTCTTCCCAACAAGAGATTGGCCCTTGGGATGTGCTGCCCAGGGAGGTGGTGGAGTCCCCATCCCTGGAGGTGTTCAGGAGACTTGATGGGGTGCTTGGTGCCATGGGTTAGTTGATCAGATGGTGTTGGGTGATAGGTTGGACTTGATGATTTCGAAGGTCTTTTCCAACCTGGTCTGGTCTGGTCTATTCTATCCTATCTATCCTATCTATCCTATCTATCCTATCCTATCTATCCTATCTATCTATCCTATCCTATCCTATCCTATCCTATCCTCTCCTCTGCATGTCCCAGCCCCTCCTGATGCTGCCCCTGGCCAGAAAGGGGAAGGGAGGCCAGGCCAGCACATCCCCTTCTTTCCCTTCTAGCACCTCCTTGCTCCTCCAGCTGAGGCTCTCTGCAGTTCGGGCTCTGCTGGCCGCCCTGGGCCGGGAGCTGCGCCGCCTCGTGGAGCATCCCAGCGGCACCCAGAGCAACCCGGCAGCCACCTGCAAGGAGCTGCTGCTGGCTCACCCCGGCCTGCCTGATGGTACCGGGGTGCACATGGGATCCCCCACGCTGGCCTCGGATCTGGCCAGCATGGGGGAGGGGACAGGCAATGAAGAGGGGATGAGGCCTGGGGGATGAGCTCAGCTGGCTTCCATGGGCATCCCTGCATCCCTGCAGAGAGAGAGCCAGGGCTGCAGCCAGGCTGCAGAGGAGATCCCTGCAGAGAGAGGCTGGCAGCCAGGCTGCATCCCTGCAGAGAGAGGCTGGCAGCCAGGCTGCATCCCTGCAGAGAGAGGCTGGCAGCCAGGCTGCATCCCTGCAGAGAGAGGCTGGCAGCCAGGCTGCATCCCCTGCAGAGAGAGGCTGGCAGCCAGGCTGCATCCCTGCAGAGAGGCTGGCAGGCAGGCTGCATCCCTGCAGAGAGAGGCTGGCAGCCAGGCTGCATCCCCTGCCAGGCTGCAGAGAGAGGCTGGCAGGCAGGCTGCATCCCTGCAGAGAGAGGCTGGCAGCCAGGCTGCCCCCTGCAGCAGAGAGAGGCTGGCAGGCCAGGCTGCATCCCTGCAGAGAGAGGCTGGGCAGCCAGGCTGCATCCCTGCAGAGAGAGGCTGGCAGCCAGGCTGCATCCCTGCAGAGAGGAGGCTGGCAGGCAGGCTGAGAGGCTGCAGCCAGGCTGCATCCCTGCAGAGAGGAGGCTGGCAGCCAGGCTGCATCCTGCCTGCATCCCTGCCTGCATCCCTGCCTGCATCCCAGCAGGGCCAAGCTTGCAGCCAAGGGTGTGCCATGAGCTGAGGCAGGATGGCACCACCTGGCATTCCCCCTGTGCCAAAGCAGGGTGCCAGGAGCTCCCCCTCTGCCTCCCTGCAGGGCAGTACTACATTGACCCCAACCAGGGCAGCCCCAAGGACGCTCTGGTGGCCTTCTGCAACTTCACAGCTGGGGGTGAGACCTGCATAGCTCCCATCCACAACCAGGTGATGGGGGGGGGGGGAGGCTTCCCTGGGGCAGCTGCAGCCCTAGGGGCAGGTGGGGACAGGGCTTGGTGGGGCTGGAGAGGGCACAGTGGGGCCAGCCCTCGGGCTGTGGTGGCCACTGCCAAGGCAGGAAGCTGATGGAGCAGGTTGGAGTGAGGATCCTGGCTACAGGACCTGGCTCTGGGGACAGGTCACACACATGGCATGGGATGGGATGGGATGGGATGGGATGGGATGGAATGGGATGGAATGGAATGGAATGGAATGGAATGGAATGGAATGGAATGGAATGGAATGGAATGGAATGGAATGGAATGGAATGGAATGGAATTAACCAGGTTGGAAAAGACCTTTGGTCATCAAGTCCAACCTCTCACCAACCCCATCTGATCAACTCAGCCATGGCACCAAGTGCCTCAGCCAGGCTCTTCCTAAGCACCTCAGGGATGGTGACTCCACCACCTCCCTGGGCAGCACATTCCCATGGCCAGTTGTAGCTGGCTCCTTGCCTTGGCAGTGCCACTGTCCCTTTCTGGGGCATGCCTCTTGCTCCCTGCAGGTCCCCATCAAGGCTTGGCTGAGCACCTACAGCTCCAAGGACACCTTTGAGTGGTTCAGTGCCCTGCCTGGGGCTTCCTGGTGAGTGCCCAGTGGGACAGCTGAGGGACACAAGGCCCGTTGCATGGGGTCAGGGATCTCTAGTGCCTGCCCCACTGTGATGGGGCAGTGCCCAGGCACGGGGGGGTGGCAGCTGCTGCAAGAGAAGGGGCACTGAGCAACCTGATTTGGTTGCAGATCACAGAATCACAGCATGGTAGGGATTGGAAGGGACCTCTGGAGATCACCAACCCCCCCTGCCAAGGCAGGGTCACCTAGGAGAAGGTCACACAGCAACACATCCAGGCAGGGAGACTCCAGCACTCTCTGGGCAGCCTGCTCCAGGGCTCCCTCACTACATTAAAGAAGCTCCTCCTGATGTGTAGATGGAGCTTCTCATGCTCAAGTTTGTGCCCATGACCCTTTGTCCTGTTACTGGGCACCACTGAAAGCATCTTGGTGCCATCCTCCTGATGCCCACCCTTGAAGTACTGATCAGCATGGATGAGACCCCCTCAGCCTGCTCCATTCCACACTACAAACACCCAGAAGCTGTCCCTGCTGACTGCAGGGGTTGCACTAAAGGACCTTGAAAGGTCCCTTCCAACCCAACCCAATCCATCCCATGGTTATAGGACAACCCAACCCAACTCATGGTTCCAAGACAACCCAACCCATCCCATGGTTGGTTATAGGACAACCCAACCCACCCCATGGTTGGTTCCAGGACAACCCAACCCATCCCATGGTTATAGGACAACCCAACCCATCCCATGGTTATAGGACAACCCAACCCATCCCATGGTTCCAGGACAACCCAACCCATCCCATGGTTCCAGGACAACCAAACCCATCCCATGGTTGGTTCCAGGACAACCCAACCCATCCCATGGTTGGTTCCAGGACAACCCAACCCATCCCATGGTTCCAAGACAACCAACACCATGGTTTCAGTACAACCCAACCACCTCAGTGCTTTAGCAGCTGGCTGAGTCCTGCCTGGTCTGCAGCTGGAGCCTCCCAGCAGCCCCCAGCGCTGAGCTTCCTCTCTCCGTGCCCCTGCAGCTGGAGTACGCAGGGCCAGCCCAGTGCAGCTCCGCTTCCTGCGCCTGCACAGCAGCTTGGCCACCCAGAAGGTCTCCTACTCCTGCAGAGCAGCCCTGGAGCAGGGCCAGCCCCAGCTGCAGAAGGAAATCCGCTTCCTGGCTGACTCCCTGCAGCAGAGCTACGTGGCCAGCCTGCAGGGCTGCGTGGTGAGCCTGGCCTTGGCTGCAGCCTTCCCCGGGCCTGCAACAGCGCCCTGGGGGAGTGTGTGCACCTCGGGGAGTGGGATGGAGCTGGAGGCTTCATGGGGTGGCATGGGCTGGAGCGAGGGGGTTGGGATGGAGCAGGGTTTGGGATGGAGCTGGTGGCTGAGGCCTCATGGGGTGGGGTAGGGCTGGAGCAGGGTTTGGGCTGGAGCTGGTGGATGAGGCCTCATGGGGTGGGATGAGAGTGCAGCAGGGTTTGGGATGGAGCAGGGTTTGGGATGGAGCTGGTGGCTGAGGCCTCATGGGGTGGGGTAGGGATGGAGCAGGGTTTGGGATGGAGCAGGGTTTGGGATGGAGCAGGGTTTGGGCTGGAGCTGGTGGATGAGGCCTCATGGGGTGGGATGAGAGTGCAGCAGGGTTTGGGATGGAGCTGGTGGATGAGGCTTCATGGGGTGGGATGGGCTGGAGCAGGGTTTGGGCTGGAGCTGGTGGATGAGGCCTCATGGGGTGGGATGAGAGTGCAGCAGGGTTTGGGATGGAGCAGGGTTTGGGCTGGAGCTGGTGGATGAGGCCTCATGGGGTGGGATGAGAGTGCAGCAGGGTTTGGGATGGAGCAGGGTTTGGGCTGGAGCTGGTGGATGAGGCCTCATGGGGTGGGATGAGAGTGCAGCAGGGTTTGGGATGGAGCAGGGTTTGGGCTGGAGCTGGTGGCTGAGGCTTCATGGGGTGGGGTAGGGATGGAGCAGGGTTTGGGATGGAGCAGGGTTTGGGATGGAGCAGGGTTTGGGCTGGAGCTGGTGGATGAGGCCTCATGGGGTGGGATGAGTGCAGCAGGGTTTGGGCTGGAGCTGGTGGATGAGGCTTCATGGGGTGGGATGAGAGTGCAGCAGGGTTTGGGCTGGAGCTGGTGGATGAGGCCTCATGGGGTGGGATGAGAGTGCAGCAGGGTTTGGGATGGAGCAGGGTTTGGGATGGAGCTGGTGGATGCGGCCTCATGGGGTGGGATGAGAGTGCAGCAGGGTTTGGGATGGAGCTGGTGGATGAGGCTTCATGGGGTGGGATGGACTGGAGCAGGGTTTGGGCTGGAGCTGGTGGATGAGGCTTCATGGAGTGGGATGGGCTGGAGCAGGGTTTGGGCTGGAGCTGGTGGATGAGGCCTCATGGGGTGGGATGAGAGTGCAGCAGGGTTTGGGATGGAGCTGGTGGCTGAGGCTTCATGGGGGTGGGGATGGAAAGCATTCTCTCCTTGGTCCCAAGGAGCTGCCCTGTCTTGGAGAGCAGGCTGGGGTAAGGAGAAGCCATGCAGGGCTTGGGGACATAGACTTAGCCATGGCCACAGGGCTGTTGGTGCATCAGGGAGCAGCTGGAGAAGTGAAGGGGTCAGAGGGTGCCCTGAGAGGGTCCTGCAGGCTCAGCAGCCGAGGCTCTGTGCTGTCCCTGGTGCTCGTTTCAGCTGGACAACGACTCCTCCGTCACCGACACCATCTTCCAGTTCAGCACCCGGGAGCTCTCCCTGCTGCCCCTGCGGGACCTGGCTGTCCTCCACAACGGGGACACCTCGCACCAGTTTGGCTTCACAGTGGGACCAGTTTGCTTCAGCTGAAGCCAGTGGCAGCCGGCTGAGCCGGCCAGCTCCCTTCCCAGCCGCTGGGGACACGTGGAGGGGCTGCTGGTGGCGTGGGGCTCCCCCCTGCTCCCCAGAGCTCCTTTATGATAGGTGTCTGCAGCTGCCTTCTGCCACGGACTACACTTCCTGCTGGAGTGGGGAGATGGTTGACAGGAGTCACTGCTCTAGGAATTCTCTGTTCTGTATGCTCCTGGGGGCCAGGGGCCACTCACTGCCTGTCTGCAGGGGCTCCTGTCAGCACAGCACAGCACCTGGAAGTGTCCTCTCAAGACAACCAGGAGGAGCAGAACCACTGCCAGCTTGGCAGCAGGGGGAGGAAAAGGGCTTGGCTTTGCCTGGCTCCACTGCACAAATTCTTGGAGCCTTGTCCTGCTGGGCCCAGGCTGGGAGAAACCACCCAGGGGCAGGTGGGTGCCAAGGCTTCAAGCTCCTGCCCTTGGCTGCTGCAAGCCCAGGGAATGCAAAGGAGTGAAGAATGCAAATTGCCCTCCAGGACCTGGCTCTGTTTTCATTACAGTGGTTTGGGTAGGAAGGACCTGAAAGATCACCCAGCTCCAACCCCCTGCCCGAGGCAGAGACAACTTCCACTAGATCAGGTTGCCCCAAGGCCTCATCTGTCCCTGGGCTTGAACACCTCCAGGTTGAACCTCCCTAACGTCCTCTGGACAACCTGTTCCAGTGCCTCACCACCTCACGGGGAAGGATTTCTTCCTCATCTCTCCTCAATCCAGCTTCTTCCAGTTTGAAGCCATTGCCCCTCACTCTGCCACTCCATGCTTTCTACAGAGGCCCTCTCTGGCTCTCCTGTAATCCCTTCAAGCACTGCAAGGCCACCAGGAGGTCTCCCTGCAGCCTTCTCTTCTCCAGGCTGCACAACCCCCAACTCTCTCAGACTGGCCTCACAGCAGAGGGCTTCCAGCCTCTGGTTTTCTTCCCCTGTTGGATTCAGAGCAAAGATCAGCACACAGGAGAAACCCTGCAAGACAGCTGCTGCCAGCCCAGGCCCACTGCTGGACCTCGTCTGGAGAGCAGTGCCAGGGAGCAGAGACCATTCTGCAGTTGTAGCCTCATGCAGTGGTTTGGGTGGGAAAAGACCTTGCAAGCTCATCAGTCCCAGCCTCTGCACTCCGCATGCAGCTGAGCAGGCTGCTCAGAGCCCCGAACCACCTCACCTGGGGTGGTTGCAGAGGAATGAGGCAGCCCCCACCTTGCTGGGCAGCCTGGGCCAGGCTCTCACCACCCTCAGGGTCAAACATTTCTTCCTTCCCTCCAGTCTGAGTCTCCCTCATTTAGTCTCAAACCATCCCCCCTTGTCCTGTCACACCAGGCCCTGCTCAAAGGTCTGTCCCCAGCTTCCTGCTCAGCCCTTGAAGCACTGCAAGGCCACCAGAAGGTCTCCCTGGAGCCTTCTCTCCTCCAGGCTGCACAACCCCAACTCTCTCAGCCTGGCCTCACAGCAGAGGGCTTCCAGCCCTGCCAGCACTGCTGTGGCCTCCTCTGGCCCTGCTCCAAGGGGTCCCTGGCTGTGCTGAGGGCTCCAGAGCTGCCCCAGCAGAACACCTCCAGGGATGGGGACTCCACCACCTCCCTGGGCAGCACATCCCAATGGCCAATGACTTTCTCTGGGAAGAACTTTCTCCTCACCTCCAGCCTAACCCTCCCCTGGCACAGCTTGAGACTGTGTCCTCTTGTTCTGGTGCTGCTTGCCTGGGAGAAGAGGCCAACCCCTTCCTGGCTACAACCTCCCTTCAGGGAGTTGGAGAGAGCAATGAGGTCTCCCCCTGAGCCTCCTCTTCTCCAGGCTAAACAACCCCAGCTCCCTCAGCCTCTCCTCACAGGGCTGTGCTCAAGGCCCCCTCCCCAGCCTTGTTGCCCTTCTCTGGACACCTTCAACTCTCTCGATGTCCTTCCTAAACTGAGGGGCCCAGAACTGGACACAGGACTCAAGGTGTGGCCTAACCAAAGCAGAGTACAGGGGCACAATGACCTCCCTGCTCCTGCTGGCCACACTCTTCCTAATGCAGGCCAGGATGCCATTGGCCTTCTTGGCCACCTGGGCACACTGCTGGCTCATGTTCAGGCAGCTGTCAATCAGCACCCCCAGGTCCGTCTCTGCTTGGCAGCTCTCAGCCACTCTGACCCCAGCCTGTAGCTCTGCCTGGGGTTGCTGTGGCCAAAGTGCAGCACCTGGCACTTGGACTTGTTGAATGCCATCCTGTTGGCCTCTGCCCATCTGTCCAGCCGGTCGAGGTCCCTCTGCAGAGCCCTTCTGTCCTCTAACTGACCAACACCTGCTCCCAACTTGGTGTCATCTGCAAATTTGCTGATGACTGTCTCATGATCTGCTTTCCTCGACAGAAGAATCAAACAAGCACCCAGTATCCTGGAGGCTACATCAGAGACCTTTCTCTGCATCCTTTGCGTCGCATCTTTGGGGTTAACTGCTGCAGGTGAGCACAGCCCAGCTCCTGCCCTCCTGGGAACTGTGGTATGAGCTTCATAGATGCACAGAATGGGTTGGAATGGACCTTAAAGATCATCCACTTCCAACCCCCTGCCATGGGCAGGGACACCTCCCACCAGCACAGGTTGCTCAAGGCCTCATCCAGCCTGGCCTTGAACATCTCCAGGCAGGGAGCATCCACAACCTCCTTGGGCAACCTGTTGCAGTGTCTCCCCACCCTCACTGGAAAGAATTTCTTCCTCAGCTCCAATCTAAATCTGCCCTCCTCAAGCTTCAAGCCATTCCCTCTCATCCTAGAGGTGATGCAGCTCTGCCTCCCCTTCCAAAGGTGAGCCGCCCCACACCAACCACAACATGCAGCAGGTGGTTAAATGCAGCTCTGCTGCCTCCTCCTTTACAAGTTGCCCCTGCAAGCCTCTCAGAAAGCTCTCTGCACTCTGCTTTCATGCCAAAGACTTTTCAGCGTGGCAGAGCCTGACAGCCTGGATCCCAGCTGGGTCACATTGCCCAGACTGCACTAAATGAGCCCTGAAGCTTCCAGAGCTGCTAATGCAGCTTCAAGATGCAATCCTTTGGGTGAGGTTAACACTGCTCCTTCAAACCTGGTTATTAGCATTTTCATCAGCTGCCAACTGGCACAGCCAGGACCTGCTCACTAAGTCATCCCCCCAGACCTTCTTGGTCCAAATGCATCTTCTTATCATGGTTTCTCACTCTGTGGTCTGCTTGGCTTTCTGGCCTGCTTCTATCCTCTGCTTAAAGGAAATCGGGATGAATGAGGATTGTTAAGGGAGAATACATTGCACTGGGTAATGAGCAATAGAGGGAGGAAGGAGTCGATGCAATGGGTGTGTCATGGGTTGTTTCCACAGTGGCGAGTGTGTGTGGACAGGTTGGACAGGCAGAACAGTGCAGCGGGAGACAGGAATGACATATTACCCCATGAAACTCCTAGAGAGAGATTCCAGCAAGAAGAAGACAAAGAAAGAGCAGAGTCAATGACAAACAGAAACATAAGGCCGAACAGCGCGCCCCACGCACATACAGCTGTGTGCCGGCAGATCAACCCCCAGCCCCTGGCCCACGCCCCCCGGCTCAGCTCAGCAGGAGAAACCAGGAAGCCATGGAGCTGCTGCTCAGCACACGGCCGCCCCCTGCAGCAGCAGCCCTTTGGCCGGCCAGCAGACAGGGCGCTCATCCCTTCCTCCTCCTCCTCCTCCTCTACGCTTGGGGAGGCGACGACCAGGATCGCTTTGGCAAACGCTCTTTGCTTTCCCGAGGGGCAGGGTGGAGCTCTGTGCATCCCAGCCCCCCACCCCCACCCCCACCCCCACCCCCCCCCGCTGTGGCTGAGGATGTGCAAACAGCATCTCTCTGCTGCCATTTGTTAGGTGTTTCTGTGGAGTGAGGGCATTTTACTCCTGGGGCTGATAAATCCCGGTGACAAATGTCCTGGCTGGCTTGAGGCTCCTCTGCTTCTGTTTCCCCGCAGACTCAAACCTGTCTGTGTGTTTGTGGCGTGCTTATCTCGAGGAGCAGGAAAGGATCCCTCTTTGGAGTGCATTGCTAAACCCAAGGCATCATTTCATTCTCATCACCACCACCATTATTGCTGTCTCCAGCATCCTCCTGGGGCTTTGATTTCATTTCTGTTTTACAGTCAAGCACAGAATAGCTGCTAAAGAGCTACCCAGACAGAGAGTGGACTGATAGCTGAGCCTGAGATGGGGTTTATGAACCTTGCAGCCATGACTGATCCCACCTCATATGCCTAAACAAACAAGGCTGCTGCAATATTGCAGCTGGAAGAGTTCCAGGGAGCTCTCTTTTCTCCTAGGTTTTCAGGGACAGGTCTGCTCAGAGAGAAGCTGATTCACATCAACCGTCACTGGAGTCTGCTCAGAGAGAAGCTGATTCACATCAACCTTCACTGGACACCAGTGGGGGCAAGAAAATGTGTGGATTAAATGACACCCACCAGCTGGAAACTGCCCCATTACATCCTTTCTCACAGTGACACTGGTGAGGAGTGCCAGGGCTGTGTCAGTGTTGGCTAGAAGCAGCCCACTGCCCAAACAAGAAAGACAGGAAGAGCACTCAGTTTGTTCTCCAAAAGCTCATTTTCAGGGTGATAAAAATCCAGCATCTGTCTGCTTTAAGCAAGCAGGGCAGTGGGGCTGAGGATATGACTTGTCAAGCTGGTTCGTATCTGAGCAGCCTGAGACTTGCTAGGATTCATGACTGGCTTAACAGGAGCAGCGAGCAAGTCGCCTCCTGCAAAGGAGAAGATTTCCTGCTCTCAGCTTCGAGCAGAGGCACTTTGAGTGCTCTCGGAACTGGATGTCAACACTCGCTGCCTGTGACACCTGGTCACAGTCACCACAGGGGGAAAAACACAGAAGAAATTAACTCTTTCTCCCTTTCCAAGCCTCAGAAGGGAGGTCTGCCTTGCTTTGACCAGGGTGCCAGTCAACAGGCAGGCAGGGCTTGTGCCTTTGCTTCCTGCCCGTCCCTGCTCCACTGCTGACTCAAAGCAGTAGCTTTGGGGCACACCCTGATGAAGTACCAGTAACTTAGAGGCTGAAGAGGTGCTGCTTGGTATTCATGGCCCCCAAAACGACTCAGACAGATGAAGAAGTGTTCGTTTGAATCCCTAACTTCTCCAAAAGGAAATCGCGCTCAAAGAGAAGAGGTTTTAAAAGCAAACCCTGATGGCTGCTCGAACAGCACGCTGAGTTGCCCTGAAGGGCTCAATCTTCCCCCAGCCTGCCTTGAAGTCGGAATTCTTGCTGGGAAAGTCTCGGGGAACATCAGACTTTGAATTGTTTAGGTTGGAAGAGACCTTTAAGGTCATTGAGTCCAACCATTAACCCAGCACTGCCAGGTCACCACTGAGCCGCGGCCCTCGGCACCACATCTCCGTGGCTTTGAAATCCCTCCAGGGATGGAGGCTCCTTGGGGAACGTTGCTTTGCAAACGCTTGTGGCTAACATTGTTTTGCTTTTAGACCTCTCTGCTAGCTTGCTGAACTCCTTGTGAGTGAGTTTTTTGTTTAACCCAGGCTGACCACTCCTGAAAGATGCTGTGCTAATACCTTCCATGTGCAGGGAAACTAAAGCCACACACGTCTGGGCAAGGTTAACAAGCAGCCTGGATGTCGTATTTTAGGTAAGCAAGAGATTCACCAGCCCAGCATTTCCATTTCAAAGCAGACCACTTGGCTCCTCTGGAAACCAAATCTCTGCTGAATGAATGGGGGCAAAGTCTTTAAAGAGGGGAGGGCAACATCCCTTTGAGAAACTCAGGTTGGACATCACTTGCTCCAAGATCTAAACAACTCTTTGGTGTAGGATTGGGCAGAGAAAGCCCAGACCCCAATATTACAGGCACACAGAGATTGCATTGGAGGGTTGGAAGGGACCCTCTAAGGTCATCTTGTCCAACCACCCTGCAGTCAGCAGGGGCATCTCCAACTAGATCAGGCTGCCCAGGGTCACATCAAGTCTGATGGGGAATGTGTCCAGGGATGGGGAATGCCTCCAGGGATGGGGAATGCCTCCAGGGACAGGTGTCACTCCTCAGCTGGCTCAAAAATCATCCAATGTTAACCCCATCTCCTTCTCTCCATCCACTTCCCGGCCAGATAAGCTGAGATGTTTCTCTCTGACCTTTGCTAGGAAGAACAGCAGATGAGAAATGCAAATCTCACTGCCTTAACGTGAAAGGAATTTTGACACCTCGGAAAATTAAAAGCTGCTGAGGTATATCCTGGGCCAAGCTTAGAGCGAGGTCCCAGTAACTTCTTTGGTGCTGCAGGGGTCGGGGCAGCATTTGCCGTCCGCGGAGCACTTAAGAGGAGCAGCAGATCTGAGCGGCCGCCCGAAAAGCGACTGTGGTCCCGAAATCCCCGAGCCAGGCTCCGGCAGTTCCTTGACAAAGGTGAAGGCGTTTTGCTCATTAGCAAATGAAACGCTGCTAATTTCTTCCCTTTCTCTCATCAGCGCGGCCAACAAAGAGCTGGGTGGAGGTCGGGCACGGGCTGCGAAACGTTCGCTGTAATTACTCAAGGCTAATTAAGCAGAAGCTTAGAGTGGCCCAGTCCTGCAGCCTGGTTCCAGGTCGTCTCTTAGGCTGGAGGAAGGTTTGCGAGGCAATTATTCCGTGGCCCAGAATTCCACTTGGAATATTTCCCTTCCTCCATCCGAGTTCCTCGAGAAGTTTGCTCTTTCCTCCGCTCTCCTCTGAGGAAAAAGGGCTCAAATGATCGCAACGAAAAGCTAATTTGCATTTGAAAAGAGCAAATCCTCTGGGTTTTTGCTGCTTGCTTTGCTCAGAACCCTCCATTTGGAGCATTGTTTAATGCCATAAATGGAGAGCTGCGACCGAGGGAGGGAGAAATGGGCCTCGGGGGTGAAACTCTGGCAATGCAAACACCCTGAATGAGAGAGGGGAGGAGGAAAGAGAAACAACCAAAGGTGAAGTCTCCATGACTCTACGAAGAACATTTTCTAAGGAGTTCACAGAGCCAGCAGCTGATTTCAGGAAGGAGATTTGTCGTTGTGAGAACAATCTGGGAAACAAATTGCCTGCAGTCACTGCCACAAACACTTAAAACAACGTGTCCTGCAAGAGAAGTTGGTCACAAAGCCCTCAGCTTAATGTTTGGATGAAGAGTGAACAGACTCAGCCTAAAAACTGGGACACTTTTCAAGGCGTTCCACGAGACAAATGCAGGGATTAGCTCCCCCACCCCCCAGCTCTGAGGTGATAAAGGGCAGAAAGTGAACGTTTCACCGAGAAATGGAGCCCCCAACACCACACTTCAGAGGCAGCTCTGCAGGGGCCTGCCTCCTCGGCAGCTGATTGCCTGGAAATGAGGGGTGCTAAGCAAAATGTACTTACGAGAAGGCAAAGGCCACCAAGGCTCCACTGACCACAATGAAGTCCAGGATGTTCCACAGGTCACGGAAGTAGGAGCCAGGGTGGAGTAACAGCCCCAAGTCAATCATCTGTGGAGGAAGCACGTGGAAAGAGAAGAGTCTGAATGAAACAAGCAGCAAACAGACACTACTGAGGTACAGAGGAGTGTCCTTGATCAAACTTCACAAAGCTTTTCTTCAGGGCTTCACAGCAGCAGGGCAACACCTGGCTGCTCACTCAAGCTGCTCATCTTCTCTTCTCCAGGCTGAGCAACCCCAGCTCCCTCAGCCTATCCTCACAGCAGAGGTGCTCCAGCCCCTGAATCATCTTTGTGTCCTCCTCTGGGTTTGCTTCAACAGTTCTATGTCACAGAATTAGAGGATTTAGAATAGGATAGGAGTAGAATAGGATAGAGTAGAATAGAACAAGAATAGAATAGAACAGGAGTAGAATAGGAGTAGAATAGGATAGGAGTAGAATAGGATAGGATAGAATAGAACAGAACAGGAGTAGAACAGAATAGGAGAGGAGTAGAACAGGAGAGGAGTAGAACAGGAGAAGAAACAGGAGAAGAATAGATAGGATAGAATAGAACAAGAACAGGAGTAGAACAGGATAGGAGTAGAACAGGATAGGAGTAGAACAGGATAGGAGTAGAACAGGATAGGAGTAGAACAGGATAGGAGTAGAACAGGATAGAATAGGAATAGACTAGGAATAGGAATAGAATAGAATAGAATAGAATAGAATAGAATAGAATAGAATAGAATAGAATAGAATAGAATAGAATAGAATTAACCAGGCTGGAAAAGACCTCAGAGATCATCAAGTCCAACCTATCACCCAACAGCATCTGATCAACTAAACCATGGCTCCAAGTGCCTCATCCAGTCTCCTCTTGAACACCTCCGGGGATGGGGACTCCACCACTTCCCTGGGCAGCACATTCCCATGGCCAATCTCTTTCTGGGAAGAATTTCTTCCCAACATCCAACCTAAACCTCCCCTGGCACAGCTTGAGACTGTGTCCTCTTGTTCTGGTGCTGCTTGCCTGGGAGAAGAGACCTACCCCCACCTGGTTACAGCCTCCCTTCAGCTAGTTGTAGACAGCAATAAGACAGCTGAGCCTCCTCTTCTTCATTAGGGTTGGAAAGGACCTCAAGGCTCAGCCAGTTCCAACCCCTCTGCCATGGCCAGGGACACCTCACACTGCAGCAGGTTGCTCACAGCCACATCCAGTCTGGCTGCAAAAACCTCCAGGGATGAGGCTTCCACCACCTCCCTGGGCAACCTGTCCTTCTTATCCTCTTTATACAGCCACAGCTACTAAGGATATCTTTGTTTTCCTCCATAAAATGTGAGACTGCAGACAGCAGGAGAGCTGCTAGGGAAAGGCACTGTTGTGTACTGGCCACTCCCAAGTGCTGCTCCCAAGCTGAAGCTTTCCATCCCCACCACCTTTCCTGCACCCCAGGGAGCTCGGTCATGCTCCACCCTTGTCCTCCAGATTCCCAGAGTGAAAGATCTGAAAGGGGAGGTGAAGCTGGAAAAATTTCTTACCTTGATCACCATCTCAAAGGTAAAGACTCCTGTGAAAATGTAATCCAAGTACTTCAGAGCCTGAATGGGAAAGAGAAAGGTGTGTTAGGAGTGAGAGCAAAACCCACCCTGGAACGACCTGCAGGTCAGCACAGAGTGGGAAGTGTGCTCTGGTGCTGGCCTGATGCTGCACTGGGGGAAGGTCATCTGCAGGGAGGCTTTCAAGCAGGGTCTGCACAGACTGGAATCACAGGACCACAGACTGGGTTGGGATGGAAGGGATCTTATAGATCACCTAGGAGCAACCCCCCTGCACTCAGCAGTGACCTCTGCAACCAGAGCAGGTTGCTCAGAGCCCCAAACAACCTCATCTGGAATGGTTGCAGGGATGGGGCAGCTCCCACCTCTCTGGGCAACCTGGGCAGGGTCTCAGCACCCTCAGTGTCCAACATTTCTTCCTTCTCTCCAGTCTGAATCTCCCTCTTTCAGTTTCAAACCATCACCCCTTGGCCTGCCCCCACATGCCCTGCTTAGAGGTATGGTGGTCAATGACATCACTTGTTCAAGCAGGGGGCGAATTCTGGAACTTTCTGGTGTAGTCCCCAGCTTTCTGCTTGGCCCCTGTAAGTCCTGACAGGTCACCAGAAGGTCTCCCTGGAGCCTTCTCTACTCCAGGCTGAGCAACTCTCAGCCTGGCCTCACAGCAGGGGGCTTCCAGCCCTCCCAGCATTGCTGTGACCTCCTCTGGCCCTGCTCCACTACGTCCCTGTCTGTGCTGAGGGCTCCAGAGCTGCCCCAGCACTGCAGGGGGAGGGTCTCAGCAGAGCACAGCAGAGGGGCAGAATCCCTTCCCTCCATCTGCTGCCCACACTGCTGGGGACCAGCCTAGGGCACAAATCATCAGATTTAAACAGCCACATTTTCCATTCCCTGCCAGGCTGCATCATCCCTGCCCATGGGCTGCTTCAGTGCACCTCCATCTACAGCAGCTTTAATAAGGCAAACTGGATATTTCCAATCAAAATGTTTTAATATCCTTTCCTAAAGAGCTTATTTGGCAGCATCTCTGCAGCAGCCTGGGCTGCTCTTCCCTTCTGCTCTAGCTGCTGATAGTATGATTAAAGACCTGGGGAGGGTGAGAGAGTGATAAAATCCTCTTTGTAACACTGATCCCACAGTTATTAAGGAGGAAGAAGAGAGATTGATCATGTCTGCTTCAGCTCCTTACTGATAAAGGGATTCATGGAACCTCCTCTGGAAGAAGGCAGCACTGGCCAGGTTCAGACAGAGGAGAGCAGGCCAGGTCATTCCTGCTCCCACCTGCTCTGCTGGTTTGTGCTCTGGGGCAATTCAGATCCTGGAGCTGTTGGAGAAGTGGATGAACAGACTCCTCAGTACACATCCTGCTCAATGCACAGAACCACACAATGATAGAGGTTGGAAGGGACCTCTGGAGATCACCTAGTCCAAGTCTCCTGCCAGAGCAGGGTCACCCAGAGTAGGCTGCACAGGGTAGCATCCAGGTGGGCTTTGAAGGACTCCAGAGATGGAGACACCACCACCTCTCTGGGTAGCCTGTTCCAGTGTCTCCCCACCCTCACTCTCAAGAATGTCTTCCTCATCTCCACTCTCCATCTTCTCTCTTCCAGCCTATTCTAGTGTCTCCCCACCCTCACTCTCAAGAATGTCTTCCTCATCTCCACTCTCCATCTTCTCTCTTACAGCCTATTCTAGTGTCTCCCCACCCTCACTCTCAAGAATGTCTTCCTCATCTCCACTCTCCATCTTCCCTCTTCCAGCCTATTCTAGTGTCTCCCCACCCTCACTCTCAAGAATGTCTTCCTCATCTCCACTCTCCATCTTCTCTACAGCCTATTCTAGTGTCTCCCCACCCTCACTCTCAAGAATGTCTTCCTCATCTCCACTCTCCATCTTCCCTCTTCCAGCCTATTCAATGTCTCCCCACCCTCACTCTCAAGAATGTCTTCCTCATCTCCACTCTCCATTTTCCCCCTTCCAGCCTATTCTAGTGTCTCCCCACCCTCACCCTCAAGAATGTCTTCCTCATCTCCACTCTCCATCTTCCCCCTTCCAGCTCAAAGCCATTGTCCCTCATCCTGTCACTCCCAGCCCTTGTCAGAAATCCTTCCCCAGCTCTTGCCAGAAGTCCCTCCCCAGCTCTCCTGTAGCCCTTTCAGGTACTGGAAGGCTGCTCTAAGATCTCCCTGCAGCCTTCTCTTGTCCAGGCTGCACAGCCCCAGCTCTCCCAGCCTGTCCCCGCAGGGAGGTTCTGCAGCCCTCTGATCACCTTCCTGGCCCCGGCATGGACATGCCCTGCACATAACTGCTGGGAGGAGCACAACAACTTGATTCAGGCCTGGCTGGCACTCACATCATTCCTTGGTGACTCAGCTTGGACAGGGTCTTCTGCAGCCAGGGCAATGCTGCTGAGGGCTATCACGATGAGGATGACCATCTCGAAGTAGCGCAGGTTGACGATGTAGTGGAAGAGGCGCCGGATCCTGCAGGCAAGGCAAGCAGAGAGCAGAGCTACAGCAGGTGCTGCTGCCAGTGCAGTGGGATGAAAGATGGGCAAGAGGACCATGCTCATGAGAATAGAATAGAACAGAATAGAGTAGAATAGAACAGAAGAGAATAGAACAGATTAGAACAGAACAGAATAGAACAGAACAGATTAGAACAGAACAGATTAGAACAGAACAGAACAGAATAGAACAGAACAGATCAGATCAGAACAGAACAGATCAGAACAGAACAGAACAGAATAGAACAGAACAGATTAGAACAGAACAGATTAGAACAGAACAGATTAGAACAGAACAGATTAGAACAGAACAGAATAGAACAGAACAGAATAGAACAGAACAGAACAGAACAGAACAGATTAGAACAGAACACAATAGACTAGACTAGACTAGATTAGAATAGAATAGAATTAACCAGGTTGGAAAAGACCTCAGAGATCATCAAGTCCAACCTATCACCCAACACCATCTCATCAACTAAACCATGGCACCAAGAGCCTCATCCAGGCTCTTCTTAAACACCTCCAGGGATGGTGACTCCACCACCTCCCTGGGCAGCACATTCCCATGGCCAATCTCTCTTGCTGGGAAGAACTTCTTGCTAACAATCTCACCTTTAGGATTCCCATTACAGTCATGGTAAGAAAATGAACTCCAGGTTTGATGGCTTTAACTCTGCTTTGCAACAGATTCATGGATTTACAGAATGGGTTGGGTTGGAAAGGGGCCTTGAAGATCATCTAGTTCCAAACTCCCTGCCATGGGCAGGGACACCTCCCATCAGCCCAGCTTGCTCAAGGCCTCATCCAGCCTGGCCTTGAGCACTTCCAGGCAGGGGGCATCCACAACCTCCCTGGGCATCCTGTTCCAGTGTCTCCCCACCCTCACTCTAAAGAATTTCTTCCTAATCCCCAGTCTCAATCTGCCCTCCTCAAGCTCCAGTCCATTCCCTCTCCTCCTATCAGGGGGAATGGATCTATGGTGAGATTTAAAGACAGACACTGAACATCTCTGCAGTGCTCTCTTCCCCACTCTCTGAAGCAATGACATCCATCAGTCCACCAAAAGGGCACTGAGAGCTTGCAGACAGCCAGACTCAATTCGACAAATTATGCTCCTAAGCTCCCCCATCTGTTTCACTTTGATCTCCCAGACTCCAGATCCTGCCAGTTCAAAATGAGGCTTGAAATCCTTTTAATATCAACTAATCCCTTTAAAATTGAGAAAGATGTGCTGCACTGTGAGCCTCTCAGCTGCACCCAGCTCCCTAACTAGCAGCACTGCTTCTTCCAGTCCCCTCGCCGAGCACAATACAATACAATACAATACACCAGGTTGGAAGAGACCTTCGAGACCATCGCGTCCAACCCATCACACAACTAGATCATGACACCAAGCACCCCAGCAAGTCTCCTCCTGAACACCTCCAATGAAGGTGACTCCACCACCTCCCCAGGCAGCCCATTCCAATGGGCAATCACTCTCTCTGTATAGAACTTCATCCTAATGTCCAGTCTAAACCTGCCCCTGGCGCAGCTTGAGACTGTGTCCTCTTGTTCTGATGCTGGTTGCCTGGGAGAAGAGGCCAACCTCTGCCTGGCTGCAACCTCCCTTCAGGGAGTTGGAGAGAGCAAGAAGGTCACCCCTCAGTCTCCTCTTCTCCAGGCTAAGCAACCCCAGCTCCCTCAGCCTCTCTTCATAGGGCTTGTGTTCCAAACCCCTCACCAACTTTGTTGCCCTTCTCTGGACACCTTCCAGCAAGTCAACTTCCTTCCTAACCTGAGGGGCCCAGAACTGGACACAGGACTCAAGGTGTGGCCTAACCAGTACAGTGTACAGGGGCAGAATGACCTCCCTGCTCCTGCTGGCCACACTGTTCCTGATGCAGGCCAGGGCCAGGATGCCATTGGCCTTCTTGGCTGCCTGGGCACACTGCAGGCTCATGTTCAGCTTACCATCAACCAGCACCCCCAGGTCCCTCTCTGCCTGGCTGCTCTCAGCCACTCTGCCCCCAGCCTGTAGCACTGCCTGGGGTTGCTGTGGCCAATGTGCAGCACCTGGCACTTGGATGTGTTCAATCTCCTGCCCTTGGCCTCTGCCCATCTGTCCAGCCTGTCCAGGTCCCTCTGCAGAGCCTCTCTGCCCTCCAGCAGATCAACTCCTGCCCCCAGCTTGGTGTCATCTGCAAATGTACTGCTGATGGACTCAATGCCCTCCTCCAGATCATCAATAAAGATGTTGAAGAGCATGGGGCCCAGCACTGATCCCTGGGGCACACCACTAGTGACAGGCCGCCAGCTGGATGTGGCACCTCTGCTTGCCCTTTATTCTGCACTAATACTTTGCAGTCGTAGATTTGATGACTTTAACCTAATCTTGGGTTTTGTTTTTTTTCCTGTCCTCCTTGCTTTTTGTTTTCCTCACCAATTGCACCCAGGAGCAGTGACAAATGCTTCAGTTCCCAAGCAGTGAAAAACTCTTCACAAACCTCAGCTAACAGCTTGCTCTGAACCGCAGCTCCCAAGCGCTGAGCTGCTGAGAGAGCTTCTGCACGTGGCCCCTGTCAGCCAGAGCAAGGGCTTGGGCTCTGCCTGAGAATCCAATTGCATTTAACCAGCCACCAACCTTGTTATCTGAGACTGCAATTCAGTTGCTTTATCACATTTTCCCTAAGCCAATGTCTGAATGGTTTGAATTACAATCTGTCTTTCTTGAGCCCCTTTCTCTGGATTGCTGATGGATGTACTCAGCGCTGGTTAGGCCACACCTTGAGTCCTGTGTCCAGCTCTGGGCCCCTCAGTTTAAGAAGGACATTCAGACACTTGGATTCATGTCCAGAGAAGGGCAAGGAGGATGGGGAGGAGTCTGGAGCACAGCCCTGTGAGGAGAGGCTGAGGGAGCTGGGGTTGCTTAGCCTGCAGAAGAGGAGGCTCAGGGGAGACCTTCTTGCTCCCTACAACTCCCTGAAGGGAGGTTGTAGCCAGGAGGGGGTTGGTCTCTTCTCCCAGGCAAGCAGCACCAAAACAAGAGGACACAGTCTCAAGCTGTGCCAGGGGAAGTTTAGGCTCAAGGTTGGGAGAAAGTTCTTCCCAGCAAGAGTAATTGGCCATTGGAATGTGCTGCCCAGGGGGTGGTGGAGCCACCACCCCTGGAGGTGTTCAAGAAGGAACTGGATGTGGCACTTGGAGCCATGGTTGAGTTGATCAGATGGTGTTGGGTGATAGATTGGACTTGATGGTCTCTGAGGTCTTTTCCAACCTTATTGATTCTATGATTCAGAAGGAGAGAGAGTTACAAACAGCCAGGAAACAGGCTGGATGCAAAATGAAGGAAAGTGCTTCTGTGGATCCCTTAACTCTGGTTATCCATCTGACAGAAGGTGGTTATCAACAATGCTCTGGTGAGATCCCACCTATAATACTGAGTCCAGCTCTGGTGCCCCCATCATAAGAAGCACAAAGAATTGTTGGAGTGAGTCCAGAGGAGGCCACAGAGTTGATCCAAGGGCTGGAGCAGCTCTGCTATGAGGACAGGCTGAGGGAGTTGGGGCTGTTCAGCCTGGAGAAGAAAAGACTCCAGGGGGACCTTAGAGCTGCCTTTCAGTACCTGAAGGAAGCCTACAGGAAGGCTGCAGAGGGACTTTTCATGAGAGTGTCTGGAGACAGGACAAGGGAGAATGGTTTGAAGCTGAGGGAGAGTAGGGTAACACTAGACCTTATAATGAAGCTCATCAGTACAAGGGTGGTGACACTGTGAGGCAGGCTGCCCAGGGAGGCTGTGGCTGCCTCCTCCCTGGGGGTGCTCAAAGCCAGGTTGGATGAGGCCTTGAGCAACCTGTTCTAGTGGAAGGTGTCTGTGCCCATGGCAGTAGATGATCTCTGAGGTCCTTTCCATTCTATGACATGCTCCATGAATTCATGGAAGTGAAAGGCAACACCTCCAGTAGCTTTTGGAACTAATGCCTGCATCAAACTCAATTCATCAATGACATAACAAGCCCCAGTTTGCAGATCTTCATCATTCACAGCCAGTGGAGAGGTGCAGGAGCATTTGTGAACTGCCAGAGGTGCTTGAGACATCACAGCATCATGGAATGGTTTGGGTTGGAAAGGACCTTGGAAGCTCATCCAGCCCAACCCCCTGCAGGCAGCAGGGACATCTGCAACTACAGCAGGCTGCTCAGAGCCCCAAACAACCTCACCTGGGATGGTTCCAGGCATGGGGCAGCTCCCACCTCTCTGGGCAGCCTGGGACAGGCTCTCACCTCCATCACTGCAAAAATTTCTTCCTTCTCTCTGGTCTGAGTCTCCCTCTAGTTTCAAACCAACACCCCTTGGCCTGTCACAACAGGCCCTGCTCATAAGTCTGTCCTCACCTCTCTGCTCAGCCCCTTTAGAATCACAGAATCAATAAGGTTGGAAGAGACCTCAGAGATCATCAAGTCCAACCTCTCACCCAACACCTCCTGACAACTAAACCATGGCTCCAAGTGCCACATCCAATCCCCTCTTGAACACCTCCAGGGATGGGGACTCCACCACCTCCCTGGGCAGCACATTCCAATGGCCAACAACTCTCTCTGGGAAGAACTTTCTCCTCACCTCCAGCCTAAACCTCCCCTGACACAGCTTGAGACTGTGTCCTCTTGTTCTGCTGCTGCTTGCCTGGGAGAAGAGACCAACCCCCAGCTGGCTACAACCTCCCTTCAGGGAGTTGGAGAGAGCAAGAAGGTCTCCCCTGAGCCTCCTCTTCTCCAGGATAAACAACCCCAGCTCCCTCAGCCTCTCTCTCCTCATAGGGCTGTGCTCCAGACCCCTCCCCAGCTTTGTTGCCCTTCTCTGTACTTTTCCAACCTGGTTGATTCTGTGGTTCTGTTTCTCACCTTGCCCCACAGGTGACGAGATTAGAAGTGCAAGACAGCTGACTCCAACTGACCAAAGAGCTGAAAGGCCACCAGAAGGTCTCCCTGGAGCTTTCTCTTTCAGGCTTCTGAATCCCTCAGACAAATCCTTTTAATGCACACCTGCTGCAGGAGGCTGCTGGCACTTGGAAATGAATCCTTTCTATTTGTGCTTAGATCTCTTTTGGCCATGAGCAGCACCCAGGTCATGAAGCCCCAGTGGGGCTTGGGAAGGAGACAGCTAGCAGGTGGAAACCTGCACACCCCAAAAAAGCAGAGAAGACCTCTCTTGAGAAGTTAGTACCAGCCCAAGCACCTGGGGGGACCCAGCTGGGTCTGCATCTTGCCCAGAGGAAGAAAAACCAAGGTGCAGATATTCCTAGAGTCTGGTCTTTGTCTTGTTATTTCCCCTTGGCCCTGGGTTATAAAACCTCTTTCCCAGTGAACTTTGTCTTCCCAGTGGTCTGGGAGGAGGAGGGGCATGTGCTGGAGCACTGAAACAACACACCCTGATGAAAAAAGCTAGAGCAAACCCTGGGCTATGAGGCTCAGAAGGTCATAACTGCAGTATGAGATGAGAGAAGAGCAACACACAGCTGAAACAAGAAGAGCCTTTCATGGAAACACAGAATGCTTTGGGTTGGAAGGGACCTTCAAGATCATCCAGTTCTAACCCCCTGCCACAGGCAGGGACACCTCCCACCAGCCCAGCTTGCTCAAGGCCTCATCCAACCTGGCCCTGAACACCTCCAGGGAGGAGGCAGCCGCAACCTCCCTGAGCAGCCTTGTTCCAGTGTCTCACCACCCTCTTGCTGCTTCTCTCTCTGCCCAGTCCACTCCTCAGCTCAGACTTTCTGGGACCATCCACCTTCAGGGACACCTCCCACCAGCCCAGCTTGGCTCATGACAGGCCTCATCCAGCCTGGCCTTGGAGACTTTCAGCTATTGCAAAGTAGCTTGAGCGCTGCCTGGCAGAAGGCTGGAGAAGGCAGACTGAGAGCTGGGCAGAGAGGAACCTAATAAGGTTCAACAAGGACAAGTGCAGAGTCCTGCATCTGGGGAGGAAGAATAAACTGCAGCAGTACAGGTTGGGAGGGGATCTGCTGGAGAGCAGCCCTGTGGAGAAGGACCTGGGAGTGCTGGTGGGCAGCAAGCTCTGCCTGGGCCAGCAATGTGCCCTGGGGGCCAAGAAGGCCAATGGGGTGCTGGGGGGCATTCAGAGGAGTGTGTCCAGCAGAGCCAGGGAGGTTCTCCTCCCCCTCTGCTCTGCCCTGCTGAGTCCTCATCTTCAGTACTGTGTTCAGTTTTGGGCTCCCCAGTTCCAGAGGGACAGGGATCTGCTGGAGAGGGTCCAGCAGAGAGCTGCAAGGATGATTAGCGGCTGGAGCACTGCCTGGGGAGGAGAGGCTGAGGGACCTGGGGCTGGTTAGTCTGGAGAGGAGAAGGCTGAGAGGGGATTTAATCAATGTTTATAGAGATCTGAGGGCTGGGGGTCAGGAGGGAGGGCACAGGCTCTGCTCACTTGCTCCCTGGGATAGGCCAAGGAGCAATGGCTGTAAGCTGCAGCACAGGAGGTTCCACCTCAACACAAGGAGGAAATTCTTCACTGTGAGGGTCACAGAGCACTGGGACAAGCTGCCCAGAGAGGTTGTGGAGTCTCCTTCTCTGGAGACTTTCAAGGCCTGTCTGGATGTGTTCCTCTGTGACCTGAGCTGGATTCTATGGTCCTGCTCTGGCAGAGGGGTTGGACTCAATGATCCCTTGGGGTCCCTTCCAACCCTTAACATCCTGTGAGCCTGTGAAACACAAGTGTGTGCCTCCAGGGTTTGGGACAGAGGGGGCACATACTAAGCCTTCAGTCCATTTCCTTTGGGGATGAGATGAGGTTAGCAGTAGCTTGGACTTGTTCTCCCTCTCAGACAGCTGGCATTGAGAGACAGACTCTGACTTCTCTGTGTGATGGATTCTTTCTGTGCTCGTAGCTGTATCACCTTGGAGCACACAGGGCTGCAGCCTGGACTGGGTAGCTGACACCTGTGTTTAAAGAGTGTGTTCAGCCTGCCCAGGGGTTCCAGAGCACATGCTTTCCACCACAGAGGCATTTCTGAGTACATGGAGCAGCCCATTTCGTTCCAGCAACTGATAGGCAGCCCAGGTGGGACAGTGCTGAGGAGCAGGAGGTGTAGGAACACTCATTCTTCTCTTGAACAGAGCTGCCAAAGGAAGGGCCTGAGCTCTCCTTAGCTATCTGAGCATGCAGGCCCCAACCTCTGAGCATCCCTGGAGGTGTTCAAGAGGGGACTGGATGTGGCACTTGGAGCCATGGTTTAGTTAGTCAGGAGGTGTTGGGTGACAGGTTGGACTTGATGATCTCTGAAGTCTCTTCCAACCTTATTGATTCTATGATTCTAAGCAACACTTAGATCTGAGTAAAAGCCTGAGGGGAGATCTCATCAGTGGTTACAAATATCTGAAGGGTGGGTGGCAAGAAGAAGGGGCCAGGATCTTGTCAGTGGTGTCCTCTGATAGGGCAAGGGGCAACGGACACAACTGGAACACAGGAGGCTCCATCTGACCAGGAGGAGAAACTTCTTTGCTGTGAGGGTCCTGGAGCCCTGGAGCAGGCTGCCCAGAGAGGTTGTGGAGTCTCCTTTGGAGACTTCAAGAATCACCTGGGTGTGTTCCTGTGTGACCTGCCCTAGGGGACCCTGCTTTGGCAGGGAGGTAGGACTCAATGATCTCTGGAGGCCCCTTCCACTCCTCTGCCGTTCCACGATTCTATGATCTGCAGCAAATCTACCTGAAGCAGGCAGAAGTGATCACCTCTGCTCCTAGCAGATCTCTGGCTTGGCAGAGGTTTCAAACACCCTCCATTGCCCAAAGCTGCTGTTTAAAATGACTCACAGCCCTTCATGCTGCAGTTGAAACAACCCCAGCTGCTCCTGCCTAGTGCTGCAGCTCTTCAGAGTGACACAGGCACTATTTACAGGCTTCGAGTGCAAAGCTCCCCACGAGGCAGAGATGCCTGAAGCAGAAGAGCTGCTGTAATCCCAGCAGATCCCACAGGCTGCACTCTCAGCTCTGGCAGATGAGAGATGTTCACCTTCCCCCAGAAGTTCCAAGCTTTCAGAATGGGGAGAGCACAAATTCCAGCTGAGGATCCTACAAGAACTGGCTGACATCCAAACCAGCCCCTGACCTGCTGCTGCTGAGGTTTTCTCCCTGCCATAGGTCATACTCACACCCTTCAGTGATCCATGACTGAGCTGGGCCAGCAGATCAAGAGAGGTGATTCTGCCACTCTGCTCTCCTCTGGGGAGACCTCACCTGGAATACCCTGTCCAGCTCTGGGGCCCCCAGCACAAGAGAGACAGGGACCTGCTGGAGTAGGTCCAGTGGAGGGCCACCAAGGGCTGGAGCACCTCTCCTATGAAGACACACTGGGGGAGCTGGGGCTGTTCAGCCTGGAGAAGAGAAGACTCTGGGGAGACCTTAAGCTGTGTTTCAGTATCTGAAGGGGACCTCCAGGAAGGCTGGGTGGGGACTGTTCAGAAGGGCCAGCAGGGCAAGGGAGGGGATTCTCCCCCTCTGCTCAGCTCTGCTGAGACCTCACCTGGAGTACTGCCTCCAGTTCTGGAGCCCCTATTACAAGAGGGATCTGGAGGTGCTGGAAGGTGTCCAGAGCAGGGCCATGAGGATGAGCAGAGGGCTGGAGCACCTCTCCTGTGAGGACAGACTGAAGGAGTTGGGGCTGTTCAGGCTGGAGAAGAGAAGGCTCCCAGGTGACCTCATTGTGGCCTTCCAGGATCTGAAGGGGGCTACAGGAAGGCTGGGGAGGGACTGCTCAGGACATCAGGTAGTGATAGGACTAGGGGGAATGGAATGAAGCTGGAGGTGGGGAGATTCAGGCTGGAGCTGAGGAGGAAGTTCTTCCCCAGGAGAGTGGTGAAGCCCTGGAATGGGTTGTCCAGGGAGGTGGTTGAGGCCCCATCCCAGGAGGTGTTTAAGCCCAGGCTGGATGAGGCTCTGGCCAGCCTGCTCTAGTGTGGGGTGTCCCTGCCCATGGCAGGGGGGTTGGAACTGGATGATCCTTGTGGTCCCTTCCAACCCTGACTGATACTATGATACTATACTATACTATGATAGGACAAGGGGCAATGGTTTGAAACTGGAGCAGGGGAGGTTTAGATTGGGCATCAGGAGGAAGTTCTGCACAGTGAGGCTGGTGAAATACTGCAACAGGCTGTCCAGAGACGTGGTCGAGGCCCCATCCCTGGAGACATTCAAGATCAGACTCAATGTGGCCCTGGGCAGCCTGATCCAGTTGGAGATGTCCCCTGCTGCCTGTAGGGGGTTGGACAAGATGAGCTTTGAGGCTCCCTTCCAACCTGATGCCATCTGTGAATCTGTGGTAAATATCTGCCCACCTGGCTATCAGCAGGGCAGCAGGAAGGGTCTGCCTGAAGTGTCCTCTTTTCCCTGTGCTGGGACTTTGTTCCCTCAGGAAAGCCCAGCTGAAAGGCAGCATCTGAACCCACAGCCTACAGGAGTTTCATTTAATTTCTCAGTGTGTTGACTGGCAGAGATGAGGAGCAAGATAACCCTAGAATCACAGCACAGTTAGAAGGAGCTGCTGAGATCATGTAGTCCAACCCCCTGCTAGAGCAGACCTAGGGTAAAGCACACAGGAGCATGTCCAGGCTGGCCTGGGATGCCTCTGGGGTGGAGACTCCACAGCCTGCCTGGGCAGCCTGCTCCAGGGCTCTGCCACAATAAGAATTTTTTCTTATGTCTATGTGGAACCTCCTGGGTTCCAACTTGTGTCCATTGCCCCCTGTCCTGTCACTGGACACCACCGACAAGAGTCTGGCCCCAGCCTCTTGATGTTCATCTCTTGCTGAGTGTTGGTCAGATCCCCTCTGGGGCTGCTCTTCCCCAGGCTCAAGACCCCCAGGGCTCTCAGGCTTTGCTCCTCACAGAGATGCTGCAGGCCCTTCAGCATCTCTGGAGTCTCCACTGGAGTCTCTCCAGTAGTTCCCTGCCTCTCTTGAACTGGCAAGCCCAGAACTGGACACAATCCTCCAGACAGAGCAGGATCAGGGAAGTCATTGTGCCCCTGGACTCAGCACTGGTTAGGCCACACCTTGAGTCCTGTGTCCAGTTCTGGGCTCCTCAGATTAGGAAAGATGTTGAGATGCTGGAATGTGTCCAGAGAAGGGCAAGAAGGCTGGGGAGGGGTCTGGAGCACAGCCCTGTGAGGAGAGGCTGAGGGAGCTGGGGTTGCTTAGCCTGCAGAAGAGGAGGCTCAGGGGAGACCTTCTTGCTCTCTCCAACTCCCTGAAGGGAGGTTGTAGCCAGGTGGGGGTTGGTCTCTTCTCCCAGGCAAGCAGCACCAGAACAAGAGGACACAGTCTCAAGCTGTGCCAGGGGAGGTTCAGGCTGGAGGTGAGGAGAAAGTTCTCCCCAGAGAGAGTTGTTATCCATTGGAATGTGCTGCCCAGGGAAGTGGTGGAGTCCCCATCCCTGGAGGTGTTCAAGAGGGGATTGGATGTGGCACTCGGTGCCATGGTTGAGTTGATCAGATAGTGTTGGGTGCCAGGTTGGATTTGATGATCTCTGAGGTCTCTTCCAACCTTGTGGATTCTATGATCAGGACAGAGCAAATGGGCAGGAGACCCTCCCTCAACCTTGGCCTCTCAATGCCTCCCAGGAGAGCCATGAGGGCACATTGCTGGCTCGTGATCAACTCGCTGTCCACCTGCACTGCCAGGTCCTTTCCCCCCATAGCTTGAACGTCACTGCTTTGAACAGCCATGTGTGAGGCAACCCCCTAAGTGGTGTGACAGGAGCAGAGGACTCACGGGTTTGTGGGGCTCAGGATGAACATGGAGCTGTAAGGCAGGATTGGCTTCGGGCCGTTCTTCGTCAAGTCATCGACGTCCTTCTTCTCCTCCGCTTTGCTTTCGAACTCCACATTGTTCACTGAGATGGGAAGCCAAGGGGAGAGGAAGCAGAGAGTTAAAGCAGCTCACCCAGCAGGCTGCCTGCAACAGCTGGATATGCAAATCATGCAGCTGGGACAGCAAGCAGCCCTGGAAGCTGTTGATTAAATGGGATGAACAATCACTCAATCATTATCCTGGCTATTTACTACAGCCTGCTACACACTGCAATTAGGCTGCTCAGTGGCTGTGCTGATGAGCAATGCAGCAGCAGCAGCCAGGAAGTGGAGATGCCCAGGGCATACAAAGAACCTTACACTTTCAGAGTGCTTGGGCTTGATGATCTCAAAGGCCCCCTCCAACCTCAGATGCACAAGTTGCATCAGGTTGGAATAGAACCTCCAAGGTCTTCTTGTCCAACCCCCCTGCAGGCAGCAGGGACACCTCCAACTAGAGCAGGCTGCCCAGGGCCACAGCAAGTCTCACCTTGAATGTCTTCAGGGATGGGACCTCAACAACATCCCTGGGCAGCCTGTTCTAGTATCTCACCACCTTTAAACATCAGGAACAAGTTCTTTACAATGAGGATGGGGAAATACTGAAACAGGGGTGGGATGGGATGGGATGGCATGGGATGGGATGGCATGGGATGGGATAGAATAGAATCAGACTAGACTAGAATTAGACTAGACTAGACTAGAATAGAATACAATTAGACTAGACTAGAATGAGACTAGACTAGAATAGAATAGAATAAACCAGGTTGGAAAAGACCTCAGGGATCATCAAGTCCAACCTATCACCCAACACCAGCTGATCAACTCAACCATGGCTCCAAGGGCCTCATCCAGGCTCTTCCTAAACACCTCCAGGGAGGGGGACTCCACCACCTCCCTGGGCAGCACATCCCAATGGCCAATCTCTCTTGCTGGGAAGAATTTTCTCCTAACCTCCAGCCTAAACCTCCCCTGGTGCAGCTTGAGACTGTGTCCTCTTGTTCTGCTGCTGAGTGCCTGGGAGAAGAGAAACCCCCACCTGGCTCCAACCTCCCTTCAGGGAGTTGGAGAGAGCAAGAAGGTCTCCCCTGAGCCTCCTCTTCTCCAGGCTAAGCAACCCCAGCTCCCTCAGCCTCTCCTCACAGGGCTGTGCTCCAGACCCCTCCCCAGCTTTCTTGCCCTTCTCTGGACACCTTCCAGCATCTCAACATCTTTCCTAACCTGAGGGGCCCAGAACTGGAGACAGGACTCAAGGTGTGGCCTGAGCAGTGCTGAGCACAGGGCAGAATGACCTCCCTGCTCCTGCTGGCCACACCATTCCTGCTGCAGGCCAGGATGTCATTGGCCTTCTTGGCCACCTGGGGTTGAGGCCCTGTCCCTAGAGACATTCAAGATCAGACTTGATGTGGCCCTGGGCAGCCTGATTTAGTTGGAGGTGTCCCTGCTGACTGTAGAGGGTTGGGCAAGATGATCTCTGAAGGTCGCTTGCAACCTGATGCAATCTGTGCATATGCAATCATTTTGAGGCTGAGCTGAACATCCCAGCATGGGAAACAGACTTGGAAGGGATCTCTTGGACCCTCCAGCTCTGTGCCTGCACAGTGCACCCCAGATTTTGCAGAGCTCCCCATGCATAATGGGTTGAGCTCCATCGCACAGAATCAGCCAGGTTGGAAGAGACCTCCAACATCATCAAGTCCAACTGATCACCCAACCTTAACTGACCAACCAGGCCATGGCACCAACTGCCTCATCCAGACTCTTCTTAAACACCTCTAGGGATGTCAGCCCCAACCCCTCCCTGGGCAGCCCATTCCAATGGCCAATCTCTCTGTCTGTGGAAAACTTCTTTCTATGACTGAGCCTAAACCTCCCCTGGCACAGGAGGAGGACTGTGTCCTCCTGTTCTGGTGCTGCTTGCCTGGGGGAAGAGAGCAACCCCCACCTGGCTACAACCTCCTCAGGTTTTCCCTCCCCTTTCTAGAAGGCTGCTCTAAACCCCACTGCCAAAGGTTGGGGATCCATTCTCAGCTCTCCATCAGAGAGTGGCCTTGTAGGATAATTCACTTAAGATAATTTGATTGATATGAACTGGAAAAACCATTTCAGGCTGCAGAGTCTCTTCTCAGACAGACATTCTACACTGCTCTGTTAATGCCTAGGAGCTGGGATCCAAGAAGCCCACCCACTGATATCAGTTAGGTGCAGGGATTTTATGACTTTCTTGGTTTGTTTTGCCACAAAAAATGACATTTCATTGTGTGAGAGTGACATGTTCAATAAGCTCCTGATTGTATCTCCTGCCAGACACCAGGATCTGGCCAGGAAAGAGGGAGGCTGATAAATTGTGATTGACAGGAGCTTGGTGTTGCAATATAGTAGAACTACCATTTCAGAATGAAGGAAGGGGGAGAAGGAGGGAGGGGGAGAAGGAGGGAGGGGGAGAAGGAGGGAGGGGGAGAAGGAGGGAGGGGGAGAAGGAGGGAGGGGGAGAAGGAGGGAGGGGGAGAAGGAGGGAGGGGGAGAAGGAGGGAGGGGGAGAAGGAGGGAGGGGGAGAAGGAGGGAGGGGGAGAAGGAGGGAGGGGGAGAAGGAGGGAGGGGGAGAAGGAGGGAGGGGGAGAAGGAGGGAGGGGGAGAAGGAGGGAGGGGGAGAAGGAGGGAGGGGGGAGAAGGAGGGAGGGGGAGAAGGAGGGAGGGAGAAGGAGGAAGAAGGAGGAAGGGAGAAGAAAGGGAGAAAGAGCAAGAAAGGAAGGAAGCAAGAAAGAGCAAGAAAGAAGAAAGAAGACGATGGCAAGTGTTGTGTGGCTGAGAAGACAGTGGAGAAGCAAGGAGAGAAACCATTGGCTTCTGGCTGTGCCTCTTGGAAAGCAAGAGTCCTGGCAACCCGGAATCTAACGTGGACCTCTTGGGTTTCACCCTGCAATCCTCCTTGAAACTCTCAACTCTCAAAGCTTGTCCCAGGCTGTGTCTATACTGACAGGGGTGAGCCACAAGCTGCTCAGAAGAAGGTGTTGGCCACAAAGCAGACCATAGGCATGGTGACCTTAGGCCCAGAACAGTATGACCTGTGCAGGTAGACCCCAGGCTGGGAAAGGCCAACTTGGGTGGATCTGCTGCAGCTGAGATGCAGAGGAGAAGCTCTGAATCACATATACTGCAGGAACCCAAAGCAGCAGAGCCACTCAGTGGAGGCTATGAGAGCTGGGCAGCCAGCAAGGACCTGCTCCTCCATCATGGTAGGCTCAGCTAAGAGGTCAAGAAGCATGAATGCAGTCTGTGGGTTGGAATGCCATGCCACTGCTTCCCTTGACCTTTGCTGAGGGGTCTGTGGGCAGGCAGGCTCTTGGGACACCAGAGGAACCTTAGCACAGCACTGCTGGGGTAGGAGCTTGCAGCATGGCAGTAGAGGAAGGTTCTGGCCACCCACTGCAAGGATGCTGGTGGCCAGGACAGCCCCAACATGAACAAGTTGGTGGTTCTTCTGGCCACCCACTGCAAGGATGCTGGTGGCCAGGACAGCCCCAACATGAACAAGTTGGTGGTTCTTCTGGCCACCCACTGCAAGGATGCTGGTGGCCAGGACAGCCCCATCCCATCACCCAGCCTCTGCTTCCTTGGGAAGCTAGCTCCTTTCTGGCAACTTCACCCCAAAAGCAGGAAGGCACAAAGGAGGACAAAGGCACTCACTTGGTATGACAGTGGTGTCCCCTGGTGGGGCAGTGATGGTGACAGGGATGTTGACAGTGGTGGTTTTGTCCAGAGGCGGCTGAATCATCCGAGTCACGTTCTTCTGGTTGTCAGCATCTTCTGGCTGCTCTGGCACCTTCTGCAGGTAGGTGGTGGGAAGGGTGTGCACAGGAACACTCACACTGCCACTCACCTCGATCTCACACTGGTTCTCCCTAAGGCAGGAAAGCAAATCGTGTTACTAGTGCTGGGGAAGGGTCTGGAGAGCAGGGCTGGGGAGGAGCAGCTGAGGGAACTGAGGCTGTTCAGTCTGGAGGAGAGGAGGCTGAGGGGAGACCTCACTGCCCTCTACAGCTCCCTGAAAGGCAGCTGGAGCCAGCTGGGGCTTGGTCTTTCCTCCTAGGGAAGAAGTGATAGGACAAGAGGAAATGGCCTCAAGTCACACCAGGGGAGGTTTAGGTTGGAGACTAGGAAAATGTCTTTGCTGCAGGAGTGGTCAGGGATTGGAAGAGGCTGCCCAGGGAGGTGGAGGAGTCTCCATCCCTGGGGGTGTTCAAGAAATGCATGGCCATGGCACTTCAGCATGTGGAATAGTGAGTGTGGTGGTGGTGGGTTGATGTTTGGACTCCATGATCTGAGAGGTCTTTTCCAACCTTAATGATTCTATGATTCATAGACTGGTAGAGAGGTTTGGGTTGGAAGGGACCTTGAAGATCACCCAGCTGCAACCCCCTGGCATTGACAGGGACACCTTGGAGTTGGGGCTCTGCAGGCTGGAGAAGAGAAGGCTCCAAGGTGACCTCATTGTGGCCTTCCAGTATCTGAAGGGGGCTACAGGAAGGCTGGGGAGGGACTGCTCAGGACATCAGGTAGTGATAGGACTAGGGGGAATGGAATGAAGCTGGAGGTGGGGAGATTCAGGCTGGAGCTGAGGAGGAAGTTCTTCCCCAGGAGAGTGGTGAAGCCCTGGAATGGGTTGTGCAGGGAGGTGGTTGAGGCCCCGTCCCTGGAGGTGTTTAAGCCCAGGCTGGATGAGGCTGTGGCCAGGCTGATCTAGTGTGGGGTGTCCCTGCCCATGGCAGCGGGGCTGGAACTAGCTGATCCTTGTGGTCCCTTCCAACCCTGACTGATACTATACTATACTATGATAGGACAAGGGGCAATGGTTTGAAACTGGAGCAGGGGAGGTTTAGATTGGGCATCAGGAGGAAGTTCTTCACAGTGAGGCTGGTGAAATACTGCAACAGGCTGTCCAGAGACGTGGACGTCCCTTCCAACCCTGACTGATACTATGATACCTTCCACTAGCCCAGGCTGCTCAAGGCCTTATCCAACCTGGCCTTGATGCTGCAGCCCTTGCCAGGTCTCACAGCCTGTTTTCTTCACCAAAGTCCTTTGCAGAAGAGTCACAGACTGCAGGACAACTTACTGATAGCACAGTGTGTGATCTTTTCCTCTGAGACCTCCTGAATCAGCATCCAAGCAGAAGATTCAGAGGGACTCTGCCACTAAATGTCACTTCATTCCATTTCAAGCCATCTGGATCTGAGGTTCATAAGCAAGGACCACATGGTGCCTGCATGGAAGAGTGACATGAGCTTGCCAGCATCAGCTGGGTTCTGAATGGAGTCTGACGTTCTGCCTCTTAATGTTCTCCTGAGGCCTTAGCTAAATGTGGTGATTCTCTTTTTTCAGGCCTCAAACCACCCTGCAAGGCTGCTGGAAGCAGCTAAACAGCTCCTGCCTCCTTGGGGAAGTGGAAGTGAGGGAAGTGAGCTTGTGCCCGTGATCAGCCTAAAGAGTATGCAAAGTGGTTTGGATTCCATCAGAAGGGAAGATCACGCAGACAGGAACACGATTAACTCAGTGTCACTCGCAGCTCTCCGTGGTGACATGAGCTCTCTCCTAAAGCATCCCAGGGCATCTTCTTCTTCCATCAGGCTAATAAAACTGAAAAGGCAATCTATCCTCCTTTATTAACTGCTCTCCATGCTGCACCACAGCTTGACTTGACTCTCACTTGACTTGCAGGAGAATGAAACCAAATGGGGGACATCACTGTCCTTAACGGGAGAAGCCAGGAGAGGTAAGAAGTGGCGGTGCAGCTCACCACCTGGGCTCAGCAGAACAGAAAGCAAACCAAAACCAAAGGGCTGCAAGCAAGGCTGGATGCCATTTGAAAATATATCCCTCAGAAACCCCCCTCAGAGGCTGGGAAATTCTCTGCCCCTTGTCAGGTCCTAGCGGCTCTCTTGGTATTTACACTAAGGGCATACATGGCCCAGAGAAGCTTGATGGAGTCCTAGAATGGTTTGGGTTGGGAAGGACCTTAAAGATGATCCAGTTCCAACCCTCCCTGCCATGGACAGGGTCACCTCCCACTAGCCCAGGTTGCTCAAGGCCTCATCTAACCTGGCCTTGAACAGCTCCAGGGGGTATATCCACAGCCTCCTGAGCAAGTTGTAGAGATTGCTCAGAGAAGCTGTGGAGGCTCCAAGCCTGTAAGTGTTCAAAACCAGGCTGAATGGGTCCTTAAACAACCTGATCTAGCAGTAAGTGTCCCTGCCTGTGTCAGGGGGTTGGAACTAGAAGATCTTCAAGGTCCCTTTCAACCCAAACCATTCTGTGGTTCTATGATGATACTTCCTTCCTGAAATCTGAGCTTTTCTATGGGCCACCATGGACCAAAATCATCCTTGGGAGCCTTTGCTGCCACTGATTGAATCACACAGAATCACAGGATCACTAAGGTTGGAAGAGACCTCCAAGATCATCAAGTCCAACCTGCCACCACACACCCCATGACTAAACCATGGCACCAAGTGCCACGTCCAATCCCCTCTGGAACACCTCCAGGAATGGTGACTCCACCACCTCCCTGGGCAGCCCATTCCAATGGGAAGCAAACCAGAACTGCAGGCCATGGTGGCAGCTGGTGTGAGAGCAAGAGCAGCAACAGGGAACACCATGGGGGGAGAATCAGTAATTTCCTGAAACACCTCTGGGGGTCTTGTGCCCCCTGAGCCGTCCCGGGGACAAGTCCAGCCCAGCAGCACTCACTCACTTGGGCTGATGGTTGCGGTGCTCCTTCTCCCCAGCCTCCCCTTCCTTCTCGCCGTTCTCCTTCTCCACCGAGTCGTAGGTGGCCAGCGCCCGGTTCCTCAGCCTGTGCCGTCTGTGAGGCTCCTCTCCGTTCTCTCCCTTGGAGCTGGGCTCCCCGTCCCGGTTGCCGGACCGGGACCCGCCGCGGTGCCGGGAGCGCCGCTCGCCGCGGGCGCCGTTGGCGGCGCCGTTGCCCTCCTTGCCCTGCCGGTCGGCGGAGTGCCGGTGAGGCCGATGCCTGCGGTGCTCCTTCTCGCCTCCTTCATCCACCGACCCTCGCCGGTGGTGCCTCTTGCCCCCTCCTGCCCCCTGCTGCGCTCGCTTTTCCCTTCCTTACTGCCCCCTTCCACCTCCTTGCTGCGGCTCCTGTGCTGCCTGTGCCTCTCCTCCTTGTTGTTGGGGCCGGGCTCCCCGTTCTCCTCCTTGGTGCCGTCCCCCTTCTCGTGCTCCGCCGGCTTGTCCTTCTCCCGATGCCGGTGGTGCTTCCGTGGAGCTTCCGCCCCGTCGGTCGAGCTGACTTTGGTCTGCTCCACCTCCTGCACGTCCACGGGGCTCAGCTTGCTGATGTTGTTCCTCCCCTCGCTCCTGGGCTCTACCACCAGCGGGCGGTCCAGGTGAGTCTTCATGTCGGGCCTGATGTGCAGGGTGGTGGCGTAGCGAACCCTCTCCTCCGGGTCCAGCTCGTTGTACAGAGCCTCGCAGCTGGCGCGGAAGTTGTGCATCCGGATCTGGCTGGTCCTCTGCTCCCACACCGACTTGGACTTGGAGGAGTTCTGCTGCTTGCTAAGGAGAGGAGGAAGGTGACAAGTTAGGATCCAACTTTGCACCTGAAAAAAAGCATCAACCAGGGAAAGAAACCAACCCCAAAGAACAACAAACCCAAGCGACAAGGAACCGGAGGACATTTGCAGCCGAGGCCGGTGGGGGTTAGAGGGCTGAGCCGAAGAGATTAGAGGGATGGAGAGAGGATGGCTGGCAGAGAACGTGAGCAGGGGAAGCCAGCAGGAACATCAGGGTTAGTTTGCCCCAGGCAATGGAACAGGTCCTCTGGAATGGGCTCATCGCAATCTCCTATTGGTGGCCATCCCCCTTGGAAGGCCCAGGGGACGTCTGAAGGGTCTCTGCACACAAAAGTCACAGGGCACAGCCAGAGCTTTCAAACAGCCTACAACCACCAGCACCTTCCTCCCCACCTGGAAACAGCTGGATAAGCAAGTTAGTGCTGAGCAGGGGAAGTTAGATTGGTAGGAGCGAGGGGGCATGAAACCGGCTCCCAAGGATCCCAGTCGGAGCGCCCTGCCGCCAGCCCTTGCCCTTTCCAGCCAACCAGAGGGTCGTGTCCAGGCTGCGTGACCATGAGAGCCAAAGGCACAGGGAGATGCTGCTCTAAACTCACAGCATCCTGCTGAGGTGAGGATGGACCATCCAGCCCAAGCATCCTTGGGGTCTGAAAAAGTGTAAGAGAGAAAGGAGAAGTGTTCTGTACAGTGTGAGAGACCCCAGGGACTGGGAGGGTCATACAGAGATGCAGATGTAAAGAGAGCATCTTTGTGCCCTGCACAGACCTCATCCCTTCTGTCCCCAGCATCTCTGTTTAGGGCAGTGATCATCACCCCTGTACTCAGCACTGCTGAGGCCACACCTCAGCTGGCTTCACTTTTGGGGCCCTCACTCCAAGAAGGACATTGAGGTGTTGGAGTGTGTCCAGAGAAGGGCAACCAAGCTGGGGAAGGGTCTGCAGAACAGGGCTGGGGAGGAGCAGCTGAGGGAGCTGGGGGTGTTGAGCCTGGAGGACAGGAGGCTGAGGGAAAGCCTCATCGCTCTCCCTAAGTTCCTGAAAGGAGGCTGAAGCCAGCTGGGGCTTGGTCTCTCCTCCCAAAGAACAAGTGATAAAATAAGAAGGATTGACCTCAGGTTGCACCTGGAGAGGTTTAGCTTGGATGTGAGGAAACATTTCATGACCAAAAGGGTTGTCAAGCCCTGGAAAAGGCTGCCCAGGGCAGTGGTGGAGTCCCCATCCCTGGAGACCTTTCAAAGATGTGACCCTGAGGGACACGGTTTAATGGTGAGCTGATAGTGCTGGGTGAAGACCTTGAAGGTCTCTTCCAACCCAAATGATGAGGATTCCTCCCTTGGCATTGTTTTGATTTTTCCACACAGCTCTTGGTTTCTGACCAGGACATCCCAAGGGGTCACCTGCCCAGCTGAGGAAGGAAGGGAATTCACAGAATCACCAAGGTTGGAAGAGACCTCAAAGATCATCAAGTTCAACCTGGCACCACAGACCTCATGACTACAACCATAGTATCATAGAATCAGTCAGGGTTGGAAGGGACCACAAGGATCAGCTAGTTCCAACCCCCCTGCCATGGGCAGGGACACCCCACACTACATCAGCCTGGCCAGAGCCTCATCCAGCCTGGGCTTAAACACCTCCAGGGACAGGGCCTCAACCACCTCCCTGCACAACCCATTCCAGGGCTTCACCACTCTCCTGGGGAAGAACTTCCTCCTCAGCTCCAGCCTGAATCTCCCCACCTCCAGCTTCATTCCATTCCCCCTAGTCCTATCACTACCTGATGTCCTGAGAAGTCCCTCCCCAGCCTTCAGGGAGTTGGAGAGAGCAAGAAGGTCTCCCCTGAGCCTCCTCTTCTCCAGGCTAAGCAACCCCAGCTCCCTCAGCCTCTCCTCACAGGGCTGTGCTCCAGACCCCTCCCCAGCCTCACTGCCCTTCTCTGGACACATTCAAGTGTCTCAATGTCCTTCTTAAACTGAGGGGCCCAGAGGATCTCCTCTGAAAGATTCCAAGTCAAATTCTGCTTTTGCACAAAAGCAAAGTTTAAAATCCCACTGGAGTGGAAGCAGAGTGGATTTAGGCTGGCAAGGGAGGACCAGCACCATTTCATAGAGTCATAGAATGCATTGGGTTGGAGGAAACCCCTAAAGGTCATCTTGTCCAACCCCCCTGCAGTCAGCAGGAGCATCCCCAACTCGATCAGGTTGCTCAGAGCCCCATCAAGCTTGACCTTGATTGTCTCCAGGAATGGAGCCTCCAGCACCTTCCTGGGCAACCTCTTCCAATATTCCACCACCCTGATGGTAAAGAACTTAATCATAGAATCAATAAGGTTGGAAAAGACCTTTGAGATCATCAAGCCCAACCTGTCACCCAACACCTCCTGACAACTAAACCATGGCTCCAAGTGCCACATCCAATCTCCTCCTGAACACCTCCAGGGATGGGGACTCCACCACCTCCCTGGGCAGCACATTCCAATGGCCAATCTCTCTTGCTGGGAAGAACTTTCTCCTCCCCTCCAGCCTAAACTTCCCCTGGCACAGCTTGAGACTGTGTCCTCTTGTTCTGGTGCTGCTTGCCTGGGAGAAGAGACCAACCCCCTCCTGGCTACAACCTCCCTTCAGGGAGTTGGAGAGAGCAATGAGGTCTCCCTTGAGCCTCCTCTTCTGCAGGCTAAGCAACCCCAGCTCCCTCAGCCTCTCCTCACAGGGCTGTGCTCCAGACCTCTTCTTCCTAATGTCCAAAGAACTTCTTAACACCCAAATGCCCAGGAACTCCTTCCTTAATGAAACTTCTGACAGAGAGAGGAAAATCATTTCCCTCCTACCTCCAACCCCACTGTTTCCACATGTCAGCCTGACCCCAGCAGCTCCAGAACTCAGCGCACAGCCCACCAGGGAGGCTGACGTGCTTCCTGACGCACTTTCTGGGCTCCCTTGGTGAAGGAAGGCAGCAGCTCCTGGTGTGTGGAGCTGCTGCTGGGCACTGTCAGGTTCTGTGACCATGTGGAGCCCCCAGGGCAGGCAGTGTCCGGGTGGCACAGTGGGAGCTGCTGGGAAGGGTTTGCAGCTCAGAGCTCTGCAGGGGATCAGCTCCTTCCAGAGGGGGCTGCTGCCTGTGTCTGCTTAAGAGGCCAAACCTGACCTAAATGCTCACAGTGGTGGGGATGAGGGCAGCCAGGCAGCTGGGAAGGAATCTTTCAGTCACAGAATCACATAGGTTGGAAGAGACCAAGATCAATAAGTCCAACCATTAACCCAGCGCGGCCAGGTCACCACTAAACCAGGGCCCTCAGCACCTCATCCGCACAGCTTTCTGCTTCAACCCAGAAGTGTGTGAGCATAGAACCATAGAATCAATAAGGTTGGAAAAGACCTCAAAGATCATCAAGTCCAACCTGTCACCCAACACCTCATGACTAGACCATGGCACCAAGTGCCACATCCAATCCCCTCTTGAACACCTCCAGGGATGGTGACACCTCCCTGGGCAGCACATCCCAATGGCTAACAGCTCTCTCTGGGAAGAACTTTCTCCTCACCTCCAGCCTAAACTTCCCCTGGCACAGCTTGAGACTGTGTCCTCTTGTGCTGGTGCTGGGTGCCTGGGAGAAGAGACCAACCCCCTCCTGGCTGCAACCTCCCTTCAGGGAGTTGGAGAGAGCAAGAAGGTCTCCCCTGAGCCTCCTCTTCTCCAGGCTAAGCAACCCCAGCTCCCTCAGCCTCTCCTCACAGGGCTGTGCTCCAGGCCCCTCCCCAGCTTTCTTGCCCTTCTCTGGACACCTTCCAGCATCTCAACATCTTTCCTAACCTGAGGAGCCCAGAACTGGACACAGGACTCAAGGTGTGGCCTGACCAGTGCTGAGCACAGGGCAGAATGACCTCCCTGCTCCTGCTGGCCACACCATTCCTGGTGCAGGCCAGGATGTCACTGGCGCTCCTGGCTGCCTGGGCACACTGCAGGCTCATGCTCCAGTATCTACAAAGCCAGAGCCCAGAGAAGAGCCCAGCTGCCTACTCCCTATGCACCATCCTGTGCTCCATCTCCAGGGGACAGGCACCAATGGGATGCAAAGCTCAGGCTCCCCTGCAGAGCCTCTGCAAAGGAAAGCCCACAACAAACCACCAGACAACCATGATGGACGCAGCCTCTTCATCCGTGCCTGCACTGAGCCCCTCAGAGCCAAACCAGAAAGAAAAATCTCCCAGTTCAGGGGGGATGTGGTGAGGAGGAAAGCTGAGGGCAGGGCTGGTAATCAGCACAGTGCAGAGGAGACACTCAGAACCTGCTGGCTCGGACACAAGATGTGTCACTTCTGGAGGGCTTTGTTCTTCAGTTGGGTTCCAAGAGCATACATCAGCCTTTGAATAATCTCTGAGGTGCTAAAGCTTCCTCTGTACCTCACTCATGGCTAAGTCAAGGTGCTGCCAGGTACATACACCAGAGAGAAGCTGGAGAAACCAAGCCATGCAGGTATTAACTGAATCTGCTGTGCTAAAATCCCTCCTGTGTGAAGCAGACACTGGAATTTCTCCACATAGAATTGTCAGGGTTGGAAGGGACCTCAAGGCTCAGCCAGTCCCAACCCCCCTGCCATGGGCAGGGACACCTCACACCACAGCAGGTTGCTCACAGCCACATCCAGCCTGGCTGCAAACACCTCCAGGCATGAGGCTGCCACCACCTCCATGGGCAACCTGTGCCAGGCTCTCACCACCCTCATGGGGAACAACTTCTTCCTAACATCCATTTCTGGTTTTGCTCCATCCCCCCCCAGTCCTATCCCTGCACAAGATCTTAAAAAGTCCCTCCCCAGCTTTCTTGGAGCCCCCTTTAGATACTGGAAGGCCACAATTAGGTCTCCTCAGAGCCTTCTCCTTCCAGACCGCACAACCCCAACTCCCTCAGTCTGTCCTCACAGCAGAGCAGCTCCAGCCCTCTGCTCATCCTCGTGGCCCTTCTCTGGACACCTTCCAGCACCTCCAGATCCTGCCTGCCACAGAGGCTCCAGAACTGGACACAGCACTCTGGGAGTGGTCTCAGCAGGGTGGAGCAGAGGGGAGAATCCCCTCCCTGCCCCCGCTGGCTTTGCTTCTCTTGCTGCAGCCCAGGGTGAGATCCAGCCTTAACACTGACACAGGCAGCAGAGGTGATTGCCAGAAGGCTACAGCACACAGCCACCCACTGGCTTTGGTTACCACAGAAGCCAAGGAGCAGGAGGTTCTGAAGCAATGCCTGCATCCTTTCTTCCTGCTACAGCAAAAGGGCAGAGCAGTAAAATAAGACTGAAAATCAGCAAACACATGAAGCACCATAAAAAAACACCCCTGGAAAACGTGGAGCCTGCTGGCAAGCTCATTACCATACCCAAACCAGCTGAGAACATCAGGAGCGAGTGACAACGTGCATAAAGCCTGCTGGTGGGAGTGGAAGGAAAGCAGCAGAGCAGGTTGGTCCATCTGGGGACAGTGTTCAGGGCTCTCAGAGCCAAAGTGGCAGCAACTGGAGGGAATGTGTCACCTGCTTGTCCCTTTTGATTAGGTGATGCTGGCTCCCTGCAAGTTCCTACAGCAACTGAGCACAGACATATGTGACAGCTTCTGCTCTCCTGCTGCTCTGCTCTCATCTCCTTGCAGAGGAGAGCTTTGGAACTTACGTGGCATCCTGGCCTGCATCAGCAATAGTGTGGCCAGCAGGAGCAGGAGTGTGGCCAGCAGGCTGCAGCAGCCTGTTGGAAGAGCTTGGTGCATCTCCCCAGAGAGCTCCAGAGGAGATGCAGCTCATACTGGTGGACAGCCAGCTGAACATGAGCCAGCAGTGTGCCCAGGGGGCCAAGAAGGCCAAGGGCATCCTGGCATGCATCAGAGAGAGTGTGGCCAGCAGGAGCAGGGAAGCCATTGTGCCCTGTGCTCAGCACTGGTTAGGCCACACCTTGAGTCCTGTGTCCAGTTCTGGGCTCCTCAATTTCAGAAGGACATTGAGAGACTTGAAGGTGTCCAGAGAAGGGCAATGAGGCTGGGGAGGGGTCCATAGAATCAATAAGGTTGGAAGAGACCTCAGAGATCATCAAGTCCAACCTATCACCCAACACCTCCTGACAACTAAACCATGGCTCCAAGTGCCACATCCAATCCCCTCTTGAACACCTCCAGCGATGGTGACTCCACCACCTCCCTGGGCAGCACATCCCAATGGTGAATGACTCTCTCTGGGAAGAACTTTCTCCTCACCTCCAGCCTAAACCTCCCCTGGTGCAGCCTGAGACTGTGTCCTCTTGTTCTGGTGCTGCTTGCCTGGGAGAAGAGATCAACCCCCAGCTGGCTCCAACCTCCCTTCAGGGAGTTGGAGAGAGCAAGAAGGTCTCCCCTGAGCCTCCTCTTCTCCAGGCTAAGCAACCCCAGCTCCCTCAGCCTTTCCTCACAGGGCTGTGCTCCAGACCCCTCCCCAGCTTTCTTGCCCTTCTCTGGACACCTTCCAGCAGCTCAACATCTTTCCTAACCTGAGGAGCCCAGAACTGGACACAGGACTCAAGGTGTGGCCTAAGCAGTGCTGAGCACAGGGCAGAATGACCTCCCTGCTCCTGCTGGCCACACTTTTCCTGATGCAGGCCAGGATGTCATTGGCCTTCTTGGCCACCTGGGCACACTGCTGGCTCATGTTCATCTGGCTCTCAATCAGCACCCCCAGGTCCCTCTCTGTTTGGCAGCTCTCAGCCACTCTGACCCCAGCCTGTAGCACTGCCTGGGGTTGCTGTGGCCAAAGTGCAGCACCTGGCACTTGGACTTGTTGAATGCCATCCTGCTGGATTCTGCCCATCTGTCCAGCCGATCAAGGTCCCTCTGCAGAGCCCTTCAGCCCTCTGACTGACCAACATCTGCTCCCAACTTGGTGTCATCTGCAAATTTGCTGATGACTGTCTCAATCCCCTCATCCAGATCATCAAGGAAGACATTGAAGAGGATGGGGCCCAGCACTGATCCCTGGGGGACACCACTGGTGCCTGGCTGCCAGCTGGATGTGGCACCATTCACCACCACTTTCTGGGCTCGGCCCTCCAGCCAGTTCCTAACCCAAACCCTTCTTGACCACCTCCAGGGATGGTGACTCCACCACCTCCCTGGGCAGCACATTCCAAAGGTTAACAACTCTCTCTGTGAAGAATCTATTCCTGGCACAGGCCAGGATGCCATTTGCCTTCTTGGCCCCCTGGGCACACTGCTGGCTCATGTTCAGCTGGCTGTCTACCAGTATGAGCTGCATCTCCTCTGGAGCTCTCTGGGGAGATGCACCAAGCTCTTCTAACAGGCTGCTCCAATGGGGTGTGCCACAGGGATGCCTTCACCAAGGACTATTGCAGAAAAAGCTGCCCAGAGCCTTCCAATGCTATTCCCCAGGCTTGGGGCAGAATGACTGGGAAGCTGCCTGGCATAAAAGGACCTGGAGGGGTGTTGGACAATGACCAGATGGAGATGAGTCATTGTGTGCCCAGGTGGATGAGAAAGCCATCAGCATCCTGGCCTGGATCAGCAATAGTGTGGCCAGCAGGAGCAGAGAAATGATCATGTCATGGTCACTGGTGAGGCTGTAGATTGAAGCCTGGGTTCAGTTTTGGGCACCTCATTGTAAGGAAGACATTGAGGTGTTGGTGTATGTCCAGAGAAGAGCAATGAAGCTGGTTGAGCATCTGGAGAACAGGGCTGGTGAGGAGCAGCTGGAGGAACTGGGGGTGTTCAGCCTGGGGAAAAAGGAGGCTGAGGGGAGACCTCATTGCTCTCTACAACTCCTTGGAAGGAGGCTGGAGCCAGCTGGGTCTTGGTCTCCTCTCCCAAGGAACAAGCAAAAGGTCAAGAAGAAATGACCTGAAGTTGCAGCAGGGGAGGCTTGGGTCAAACATGAGGAGAAATTTCTTTCCTGAAGTTCTTAGATAGGAAAGTTCCTTAAGTGAAAAATGTATCATAGTATCACAGTACCAGTCAGGGTTGGAAGGGACCACAAGGATCAGCTAGTTCCAACCCCCTGCCATGGGCAGGGACACCCCACACTAGATCAGGCTGGCCAGAGCTTTTGTGAGCTTTTTGCACCACTCCCACCCTCAGGTTGCATTCCCACTGACTTCAGCTGCGCTTCCAGACAGCTTGGAGAGCTTCACACACAGGAGGTGCTGACCACAGGGAATTGATCTCAGCAGGAGGAAGAGGCTGAGATGCCAGAGAGGGGTAGAGCTGAGCCCCACTGAAGGTCTTCTGGGGGCTGCTGATCCCTTGGACATGCTTGGCTTGGCAGCTGCAAGCTGGAAAATTCCAAGGTGTGCTTCAGAGCTAAACTCAGGAAAGATCTAACACTTCACTACCATCCCAGGAGGTGTCCAGGGCCACCATCCCCTAAGGGCAGCAGAAATCATTTGCTGCTGCTCAGCTTGAAGGCAGCTGCACCATTTCTTGGTGCAGCTCTGAAGTGATGCAAACTTCATCCAAGCCAAAGCTTCCTGGTGCTAAAGTAGTAAACCTTTCCCTGCTTTCAGCTTGGGTTGTTTTTTCTGTCTCCTAACAGAATGGTTTCATTCAACCATAACTCAGCATCCTGCATGCTGCTCCCTGTTGCTCTAATGAGGACAACTGAAATGATTCTGTGAAAGATGCTGAGGGGCCTGGAGCATCTCTGTGAGGAGTAGAAAGAGCTGAGAGCCCTGGGGCTGTTGAGCCTGGAGAAGAGCAGCCCCAGAGGAGATCTGCTCGAGGCTCAGCACACAATCCCAGAAGCACAAGTAGGAGACTTTGCTTTATGCACAATATGACCTTAAAAACATGCCAGGAAATCATAGAATCATTGAGGCTGGAAAAGACCTCTAAGATCAAGTCCAGCTTCCTACCCAACACCTCCATGACCACCAAACCATGTCCAGAAGTGCCACATCTGCTCAACCAGTGGCAGAACAGGAGGACACAGTCTCAAGCTGCAGCAGGGGAAGCTTAGGCTGGAGGTGAGGAGAAAGTTCTTCCCAGAGAGAGTTGTTAGCCATTGGGATGTGCTGCCCAGGGAGGTGGTGGAGTCACCATCCCTGGAGGTATCACAGTATCACAGTGTCACCAAGGTTGGAGGAGACCTCAAAGATCATCGAGTCCAACCTGTCACCACAGACCCAATGACTAGGCCATGGCACCAAGTGCCACATCCAGTCCCCTCTTGAACACCTCCCAGTACTAAGTTTTGAAGAGTTATGGGATGTTACATTCTCTCTTGAATCCTCATCTTGTGATGGTCGATGGAGACACAGAATCCCAGCCTGGATGGGAGGTTGGAAGAGACCTGTGGGGATCATTCACCCCAATCCCCCTGCCAAAGCAGGGCACCCACAGCAGCTTGCCCAGGATCACAATGGCCAGGGGTGGTTGGAAACTCTCCAGAGAAGGAGACTCCACAACCTCTCTGGGCAGCCTGCTCCAGGCCTCCAGCAGCCTCACACCAAAGAAGTACAATACAATACAATACAATACACCAGGTTGGAAGAGACCTTCAAGATCATCGCGTCCAACCCATCAACCAATCCAACCCACCCAACAACTAGACCATACAGCCAAGCACCCCATCAAGTCTTCATACCTGTTCAAATGGCACCTCCTGGGTTGCAGCTTGTGCCCATTGCCCTTTGTCCTCTGACTGGGCACCACTGCAAAAGTTGGCCCCACCCTCCTGACACCCATCCTTTGAGTACTGATAGGCATTGAGAAGATTCCTTCAGAGTCTCCTCTCTGCCAGGCTAAGAAGCTCCAAGTCCAACAGCCTTTCCTCATAACAGAGAGGTTCCAGTCCCCTAAATCATCTTTGCAGCCCTTTGCTGTACCCTCATCCAGCACTTCCCTGGCCTTCTGGAACTGGGGAGCCCAGAACTGGACACAAAGAAGACAACAAATAAGACCTTCTGATGTCTGTATGCTTCAGGGGGCTCTACAGATGCTGTGTGATGGTTGATACTTCTCTACATTGCACACTGCTATGGGGTCCAGCCACTTACTTGAATCAAAACAAGAGGTTGTGCTGGAGAAATGCTCTTTAGGTACCCACAGAGAAGAAAAAAGCATGCTCAGCTCATCCACCAAAGCCAGCCCTGGTTTGCATAGCAAATCACTGCCCAGAGGGTGCACAGAGATGGTAAAGAGGATGAGAAGCCTCAGCTCTGGCTCTTTGCAGCAAGAACTGATTCTGCTCAGAGAACAGATGTGAGTCACATCAGCAGAAAGAAAGAAACCCCCCAAAAAATAGGGGGAAAAAAAGCCCCTGTGGCATTGTCTGCATTGCTTGTGGGGAGCTAGCAACAGCCCTCCGTGGCAAACACCTCTGAAGGTGGGCAAATCCTCCTGCCAAAGGGGGTTTTGAGCCTGCAGTGTGGTTTCACCCTTTCAAAAGGCAGCTCTGCCTCTGCAGCTTTGGAGAAGGGACCAAGTTCTTCACTCTTGCCAGGCTTTAGCCCTGCCTGTGCAAATGTTGCCTCAGAATGGTTTGGTTCAGGTTTTCTTCCTGGAGCATATTCAAGCATTGGGGGGAAGGCAGCTGGGCAGCAGCTTTCCTCCACCACCTCCCCTCACCATGGCCTTAGAATCATAGAGTCAACCAGGTGGGAAAAGACCTCAGAGATCATCAAGTCCAACCTGTCACCCAAGACCTCCTGACAACGAAACCATGGCTCCAAGTGCCACATCCAATCCCCTCTTGAACACCTCCCCTTGCTCCTGCAGGGGAGCAGAGCTCTCTCTGCACCTTCCTGCCTGTCAAGAATCCCAGCAGCCAGGAAATACAATGGGAGAAATGAACCAAAAGCTGACTGGGTCTACTTGATTCCCCTTATTTCCACTCTCCCAACCCTGTGAGGTCTCCCAGACACACCACACCTACTTCACCAGTCATTGTAGCTCAGTCTTTGTCACAGAAGCTTAGCTCACACATCACACCAGTGTACTTTCAATACAAACATATCTGAGATCCACCAGGGGACAAGCCCCCCCCCCAGAAAACACCCAGGGAAAAAGGAAGATGTCAGGAAGCTGGTGGAACACCTTAGCCTTTCCTCCATCACCTTCCTCCACCATCCCCTTGCTCCTGTCAGGGTAAGCAGGGCTGAGAAACACCTGCAGGGCAGCAGAGCTCTCTCTGCACCTTCCTGCCTGTCAAGAATCCCAGCAGCCAGGAAATGCATGGGGAGAAATGAGCCTAAAGCTGCCTGGGTCTACTTGATTCCCCTTACTTTCACTCTCCCAGGCCTGTGAGATCTCCCAGACACACCACACCAACTCCTGCCGGTCCCTGTAGCTCACCCTTGGTCACAGAAGCTTAGCTCACACATCACACCAGTGTACTTTCAATACAAACACATCTGAGATCCACCAGGGGACAAGCCCCCCCTAGAAAACACCAGGGAAAAAGGAAGATGTCAGGAAGCTGGTGGAACACCTTACCTTTTATCACCTCCTTACAGCATCTCCCCATTCCTGCCTGGGGTAAAGCAGGCTGAGAGAGACCTGAAGGGCAGCAGAGCTCTCTCTGCACCTTCCTGCCTGTCAAGAATCCCAGCAGCCAGGAAATGCATTGGAAGAAATGAGCCTAAAGCTGTCTGGGTCTACTTGATTCCCCTTACTTCCACTCTCCCAGCCCTGTGAGATCTCCCAGACACACCACACCAACTCCTGTCAGTCCCTGTAGCTCACCCTTGGTCACAGAAGCTTAGCTCACACATCACACCAGTGCATTTTCAATACAAACACATCTGAGATCCACCAGTGGACAAGGCCCCCCAAAAAAAAACAGCCATGGAGAAAGGAAGATGTCAGGCAGCTCCTTTGCTTCACCAGGCCTTTGGTACCTGCTGTGGTGCACAGGAGGACAAACCCGCGCGTGGGTTAGGTTGGCACTTACTTGTCTCTCCAACAGCATTAAGGAAGAAAGACAACATCAAATGGCAAAGGTATCACCCCAAGCAGAGGCACTAAGATGGGTTTGATGAGCAGCTGGTGACCAGGTTTGCTGTATTAGTCAGCAGGGAGCAATGGGTTCTGCTACAAACCTGCATCGGCGTCAGCACCCCCACGAGTGACAGCAAAGCCAGCAGGGTTGGTTGGTTAGGAGTGAGCACAAGCTCTACCACTGTTTGCTCAGCCACGGGTGCATAGGAGCTTGCTGAGGGCCTCAATCTCACAAGGTCGTGGAATCATTGAATGGTAGAGGTTGGGAGGGACCTCTGAAGATCCAGTCCAACCCTCCTGCCAAAGCAGGGTCACCCCGGGCAGCTCACACCGGCACACACCCAGATGGGTCGTGAAAGCCTCTGCAGAAGGAGACCCCACAACCTCTCTGGGCAGCCTGTTCCAGTGCTCCACCAACCTTACAGTAAAGCTCTGTAGCCGTTAGCTCCAACTGTGAGCTCTGCAAGCTGTAAGCTTGGAGAGGACAGACACAAGCAGCGCTCCCAAGGACGTTTATGCAGCTCTGCAATTTGGGTCCAGTTTCCAGCCATTCCTTTTAAAGCTCTCCTTGACAAAGAGCGCACTCCGGGTGGGGCCCCCCATTCTCCTATTGAACCACAAGTGCAAACACTGGTGGAACATCAAAGCCATCAGCCCAGCACATCATAAACACGGAGAACAGGAACACAAGTGAGAACAAGATGAACCATCGAATGAGGGCAGATGGGAGGGGAGGGAGAATAGGTAAGGAAGGAACAAAGGGAGCTCATTAAGGGGGATGGGAGCAACTAAACCACAAAGGAAGGGGAGGAAACAACACAAACCACACGGTCAATGTAGGGAGCACCGCGGACTCGCTCACAATCAAATCACAAGCATCAGATGGCAATGCTGCACACCTTCCAGTCCTTCCACCGTACGTCGGCCTGGAGGCTTTCCACAATGATGGGAATGATTTAATTGTATTTGGTTGGGGGCGGGGAGAAAACAAGGTGGGGAAAGGAGTGAAGGCATCAGGAGAAGCGGGGGAGGAGGGAGGGAGGGAGGGGGGGGAAGGGAGGTTTGTAAATACAGAGAGAGGTAGAGATCATAAAATCCATGTACTGAATATCATAACAGAGAGCAACTCACGGTGAATTAACGCTGGAGACTGACGAGCTGCGAGATACAGTACCTCGAGTTTGCTTTACAAAACTGCACATGCAAAAAACAAAACAAACAAAGAAAAAACAAAAAGTGAGAAAAGAAAAGAAAGAAACAAAACACAACTAACTAAAAAAAAAAAAAAGAAGAAAAAAAAAGGGAAAAAGTGAAGAAGAAAGGAAAAAAAAAAAAAAAAGAAAAGAAAATGAAAGAAAAGAAAAGGAAGAAGAGAAGAGAAGAGAAACCATAAAAGACATCGGGAGGAGACTCATACAAGGCTGTGTCCTATCGAATGCAGACTGCAGCGTGCATCTTGGGAGGAGACCAGGCAAGCTTCAGAAAGTGTGGAAGCCACAGACACCTTCTGGTTAACAGGGAAACAACCAAAGGATCGAAACAACAAAAGAAAGAACCAAAAGGGGGGGGGGGGGGGGGGAAGCAATAAAACCGAAAGGTGAATCCAAAGCCACACGACGATGTTCGGGCTTTATGCCTCCGTGTGCTGTACTCACACAATGCAAGTCCTCTGCAGGAGCCATCTGTAGGACCTCGGGGGAGAGGTCTTTGCAGAAACAGGTGGGGATTGCTTTTACAGCTGTGCTGCAAATCATCCTTTCCAAGTGGGAGCAGGGTGCTAATCCCCGCTCTGGCCCCGTGACACCGGGCAGGAGGAGAGCACAGGCTGGAGGGAAGACCCTGGGCCACAGTAGCTGGTGTCAGGCTGCTTCTCCTTGGTCCCTGCCTTGGATTTGCTCTTCAGAGTCACCTACCTCTGTTCTCTGACAGGCATGGGGCTGTGCCTGAGCTCAGGCTGCCTGAGTGCTGCTCACCACGGCTGAGCAGTGGAGGTCTGCTGCAGCTTGGGCAGGGCTCCACACCCCGTGGAAGGAGCCTGCTTCAGTTCGCAAGGGATGTTGTAGATTCTCCTCCATCCAGTGTCTGTACAAGCACCATTACACATAGGGCCTTCTGTACACAGAAATCACTGCTTACACAGAGAAAGAGCTGATTCCTTGGCAAGGAATCTACAGGATCCTAAGTATCCTGCTGGGACTTGGCTTGAGGCACTGATTTTGATTTGATAAATGAATCTACACAGATTCATAGAATGGTTTGGGTCAGAAGGGACCTTCAAGATCATCCAGTTCCAACCTCCCTGCCATGGGCAGGGACACCTCCCACCAGCACAGCTTGCTCAAGGCCTCATCCAACCTGGCCTTGAACACCTCCAGGGAGGGAGCAGCCACAACCACCCTGGGCAGCCTGTTCCAGTGTCTCACCACTTCTACTTACATCACCCAAAGAACCCTCCTCAGGGCCGAAAAGAAAATCCCTTCCCTTCCTGAATGTGCCTTTCCAGTTACAGTGGCTTTTTTTTTCCTCCTGCTTCCACTGGATGTTAGGAAGAAGTTCTTCCCCAGGAGGGTGGTGAGAGACTGGCACAGGTTGCCCAGGGAGAGGTGGTGGCAGCCTCATCCCTGGAGGTGTTTGCAGCCAGGCTGGAGGTGGCTGTGAGCAACCTGCTGCAGTGTGAGGTGTCCCTGCCCATGGCAGGGGGTCGGAACTGGCTGATCCTTGAGGTCCCTTCCAACCCTCACAACTCAATGATTCTATGAGAGTTTTGATCTCTTATCAATCAATACTAGCAAACCAGAAGGTGCAATTACAATCTGATGTTCTTTGGCTATAAAAAGAGTTATAAATAGACATTTACTCAAAACTGATGAATTCTTCTCGACAGAAACATTGGCCCATGTTAAGCACATAGCTCCAAAATCCAGAGGTCAGGAAAGCAGGAATGAATGTAAGAGAAATGAGGAAAGGCACCATAAAAGTTTTGCTTGGGGCAAGTAATCTGCTGAACAGTCACAGGTGAAGCACTTTGCCTGAGCTTCAGTGTTTCTACACTCAGACCCTGCCAAACTAAACTGAAGCAGGAGGCCAAGTGGGGTTGGCATACCCTGCTTGCTTGCCAAGTGAATTATTGCTTCCAGGTTGCTCAAGCTGGAGAGTCCTTTACTCCATGGCTGGATGCTGACCCCCAGGATGGCAGCTAAAAACCTTCAGAGAACAAACCCTTGGCTGCTCAAATGCTTCAAGCACAGGTAAAAGGAAGACTTGTGATGGAGGAGAATGTACTGGGCTGCCCTCGTTTACCTGCAGGGCAGCACCAACTTGTGCAATACCTGTGGCAATTCGGCTTTTGATTGCTGGAAGCAGATCTCAGCATCCCTCAGCAGGAGGCTTGAATGGATCTTTGCATGTATCCCTGCCTGGTTTGGTGCAGTGCAGGATGGAGGCCGCTCTCTGATCCTGCCAAGTGTCCTTGTAACCTGGCCAGCTGATGTTACGCAAGTCCTGCAGCACTCCAGGCTTGCTGCTCTGCTCCCTTTGCTGGAGTCTGCTTTTGCTTGCTCGCTCTTTTGTTTTGGTTTGGGGTTGTTTTAAACCCTAAATTGGAGTAAATTGGTGCTGGAACTGCAGGGTGTAAAGCCATGAAGCAAAGGCAGCTTCCTTTTCCAACTCAAGTGGCAGAAGTGTTTGAGCTTCGCTCGTTGCTACTTACCATCCGTGAGGGGCAGAGCACAAGAGAGTGTCTTGGTGGAGCTAAGTCACCACTACACCAACAGCAAGGGCAGAAAGGGAAGCTAAGGGGAGGAGTGACACCACCTCACACATCCACACACTTCAGGGGAAGAAAGAAAGGGAAGAAATCACAAGCCAGCAAGAGAAGAACACCTCTCCTACTCTACACATCACCCAGCACAGGACGTTCTACAGGCTGGGTGTTCCAGCACGCTTCTTGCTGTGTCCTGTTAGGCACTGAAAGCCCAACAGGGGTTTGGAAACAGATCACAGGATTTCCAAGACAAAAGGAAAACATGGAACCCCAGATGGAAAATGCCCTGGAGAGAAACAGGGCAACTCTTCCCTCTTCATCCCCAGACCTGTACAAAAGGGAGCCTGAGAAATCGCTGTGAAATGATGTGCCACCTGCAGGTGCTTTTGGCACTTATCTAAGGAGGAGTCACCTGGCTCACACTGACAGGCAGCATCCACCTGTGAGCATGCAACTCAAAGGCAAACTGCTTGGAACAACCATGGGAGGGACCAGCAGAACCCAGTCAGAGCCCTGGGGAGAAGAGGAGGTCTCCAGAGGGTGGAACGTTGCCTGGGGAAGCACTCTGAAAAACGGTGGTGGGCAATCCTACAGAATGTGTTTGGTGCCCACACTGCACGAACTGCCTGTGCCACTGTCAGCAAAGGGTCACCCACCCCATCTGGGAAGTTCTCCCCCATCCAGAACTCTCACCCTGTGTCTCTACTTACATCATTCCCTTGGGTCTGGCTACAGCTGTAACCCAGCGCCAGGGAATTCAAAACCCTGTCAACAACAACAAGTTTCACCCAGCATGACCTCAGCATGGCTGCCTGAGGGGGTGGGGTGGTGTCCCACGAATTTGGTGCCTGCTCACTCTCCTGACTTCTAGTTGAGGGCTTTTGCCAAGAAAAAGTGGAGAGAGGCCACTGGAAAATACATGGGGCTCTGGATGCCAGGTGAGCCATGGCTTGTGTCCTCTCCAGCTGGCCCGCTGGCCCACGCTGGGCTGGGTGTGCTTGTCACAGCCCCTTTTGTACTGGCCATTGGTGCATCTCTGGCTGGCATAGGAAAGGTGGAGGAGGAACCCAAACGTGGGGAGCTCAGGCTTTGGGTCAGACAAACAGAGAAAACCAAGCTCTGTTTGCACTGTGGTCGTCGTGTGAGCCGGAGGAAGGAGCCTCACAGCTTTCCCTTCCGGCAGCGGCACTCAGTGCTTTGCACATCCACTGCCTGCAGGGTTGGCCCTTGTAACCCCCTCCTCCCTTCTGGCCACCCAGGAAGCTGCACCAATGGTTTGCTCTAAAGACCCATGGGGCCTGTGCAGCCTCTCAGTGGGTTTCGATGCTGTAGGAAGGAGAGACAGCGCTGGGCAAACTCAAGAAACCCGGAGACTCACCTCCAGAAACAACAAAGCAAGGCAAAAGCTAAACAGAAAACAAACAAACAAACAAACCAGAAATCAATCACACAAACTAAAAAAATCAGAAGGAAACAATGGACTGGACTGAAAACCCCAGCAGCAGGTCTGAAACAGCAGCCTGCTCTCAAACCAAAAGCTGCCACAGAGGTGAAAGCAACGCCCCAGCCCGGCTCTTAGTCCTCGACAAACCACAAAGCACCAAGAAGAGTCCAGCCAGGATAGAGTTCACCAGGTGAAAAACGTCCCCCAAGCTGCAGGCAGACAAATCTGTTCGCATTAAGTCCCTTTGGTGGAGAAGAAGACAAATGAGAGGGAGCCTGGGAGATGGATGAAGTAAGAACTACAGAGCAAGAGCAGGGAGAACAGCGTGATAAAGCGCTGGGAGGCAGGTGGCAGATGGATGGTACCTCACCAGCACTGCAATAAGGATGGAGGTACCTTCCCCCTGATGCCATGATGAGGCTGTTGTTAAACAGAGACCTTGACACCACTGTTGGACTGAGTCCAGAGGAAGCCACAAAGATGATCCAAGGGCTGGAGCACCTCTGCTGTGAGGATAGGCTGAGAGTGTTGGGGGTGTTCAGCCTGGAGAAGAGAAAACTCTGGGGGGACCTTAGAGCTGCCTTCCAATACCTGAGAGAAGATGCAAGAAGGATGCAGAGGGACTTTGCACAAGGGTGTCCAACACCAGGACAGGGGGAAATGGTTTTAAACTGAGGGAGAGAAGGTTTAGACTGGATCTTAGGAAGAAGTTCTTCAGTATGAGTGTGGTGAGACACTGGAACAGATTGACAAAGAGGTTGTGGATGCCTCCTCCCTGGAGGGGTTCAGAGCCAGACTGGATAAGGCCTTGAGTTGAGAGGTAGAGCAGATGATCTCTGAGGTCCCTTCCAACCTAAGCCACTCTAAGATCTATCAACCACAAGGCAATCTGTGGCTCATGCAGGAGTCTTTCATTTGTAGAGGGGAAGGCATCTCCTTGGGCTCTTCAAGCAGGCGTTGGGCTCAACCAGCAGCAGTTTCTTTTCCCTAGGAAGTGACATTTTGCAAGGGATGCAACCAGCTGATCATTTCCTGGAGGTCAGCTGTGAACAGAGGCTTGGCTGGTAGAGATGTCATTTACCTGGCCCTGAGCAAAGCCTTCGACTCTGTCCCGCACCACATCCTGGTCTCCAGGCTGGTGACACATGGGTTTGATGGGTGACCACTAGATGGATAAGGAACTGGCTTGATGGCCGCACCCAAAGAGTGGCTGTCCATGGGTCCATGTCCCAGGGGAGGCCAGGGACTAGCAGAGTCCCTCAGGGATCAGTCCTGGGACCTGTCTTGTTCAACATCTTTGTGGGTGACATGGACAGTGGCATTGAGTGCACCCTCAGCAAGGTTGCTGATGACACCAAGCTGTGTGGTGCAGCAGACACACTGGAGGGAAGGGAACCATCCAGAGGGACCTGAACAGGCTGGAGAGGTGGGCACAAGCCAACCTCAGGAGCTTCAACAAGACCAAGGGCAGGGTCCTGCAGCTGGGTCGAGGTAACCCCAGGCACAAATCCAGGCTGGGCAGGGACTGGCTGGAGAGCAGCCCTGAGGAGAGAGACTTGGGGGTGCTGGGGGAGGAGAAGCTCAACAGGAGCTCTCAGTGTGCACCTGCAGCCCGGAAAGCCAATCAGAGCCTGGGCTGCAGCAGGAGAAGTGTGGCCAGCAGGGCAAGGGAGGGGATTCTCCCCCTCTGCTCAGCCCTGCTGAGACCCCACCTGCAGTACTGCCTCCAGTTCTGGAGCCCCTATTACAGGAGGGATCTGGAGGTGCTGGAAGGTGTCCAGAGAAGGGCCACGAGGATGAGCAGAGGGCTGGAGCACCTCTCCTGTGAGGACAGACTGAAGGAGTTGGGGCTGTTCAGTCTGGAGAAGAGAAGGCTCCGAGGTGACCTCATTGTGGCCTTCCAGTATCTGAAGGGGGCTACAGGAAGGCTGGGGAGGGACTTCTCAGGATCTCAGGTAGTGATAGGACTAGGGGGAATGGAATGAAGCTGGAGGTGGGGAGATTCAGGCTATATGTGAGGAGGAAGTTCTTCCCCATGAGAGTGGTGAAGCCCTGGAATGGGTTGTGCAGGGAGGTGGTTGAGGCCCCATCCCTGGAGGTGTTTAAGCCCAGGCTGGAGGAGGCTCTGGCCAGCCTGATGTAGTGTGGGGTGTCCCTGCCTGTGGCAGGGGGTTGGAACTAGATGATCCTTGTGGTCCCTTCCAACCCTGACTGATACCATACTATGATAGAAGAGCCAGTGGAGATGGACTGCAGGGACAGGAGGTGTGCAAGAACCGTGTGGCCGTGGCACTTCGGGACATGGTTCAAAGGCCCTGGAGGTGTTGAGCTGATGGTTGGGCTGGATGAGCTTAGAGGGCTTTTCCAACTGGAATAATTCTGTGATTCTGTGAGTGTGCAAATGCTGAGCACAGGAAAATGCTGGAGGTGGAGGAGCAGCCTGGAAGGAGGCTTGGGAGAGGATAAACGCTCTCAGTCCTTGAGGTAGGAATGAAAAGAGCAAGCACAGCACCTCGCTGCTGAAACAGCACAACGACCGACTTCTCCCCAGCCCCAGGACAGCTTTATCACCTCTGTGGGAGGTGGACAGGCAGGCTGGGAACATGAACAGCATGACTAAGGGAAAGCAAGTCATGGTGCCCTCTGCTACCACCTGAGAAACTTGTTTTGATGGCTGCAGGGAGAGGAAAGGTTGTTGTTTTCAGAGCACTGGGGCATGCTGCAGGGAGCGGCTGCTGTAGGAATTCAGTTCCAGGCATTATGGAAAGAAAATCAAATTGCAAACCTAAAACATGGATATTCCTCAGGAGGAAACAAGAAGACAAACTGCTAGGGCAGCCCCACCTGTGGTAGCTCAGAGTCACAGAATCACAGAATCCATAAGGTTGGAAAAGACCTCAGAGATCAGCAAGTCCAAACTGTCACCCAACACCTCCTGACAGCTAGACCACGGCTCCAAGTGCCACATCCAATCCCCTCTTGAACACCTCCAGGGATGGGGACTCCACCACCTCCCTGGGCAGCACATCCCAATGGCCAACCTCTCTTACTGGGAAGAACTTTCTCCTCACCTCCAGCCTAAACTTCCCCTGGCACAGTTTGAGACTGTGTCCTCTTGTTCTGGTGCTGCTTGCCTGGGAGAAGAGACCAACCCCCACCTGGCTACAACCTCCCTGCAGGGAGTTGGAGAGAGCAAGAAGGTCTCCCCTGAGCCTCCTCTTCTCCAGGCTAAGCAACCCCAGCTCCCTCAGCCTCTCCTCACAGGGCTGTGCTCCAGACCCCTCCCCAGCTTTCTTGCCCTTCTCTGGACACCTTCCAGCAGCTCAACATCTTTCCTAACCTGAGGGGCCCAGAACTGGACACAGGACTCCAGGTGTGGCCTGAGCACTGCTGAGCACAGGGCAGAATGACCTCCCTGCTCCTGCTGGCCACACTCTTCCTGCTGCAGGCCAGGATGCCATTGGCCTTCTTGGCCCCCTGGGCACACTGCTGGCTCATGTTCAGCTGCTGTCTACCACTACCCCCAGGTCCCTCTCTGCCTGGCTGCTCTCAGCCACTCTGCCCCCAGCCTGTAGCACTGCCTGGGGTTGTTGAGGCCAAAGTGCAGCTCCTGGCACTTGGACTTGCTGAATGCCATCTTGTTGGCCTCTGCCAATCTGTCCAGCCTGGCAAGGTCCCTCTGCAGAGCTCTCCTACCCTCAGCCCCAGTTTTTCCCAGCCCCTGCTCACCACCCCTGTAGGGGTTCCCAAGCTCTGCAGGTGCTATTTCCACATGCCCAAAAACGCCCTTTTCAAGCATGCCAAGAATGGCAACGGGCTGAGCATGCCCAGCTCTGCACCTCAGCACAGCCTTCATCTCACCAGTCTTGCCATCAATATGGCATCTGCTTCCCCTGCAGGACCTTTGTGGAGCTTGAGAGCATAAGAAATGAGGTAGTGGGGTGCACTTAGCTGGGGGTGCACTTAGCCATCAACTCTGGGTCCCTGTCATCATCCCTACTGTAGTGGAAGGAGCCATGTGAGAGATAGGTGCTGCAAACCTGGAAGCTGCAGCTGCTAAGTCCTTCTGGATTTGACTGTGGCTGTATTTATGCATCAAACAAATTGCCTTGGCATGAGTTTATTAGATCTCTTCTGGCTCATGAGCCAGCAAGCCATCCATACACCTATTTCTGCCTCACGAAACACCCAGCTTCTCCCTTGCCCTCTCCTCTGTGTCATTACCCATTTGGTCATCAACCTACTGACCTGAACACAGTTTTTATTCCAAAGTAAAGCCCTGTGAGCTTTCTCAGTGGCCTGCTAAGCTCCAAACTGGCTCTAAAGTAGAGAGAAGCAGAAGTCAGGCAAGGGTGGTTAGCTGATGGCTCCACACAGCCTGCAGGATGTCACTGTGGTGAGTAGCTACACCGTGGGACGTGCTCCTGTGTGAGCCTCATTACCTCCTGTACAGCTCTGGGCAGATGCAGTTTGAGGCAAAATAGGCAAAAATCCACCATTGTGTGAGACCCCCAACTCGAAAACTGCTTCCAGTTGTAGTGTCCCCATCACAAGAAGGACATGGGACTGTTGGAGCGAGTCCAGAGGAGGCCACAAGGATGCTCCAAGGGCTGGAGCAGCTCTGCTGTGAGAACAGGCTGAGGGAGCTGGGAGTGCTCAGCTTGGGGAAGAGAAGACTCCAGGGGGACCTTAGAGATGCCCTTCCAGTACCTGAAGGGATCCTACAGGAAGGCTGCAGAGGGACTTAGAGCTCCCAAACAGAGAGGGACCCGGGGGTGCTGATCGACAGCCAGATGAACATGAGCCAGCAGTGTGCCCAGAGGGCCGAGAAGGCCAGTGGCATCCTGGCCTGCATTAGGAACAGTGTGGCCAGCAGGAGCAGGGAAGTCATTGTGCCCCTGTACTCTGCTTTGGTTAGGCCACACCTGGAGTCCTGTGTCCAGTTCTGGGCCCCTCAGTTTGAGTAGGACAACGAGACACTTGAAGGTGTCCAGAGAAGGGCAAGAAAGCTGGGGAGGGGTCTGGAGCACAGCCCTGTGAGGAGAGGCTGAGGGAGTTGGGGTTGCTTAGCCTGCAGAAGAGGAGGCTCAGGGGCAACCTCATTGCTCTCTACAACTACCTGAAGGGAGGTTGTAGCCAGGAAGGGGTTGGTCTCTTCTCCCAGGCAAGCAGCACCAGAACAAGAGGACACAGTCTCAAGCTGTGCCAGGGGAGGTTTAGGCTGGAGGTGAGAAGAAAGTTCTTCCCAGAAAGAGTAATTGGCCATTGGAATGTGCTGCCCAGGGAGGTGGTGGAGTCCCCATCCCTGGAGGTGTTCAAGAGGGGACTGGATGTGGCACTTGGTGCCATGGTCTAGTCATGAGGTCTGTGGTGCCAGGTTGGACTCGATGATCTCTGAGGTCTCTTCCAACCTTAGCGATACTGTGAGACTGTGAGACTGCGATACTGTGACTTTGCATAAGGATGTCTGGAGACAGGACAAGGGGGAATGGCAGAGTAGGGATACACAGGATCTTAGGACAAAGTGTTTCAGTGTGAGGGTGGTGAGATTAAGGAATAGATTGCCCAGGGAGGCTGTGGATGCTTCCTCCCTGTAGGTGTTCAAGGCCAGACTGGATGGGGCCTTGAGCAACCTGGGCTCGCTGAGAAGCATCCCTGCCCATGGCAGGGAGGTCAGGGATGATCTCTAAGCTCCCTTCCAATCAAAGCCATCCCAGGGTTCTGTACTGACTTACAATGGTGGCTCACAGCTGTGGCCCTGGGTTACTACAAATTATGTGAAAGGAAGCATGGCATAAGGTTATTTTAAGTAGCTAACCATGCAGTGTGAGGTCTTAGCTCCATTTGAAGCCTTGGGGCTTATTCAGATTTCCAAGAAATCTTCCCATGCAGCATGATTTGATTAAAACAGCAACCCCAAGCAAAGCAGCAAACCAGCATGAGCTGGCTCTGGGAAATAGCAGTACCAGGAAATTCATCACAGAACAAGAGCAAATGGCCTCATTTGACTTCCCTCCAAGGGTGGCCAGGAAATTGGTGCAAGAGGCTGGGGAGGGGTCTGGAGCACAGCCCTGTGAGGAGAGGCTGAGGGAGCTGGGGTTGCTTAGCCTGCAGAAAAGGAGGCTCAGGGGAGACCTTCTTGCTCTCTCCAACTGCCTGAAGGGAGTTTGTAGCCAGGTGGGGGTTGGCCTCTTCACAGTATCACCAAGGTTGGAAGAGACCTCAAAGATCATCAAGTCCAACCTCTCCCAGGCAAGCAGCACCAGAACAAGAGGACACAGTCTTGAGCTGTGCCAGGGGAGGTTTAGGCTGGAGGTGAGGAGAAAGTTCTTCCCAGCAAGAGAGATTGGCCTTTGGGATGTGCTGCCCAGGGAGGTGGTGGAGTCACCCTCCCTGGAGCTGTCCAAAAAAGGCTTGGATGTGGCACTTGGAGCCATGGTTTAGCTGTCAGGAGGTGTTAGGTATTAGGTTATAGGTTGGACTGGATGATCTCTGAGGTGTTTTCCAACCTGGTTGATTCTATGATTCTATGGAATCAGTTCTGTAACTCCATGAATATTGGCTCAGCCACCTGCATGTTCAGCCCTGGCAGCAGCCAGGATCCATCTGTGGCTGGTTCCAACTTCCCTGACAGAGGAGACAGGGAGAGGACAGGGAATGCTCCAGCCCCTTCCCCTTCTCCTCTCTTTCTGTTAATTAATCTAGTTGATCAGGAGCTGATTAAAGCAGCAATGGCAAAAGAAAATGGTAAGAAGAATAAAATAGTACAATGAATAATATTCTTTTCCCCTTCACACCTCATGAGCTGGCTCCATTTGGCCTTTTTGTCTCTGCTGAAGTGAATCACACTCCCAGCCATGAGAGTCTCAAGAGATAGGGACCAAAGTGAAGAAGCAAAGTGAGAAGCTCACAGGAGCCAGCAGTGAGCACTTGCAGCCCAGAAAACAAATCCCATCCTGGGCTGCAGCAAGAGAAGCAAAGCCAGCAGGGCCAGGGAGGGGATTCTCCCCTCTGCTCCACTCTGCTGAGACCACAGCTGGAGCATTGCATCCAGTTCTGGAGCCTCTGTGCCAGGAAGGATCTGGAGGTGCTGGAAGGTGTCCAGAGAAGGGCCACGAGGATGAGCAGAGGGCTGGAGCTGCTGTGCTGTGAGGACAGACTGAAGGAGTTGGGGCTGTTCAGTCTGGAGAGGAGAAGTTTCCCAGGAGACCTAATTGTGGCCTTCCAGGATCTGAAGGGGGCTCCAAGAAAGCTGAGGAGGGACTTTTGAGGGTGTCAGGGAGTGAGAGGACCGGGGGGATGGAGCAATACCAGAAATGAGTAGATTGAGATTGGATGTGAGGAAGAAGTTGTTCCCCAGGAGGGTGGTGAGAGCCTGGCACAGGCTGCCCAGGGAGGTGGTGGAAGCCTCCTGCCTGGAGGTGTTTGCAGCCAGGCTGGATGTGGCTGTGAGCAACCTGCTGCAGTGTGAGGTGTCCCTGGCCATGGCAGGGGTCTTGAAACTGGCTGAGCCTTGAGCTCCCTTCCAACCCTGACAGTTCTGTGATTGTGTGAAGGAAGAAAGGAGGATCCTGCTGCAGTTCAGAGGCTTTGCAATCAAACCAAACAGGACATTTCTTTCTCTGTGCTTGAGCTTCTGCAGCCTTTGGAGGTCTCCCTTGCAAAGCGTGTGGGGGGGTCTGGGGAACATCAGCAGCTCTCAATAAAATGCATGACCTGATTATTTATTTATATATATATATATATATATTTGGGGGGGGGGGATGGGGTGTGTGCTGGTTGTCCCAGAGTTAAATGAATCCTTAAGGAGAACTTAGCCTTCAGCAAATCCATGCAGGACACATTCCAGTAATGCCAGGCAGGCACAACTCTGTGCTGAGCTCAGCATCTGGCAAATCTACACAGCAGGTTTTTCCTCACTCCAGTTTAGACCTCTGACTGTGAAAAGAAGGGGCTCAAGGCTCTTCAGTATCTTCATCAGTGCTACAGACACTGAGATTGAGGGCACCCTCTGCAAGTCTGCAGATGATACCAAGTTAAGTGCTGCTCTTGGTAAGTCTGAAGGACAGGATGGCGTCCAGAGGGAACTGGACAGGCTGCAGAGGTGGCTGAGGAGAATCTCATGAGGTTCAATAAGGCAAAGTGAGGTCCTGCACGTAGGTTGGGGCAACCCTCAATATCAGTCCAGGCTGGGGGGATGATGAGATTGAGAGCAGCCCTGCAGAAAGGGACTTGGAGTTGCTGGTGGACAATGAAGCAGCAATGGGCACTGGCAGCCCCGAAGGCCAAAAGCAGCCTGGGCTGCATCAAAAGCAGCATGGCCAGAGCTCTGCTCTGGGGAGACCTCACCTGCAGTGCTGTGCCCAGGTACAGGGCCCCCAGCACGAGAGAGACATGGACCTGATAGGACAGGTCCAGAGGGCACCATGAACTTGATCAGAGGGCTGGAGCACCTCTCCTATGGGCACAGGCTGAGAGAGTTGGGTCTGTTCAGTCTGGAGAAGAGAAGGCTCTGGGGAGACCTTACAGTACCTGAAGGGGACCTCCAGGCAGGCTGGGGAGGGACTGTTCAGAAAGGTTTGTGGGGGTAGGACAAGGGCCAGTGGTTTGAAACTGAAGCAGGGCAGATTTAGGTTGGACATCAGGAGGAAGCTCTGCACAGTGAGGTTGGTGAGAGACTGGAACAGGTTGCCCAAAGTGGTGGTGCAGGTCCCATCCCTGGAAACATTGAAGATCAGACTTGCTGTGGCCCTGGGCAGCCTGATTTAGTTGGAGGTGCCCCTCCTGCCTGCAGGGGAGTTGGACAAGAAGACTTTGGAGGGTTTCTCCCAGCCCAGTGCATTCTGTGGCTGTGATTTTGCTGAGGATTGCGGTCCCAGAGGCTCTGTGCACCTGTCCACAGCCATGCACAAATCCTGCCTCCCATGGTGCGAATGGATGTTTCCAGCTACCAACCAGTGGCTATTCCCATAAGTGATTCCCAGCACTCTTTCAAAGAGCACAGGGAGATGTAGGCAAGCATGCTTTGCAGCCTGACATTTAGGAGGCTGCCTTTAGCCTTCAATTCTCCCGGCAGAGATCGTTAAGGGGATAGTTAATTCATTAGGTGCACAAATACTTCGGGTAATTAGGAGGCCAAAGCAAACCATTCACACTTCACCTGGTGAAATCTACCCCGGGACAGCCTAAAGAGAGAACTCCCTTGAAGGTAGAGAGGCCAGAGAGAGAGAAGGCGTCACAAAGGAAAACAAAGGAAAGGAAGTACTTCATTAAACTCATGGTTAAGCGATCTGCCCTGAGCTGCTCACTCGACCTAAAGTCCTGACAGTAATCGGAGACGGTAAGAAAGGGCTGACAGAGTACTATGGGATGCTCCACTTGAACAGACAAATACACTGACACTGAGAACCAGAAGCCCAACAGCCGAGGTCCCAAAGAAGAAAGCGGTGCTTACGCGGCTATGGAGATGTTGGCTGCAGACATGGGGCTGACTTCTGCCACTTCCTTGGCCTTCTGCAGGGCGAGCTTTTGATTGGTGGCTTCCTCCATCTCCTCCTCATCCTGGTGCAGAAAAATCGAGAGAAATTAGGGCATGCATCGGGTCCTGGCACTAAGCAGAGGTCCCCAAGGCATGAGTCATCCGAGACTGCCACCGCCGGGCTGTCGGAACGGGGCAAAGTCAGTACAACAAAGCAGACTTTCACAGCTTCTTGCAAGGAGCCCTGGACAGGGCCTTGATGGTAACAGCAGCTGGGCAACAGGAGCTTGAGAATTGTGTCTTTACCAATCCTTTTACACCTCCCTCTCAAAGCTTTCTTACCTCTTCAGGGTCTCCTCTTACCGCTCAGTGTTTGGGTAGGAGGCTCCGGCACAGACCTGACCACAAGTGTGACGTTGTTGGGGTGAGGTGAGCCTCATTTATCTCAGAGCTGCCTGGGTTAAAACACTCTGAAGCCCACAGCTTACTGAAATGTGTGAGACACACACCTGAGCCCTTCATGAGCACCAGTGTGGCTTTTCTGAACCAGTAAGTGCGGTGCAGTGGACACGCTGGATGGAAGGGATCCATCCAGAGGGACCTGGACAGGCTGGAGAGGTGGGCACAAGCCAACCTCAGGAGCTTCAACAAGACCAAGGGCAGGGTCCTGCAGCTGGGTCGAGGCAATCCCAGGCACAAATCCAGGCTGGGCAGGGACTGGCAGGAGAGCAGCCCTGAGGAGAGAGACTTGGGGGTGCTGGGGGAGGAGAAGCTCAACAGGAGCTCTCAGTGTGCACTTGCAGCCCGGAAAGCCAATCAGAGCCTGGGCTGCATCAGGAGAAGTGTGGCCAGCAGGGCAAGGGAGGGGATTCTCCCCCTCTGCTCAGCTCTGCTGAGACCCCACCTGGAGTACTGCCTCCAGTTCTGGAGCCCCTATGCCAAGAGGGATCTGGAGGTGCTGGAAGGTGTCCAGAGAAGGGCCACGAGGAGGAGCAGAGGGCTGGAGCACCTCTCCTGTGAGGACAGACTGAAGGAGTTGGGGCTGTTCAGGCTGGAGAAGAGAAGGCTCCGAGGTGACCTCATTGTGGCCTTCCAGTATCTGAAGGGGGCTACAGGAAGGCTGGGGAGGGACTTCTCAGGATCTCAGGTAGTGATAGGACTAGGGGGAATGGAATGAAGCTGGAGATGGGGAGATTCAGGCTAGATGTGAGGAAGAAGTTCTTCACCATGAGTGGTGAAGCCCTGGAATGGGTTGTCCAGGGAGGTGGTTGGGGCCTCGTGCCTGGAGGTGTTTAAGCCCAGGCTGGATGGGGCTCTGGGCAGCCTGATCTAGTGTGGGGTGTCCCTGCCCATGGCAGGGGGTTGGAACTAGCTGATCCTTGTGGTCCCTTCCAACCCTGACTGATTCTATGATTCTATGATTCTAAGTCCAGGAAACAGCACTGGACTGGTCCTGCCCACACTGCTTTTACCCCAGGTATTTCCATGTCATTGTGGACACAGAGAGTGAAAAGAAATGGGGACTTGTATCAAAGTGTGGTGTGTGGGCTCATCTGTGGGGCCCAGAGATGGCTGTGTTCATGCTTTCTGCCCACCTCCCACATCATGAGGATTTTTAACCTCTCTTGGCACTGCAAGATCCCACAGAGGACAGCCGGGACTTGTTTCCTCCTGCCTGGTGCAATGACAAGAGGAACACTGCTCAGATTCAGGCTGCAGGACCCAACCCGAACGATGCTGTGGCCTTAGGCAATCACAGAGTCACAAAAGTTGGAAAAGATCTCCAAGATCATCAAGACCACCCATTAACCCAGCACTGCCAGGTCACCACCAAACCATGTCCCTCCAGGTGGTGGATGCTTCCAGGGGTGGTGACTCCCCCACTTCCCTGGGCAGCCTGTTTCAATACTTTATCACTCTCCCAGTGAAGAAGTTTTTGCCTAATACCCAACCTAAGTCTCTCCTGGTGCAACTTGAGGTCATTTCTACTCATCCTGCTCCTCGTTCCTTGGGAGAAGAGACTAACTTCCACCTTGCTCCAACCTCCTTTCAGCGAGTTGTAGAGAGCCAGAAGGTCTCCCCCCAGCCTCCTTTTCTCCAGGCTGAGCACCCCCAGTTCCCTCAGCTGCTCCTCAGACCCTTCACCAGCATCATACATAGAATCATAGAGTCAACCAGGTGGGAAAAGACCTCAGAGATCATCAAGTCCAACCTGTCACCCAACACCTCCTGACAACTAAACCATGGCTCCAAGGGCCTCATCCAAGCCCTTTTTGAACACCTCCAGGGATGGTGACTCCACCACCTCCCTGGGCAGCACATCCCAACGGCCAATCTCTCTTGCTGGGAAGAACTTTCTCCTCACCTCCAGCCTGAACTTCCCCTGGTAGTTTTAGGCTATGCCTTTCAAATGTTCCACAGATCTTGAGCAGGAAAGTAGCACAATGCAAACAAATCACTGCTGGGTGTGAAAAGGAAAACACAGCTAATTCCAAACAATCCCATTGGAGAGAGATCTGCCATAAGATTTAGTTCCCAAACCAATTCCTTTCCTTGCTTCTTTGCTCTGGGAGAGATGCTGACTTGCTTCTGCTTGGCTTTGGCTGCATTGTTTTGGCTAAGTCTAACTCCTCTGCTCCTTTCTCTTCTCCTTTTTGTACAGGAGGGTAAGGGGGAGGCAGAGAGGGAGAAGCTAGTAGCTTCCCTTGGTCTTTGACCAGGGGGATTCTTGTGCTGTCTATTAACTGTTTTAAATCCTGTATATTTTGTACATAGTCATCACATTCCATTGTGGATTGCAGTTCTGCTTGTAAATACAGCTTGCACTGGCTTCCAATTGAGGTTGCTTAGCCTGGAGAAGAGGAGGCTCAGGGGAGACCACCTCGCTCTCTCCAACTCCCTGAAGGGAGGTTGGAGCCAGCTGGGGTTGGTCTCTTCTCCCAGGCAAGCAGCACCAGAACAAGAGGACACAGTCTCAAGCTGTGCCAGGAGAAGTTTAGGCTGGAGGTGAGGAAAAAGTTCTTCCCGGAAAGAGAGATTGGCCATTGGGATGTGCTGCCCAGGGAGGTGGTGGAGTCACCATCCCTGGAGGTGTTCAAAAGGGGCTTGGATGAGGCCCTTGGAGTCATGGTTTAGTTGTCAGGAGGTGTTGGGTGGTAGGTTGGACTTGATGATCCCTGAGGTCTTTTCCCACCTTATTGGTTCTATGATTTCATGCTCTCCAGCAGCTCAATGTCTTTTCTGTAGTGAGGGGTTCATCTTCAGTGGTCACCTAGGTTAAGCTTCCTTTGAAATCCCTCTCCAGTCAGGGCAGGCCACGCTCAGCCCCTCCGGTGGCCACGTCAGCACCACACGTTCTGAGGGGGTAGCAAGACAAGGGCAGGCACAGGCTCTTGTGTCAGACCTCTGCTCTTCAGAGGTGATGCTTTGAAACAGTTATGCTTACAGTAATGAGAGCAGACAGCAAGACATCTGGCTTTGAAATAGGAAGTCACAGAGCTTGACCCATCCTGATCACCACACATGTAAACACTTCCCTGCTCTGGCTTGGGTGTTATTTGCTCAAACTGAGCTCATCTTGAAACCCTTTCCCTTTTCTCCTTTAGAAGAAGAAAGAAACAACAGGAAATGAATGAGGATTAAAAACTGCTGCCTTTAAAGTTGCACATCCTTTCCTTTCCTTTCCTTTCCTTTCCTTTCCTTTCCTTTCCTTTCCTTTCCTTTCCTTTCCTTTCCTTTCCTTTCCTTTCCTTTCCTTTCCTTTCCTTTCCTTTCCTTTCCTTTCCTTTCCTTTCCTTTCCTTTCCTTTCCTTTCCTTTCCTTTCCTTTCCTTTCCTTTCCTTTCCTTTCCTTTCCTTTCCTTTCCTTTCCTTTCCTTTCCTTTCCTTTCCTTTCCTTTCCTTTCCCTTTCCCTTTCCCTTTCCCTTTCCCTTTCCCTTTCCCTTTCCCGATATTAGGCAGATCTGTACCAAGTGAACTCTTACTGTAGTGCAGAAAGAACCTGAGCCAGGTCATGCAAACAAAGCCCTGCTGGAGGTTTCATGCAAAGTCAACACTTGGCAACTGCCGACTTCCAGTGCATCTATTGATGGGTTCGAAGCTGTTTGTAAACCCAGAGGATCTGCAGACGGTGGATCCTCTGAGGAATTAAGCTGCCAAATAAGAAGGTGTTTAAGTTTTCCCTGTCATCCCGCAGGTATCTTCGAGTTGTTTTTCTTCTTCCGAGGGCTCTCCAGCAGTGTTCAAATCACACTCATTCAAAGCTGCTTGATTTTTGCCTTCTGTGCACCTAAAGCACCAGGTGCAGCTTTTATTCTCTCTTTAAGCTGTGTAGCTTCAACTCCATTCTCCTCGGCGCATCAGCAATTCTGCCGCCTTCAATAGCCCGAAGCAACAGCAGAAAATAGCCATTGTCATTACAAAGGCAGCCGTTCCCACCTCACAACAACGTGCTCTTCAGCAGGTGAATGCTTAATGGGCTTTCTGTAGCTCCTTCCACCTGAAGCTCGCAGATCACTACAAAAACGAGTTCATTTTTTTGCCTGCTACTTACACTGCCAGGTCCTCCTGGGACACACAGCCTCATCTTGTTCTGCTGGAAGCCTGCAGTGCTGTGATGGTGCGAGGCTGAAGCCAGCTCTGGGCTGGGATGGCAACAGCTATCCATCCATCCATCCATCCATCCATCCATCCATCCATCCATCCATCCATCCACCCACCTGCCCATGCATCCATCCTCCTGTCCATCCACCCATCCATCCATGCATCATCCACCTGCCCATGCATCCATCCACTCATACATACATCACCCATTCATCTACCCATCCATCCACCAGCCCACCCATCCCATCCACCATCCACACACACCCATCCATCCACTCATCCACCATTCATCCACACATAGCCATCCACCCACACTCATTCATCCATCCATCCACTCATCCACACCCACCCATCCATCCACCATCCAGCCACTCATCCACCATTCATCCATCCACACTCATCCACCCACCCACACCTATCCATCCATCCATCCCCATCCATCCATCCATCCATCCATCCATCCATCCATCATCCACCCATCCATCCACACCCACCCATCCTTCCACCATCCATCATCCATCCACCATCCATTCACACCCATCCACCCATCCATCTATCCATCTACACACACCCACCCACCATACATCCACACACCCCCATCCACCCACACCCGCCTATCCATCCATCTACCAACCCATCCACACCCACCCATCCATCCACCATCCATCCACACCCACCCACCCATCATCCATCCACACCCACCCATCCTTTCACCATCCATCCACACCCACCCATCCATCCACCATCCATCCACACCCACCCATCCTTTCACCATCCATCCACACCCACCCATCCATCCACCATCCATCCACACCCACCCATCCTTCCACCATCCATCCACACCCACCCATCCATCCACCATCCATCCACACCCACCCACCCACCCATCCACCCACCATTCATCCACACACCCCCATCCACCCACACCCACCCATCCATCCACCATCCATCCACACCCACCCACCCATCCACCCACCATTCATCCACACACCCCCATCCACCCACACCCACCCATCCATCCACCATCCATCCACACCCACCCATCCTTCCACCATCCATCCACACCCACCCACCCATCCACCCACCATTCATCCACACACCCCCATCCACCCACACCCACCCATCCATCCACCATCCATCCACACCCACCCACCCACCCACACCCACCCATCCATCCACCATCCATCCACACCCACCCACCCATCCATCATCCACCCACACCCACCCATCCTTTCACCATCCATCCACACCCACCCATCCATCCACCATCCATCCACACCCACCCATCCTTCCACCATCCATCCACACCCACCCATCCATCCACCATCCATCCACACCCACCCATCCTTCCACCATCCATCCACACCCACCCATCCTTCCACCATCCATCCACACCCACCCACCCATCCATCCACCATCCATCCACACCCACCCATCCATCCACCATCCATCCACACCCACCCATCCTTCCACCATCCATCCACACCCACCCATACTTCCACCATCCATCAACACCCACCCACCCATCCACCCACCATTCATCCACACACCCCATCCACCCACACCCACCCATCCATCCACCATCCATCCACACCCACCCATCCTTCCACCATCCATCCACACCCACCCATCCTTCCACCATCCATCCACACCCACCCATCCTTCCACCATCCATCCACACCCACCCACCCATCCATCATCCACCCACACCCACCCATCCTTTCACCATCCATCCACACCCACCCACCCATCCATCCACCATCCATCCACACCCACCCATCCATCCACCATCCATCCACACCCACCCATCCTTCCACCATCCATCCACACCCACCCACCCATCCATCCACCATCCATCCACACCCACCCATCCATCCACCATCCATCCACACCCACCCATCCTTCCACCATCCATCCACACCCACCCATACTTCCACCATCCATCAACACCCACCCACCCATCCACCCACCATTCATCCACACACCCCCATCCACCCACACCCACCCATCCTTCCACCATCCATCCACACCCACCCATCCATCCACCATCCATCCACACCCACCCATCCTTCCACCATCCATCCACACCCACCCATCCTTCCACCATCCATCCACACCCACCCACCCATCCATCCACCATCCATCCACACCCACCCATCCATCCACCATCCATCCACACCCACCCATCCTTCCACCATCCATCCACACCCACCCATACTTCCACCATCCATCCACACCCACCCACCCATCCACCCACCATTCATCCACACACCCCCATCCACCCACACCCACCCATCCATCCACCATCCATCCACACCCACCCATCCTTCCACCATCCATCCACACCCACCCATCCTTCCACCATCCATCCACACCCACCCATCCTTCCACCATCCATCCACACCCACCCACCCATCCATCATCCACCCACACCCACCCATCCTTTCACCATCCATCCACACCCACCCACCCATCCATCCACCATCCATCCACACCCACCCATCCTTCCACCATCCATCCACACCCACCCACCCATCCACCCACCATTCATCCACACACCCCCATCCACCCACACCCACCCATCCATCCACCATCCATCCACACCCACCCATCCTTCCACCATCCATCCACACCCACCCATCCTTCCACCATCCATCCACACCCACCCACCCATCCATCATCCATCCACACCCACCCATCCTTTCACCATCCATCCACACCCACCCACCCATCCATCCACCATCCATCCACACCCACCCACCCATCCATCATCCACCCACACCCACCCATCCTTTCACCATCCATCCACACCCACCCACCCATCCATCCACCATCCATCCACACCCACCCATCCTTCCACCATCCATCCACACCCACCCCATCCTTCCACCATCCATCAACACCCACCCACCCATCCACCCACCATTCATCCACACACCCCCATCCACCCACACCCACCCATCCATCCACCATCCATTCACACCCACCCACCCATCCATCATCCACCCACACCCACCCATCCTTCCACCATCCATCCACACCCACCCATCCCATCCACACCACCATCCATCCACCATTCACCCCCATCCACCCACACCCACCCATCCATCCACCATCCATCCACACCCACCCACCCATCATCCATCCACACCCACCCATCCAGCATCCAGCCACCCACACCCCATCCCTTCCTTCCCCCTCCCATCAGCAGCCCTGCACAGGGCCAGGTGCAGGTCGGGAGCCAGGTGCAGCAGAGGCAGTGCTGGGTGCTGCAGGCCTGCTGGGAACCTTCCTGCCTTTCCAAAGGAGGCAGCTGCACACTGCTGGTGGTTTGCCCACGTGAGGTTCAGCGCTGAGCTCCATCAGTTTCACCGTGTAAATGTCAAGAAAGCCTCCTGGGATCAACTGACTCCCGAGTTACTTAATTCTATCTCCAGGCCATTTCTAGGGGGGGGGGGGGCTGCATGATTGTATTTACTTAGCAATAAATCCCTCATCCTCCAGGTGTGGCATACAATTGAATTGCTTGGAGCTTTCTCCTCTCCTCTTGGAAAGCCCTGGTGGTTTTGAGGGGATCATAAATAACATTACAGAGAGACACACACACACACAAAGAGTTTCTTCAGAAGCTTCCTGATTTGGCAAGGCTGCTGAAGCCATCAATATTTAAATTGGACTTTCTAAGCATCACCAAAGTTGGGATTCTAACCCTCCCAAGTCAGCTGCTGAAATATTCACAAGGAAGCACTGAAAGGATGAAGAAAGAAGCAGGATGAGCCTCATTATCCACGAATTGTGCTGGGCCCGCTCATCTCCCCTCACACATCCGAGGGATGCCCATAAATCTCCTGAGCAGCCTGGGAGGATGGTGCCTCCAGGCTGGAGATTTCTGTAGGCTTTAGAAGGAGCAGAAACAGTTGTAAAGGAGAAGCTTCCCGAGAAAGAACCCCACTGAGATCCATTAGATGCAGCCCTGAGCTGTGTTATGAGAGAGGAGGGCTGCAGAACACGGTCCTGGGGCTCTGAGATCATTTATTATACATCTGAGAGCCACCAGCCTTCTTGAACGGTCTGCGCTGGATAGCAGCTGTCAGGAAGCAAGGGTCCAGCCAAAGCTGGGAGCTGGAACCAGTCAGACAGCTGCACAGCAGCAAAAGAGAGCTTCTGAAGAGAAGCTCAGCTGCAGCAGAGCTGTGGATTTGGACTGGGAACTGTTGGGTTGCTTTGGGCTTCAGCAGCTGGGGAAACGGCTTTTAGCTGGCAGAGGGTGGATTTAGTTTGGGCATAAGGAAGAGTTGGTTTACAATGAGAGTGGTAAAACACTGGAATAGGTTGCTCAGGGATGTGGTAGAGGCCCTATCCCTGGAGAAACTCAAGAGCAGACTTGATGATGTGGTCCTGGGCAGCCTGATCTAGTTGAAGATGTCTCTGCTGACCGCAGGAGGGTTGGACAAGATGACCTTTGAGGATCCCTTCCAAACCGACGCAATCTGCGACTCCGAGTGGGGTGGGAGGCTTCTAGAAATCTCCATCTCCCTGAGATCTGGAGCTACAATGGCCATCCATCCTCTCCTCAGCTCCAAAGAGAGAGTACATCCTCGTTTGGTGCTGCACAAGCACATGGTTAGTGATCTTCTCACCCTGGGAGGATCTCCTTACCCTGGCAGGAGCACATAGGCTAAAGCTTGTGAGGCACAGCTGCTGAGGTGGACACTGTGCTTCCCCTGCCACTGGCAGGTCACTGACTTAGGGTGGTGACAGCAGCACAGCAATGGGGCCTGCAGATCTGTGTCCAAGCTGGAAGAGTGCAAACCAACCCTAATGCTGCCTCCTAACCACAACTGGAGATGCTACAACGAGAAACAAAACGCAGGTGACAGCACAAACACAACCTGCAGCACTGGATGAGGCTCTGGCCAGCCTGACCTAGCGTGAGGTGTCCCTGCCCATGGCGGGGGGGGTGGAACTAGATGATCCTTGTGGTCCCTTCCAACCCTGACTGATTCTATGATCTGTGCAGTATGAGGCTCTAAGTTTGTCACCAGCCTAAATCTGTGCAGAGAGTAAAGTCACATCCCTGCCATTTCCACCTTCTGCCAGGACCTGGCCTTCTGCCTGCACTTGGGTGGGTGCCTCGGGTATCTCTTGCACCTGGTGGAGGCAGGAAGATCAGAACATCCCCACCACAGCCTCTGCAATTTGTCTCCCAGGGAGCTGATTGGAGAATGTGGATTCCTTGGAGAATGTGGATTCCTTGATTCACCTCAAAACTCAGCAAGGTGTGAAACATCAGTGTGAGAGGGCAAAAAGAGGATGCTGATGCCTTGATTCACCCCAAACTCAGCAAGGTGAGAGAGCAAAAGCAGGGATGGTGATGCCTTGATTCACCCCAAACTCAGCAAGGTGAGAGAGCAAAAGCAGGGATGGTGATGCCTTGATTCACCCCAAACTCAGCAAGGAGGGAGAGCAAAAGCAGGGATGGTGATGCCTTGATTCACCCCAAACTCAGCAAGGTGTGAAACATCAGAGTGAGAGAGCAAAAGCAGCAGCACACCACCTGTGTGTTCCCATCTCTAAGCTTCAAGCTTCAGCCAACCCTTCCTAATTGCTTCACCTCTGCTCTTGAGAACAGCAAGTGCTGGGCATGCCTGGGCACCACTAGGCAGCAGCCAGGTGAGCACTGCCCACTGCCCACCCTGTGATCAAACACAACTACAGAACCTGGAACATCTCCCTGAAACAAGCCTGAAACGGAACAAACCTGAACCAGGACCCAGCTCCAGGTCCCCTCCCTGCGAAGCAAACTGGCAAACAGTGACCCCACCAGAACTAGAGGAAATTCCAGAGGGCCTGGGAGGTGCTTTAGATCCAGCAGCTGTGGCCTAAGCTTGAAGGAGCAGAAATCTCACACGTACCTTGGTCAGCTCCTGAGCGTTCGCCAGGTTGTCAACAGCGATAGCCAAGAAGACATTCAGGAGTGTGTCTTGCAGGGAGCAGCTAAGGAAAAGGTCTCCAGACAGTAGAGAGAGTGAAGTGTGCACCTGGAGCACCTCTTCTGTGAGGACAGACTGAAGGAGTTGGGGCTATTCAGTCTGGAGAAGAGAAGGCTCCCAGGTGACCTCATTGTGGCCTTCCAGTATCTGAAGGGGGCTACAGGAAGGCTGGGGAGGGACTGCTCAGGATCTCAGGGAGTGATAGGACTAGGGGGAATGGAATGAAGCTGGAGGTGGGGAGATTCAGGCTGGAGGTGAGGAGGAAGTTCTTCCCCATGAGAGTGGTGAAGCCCTGGAATGGGTTATCCAGGGAGGTGGTTGAGGCCCCATCCCTGGAGGTGTTTAAGCCCAGGCTGGACGAGGCTCTGGCCAGCCTGCTCTAGTGTGGGGTGTCCCTGCCCATGGCAGGGGGTTGGAACTAGCTGATCCTTGTGGTCCCTTCCAACCCATACTGATTCTATGATTCTAAGTGTTCCTCTTCTCTGCCACCACCCCTCCTGCCCTACTTACAGACACAGAATCACAGGGGGTTGGAAGGGACCTCCAGAGATCGAATCCAAACCCCTCTGCCAGAGCAGGGTCGCCTCAGGGCAGGTCACACAGGACCACATCCAGAGGGGGCTTGAAAGTCCTCAGAGAAGGAGACTCCACAACCTCTGTGGGCAGCCTGCTCCAGGGCTCCAGCACCCTCACACCAAAGAAATTTCTCTTCATGTTGAGGAGGAAATTCCTGAGTTCCCATTTTCCTTGTCCACCAGGCACCACTGCAAAGAGCCTGGCACCTTCACCTTGTCCCCCACCCCTCAGATATTTATCAGATCCCCTCTCAACTTTCTCTTCTCCAGACCAAACAGGCGCAGGGCTCTCAGCCCTTTGTCTCTTCTCCCAGGCAAGCAGCACCAGAACAAGAGGGCACAGTCTCAAGCTGTGCCAGGGAAGGTTCAGGCTGGAGGTGAGGAGAAAGGTCTTCCCAGAGAGAGCTGTTGGCCATTGGGATGTGCTGCCCAGGGAGGTGGTGGAGTCCCCATCCCTGGAGGTGTTCAAGAGGGGATTGGATGTGGCACTTGGTCTCATGGTTTAGCAGTCATGAGGTGTTGGGGGACAGGTTGACCTTGATGATCCTTGAGGTGTTACTGATTCTATGATTCACAGGAGAGATGTTCAAAGTCTCTTAATCACCCCTGCAGCTTTCTGTTGCATTCTCTCCAGGAGATGCCTGTCTCTCTTGAACTGGGGAACCCAAAACTGGGCACAGTACTCCAGTGAGCAGCATGCTCTGTCACCTCTGTGTGACAGCTCACCTCCAGAGCTGCTGTGAGGCCAGGCTGAGAGAGTTGGGGTTGCTCAACCTGGAGAAGAGAAAGCTCCAGGGAAACCTTCTGGTGGCCTTGCAGTGCTTCAAGAGGCCAATCAGAAAGGTGGAGACAGACTTTTGAGCAGGGCCTGTTGTGACAGGACAAAGGGGTGATGGTTTGAAACTAAAAGAGGGAGATTCAGACTGGGTGGAAGGAAGAAATATTTCACCCTGGGAGTAATGAAATTCTGTCCCAGGCTGCCCAGAGAGGTGGGAGCTGCCCCATCCCTGGAACCATCCCAGGTGAGGTTGTTTGGGGCTCTGAGCAACCTGCTGTAGATGCAGATGTCCCTGCTGACTGCAGGGGGTAGGAAAAGATGACCTTGAAAAGGTCCCTTGCAACCCAGACCAGTCTGGGATTCCAAGCCTCTGTGAAGTCCCTGTGCTCCAGCAGCCTCCAGGCAGCACATTGGCTGCAGGCAGTGCTGGCTGGGGAGCTGCTGCTCCACGCTGGCAGAGCATCAGGAGACTTTCCTGGGCAGCCAGGGACTCAAGCTGACCCAAATAAGCAGCTCAAAGCCTCTTTGCTTCCCCTCTCAAGAACTTCTACCAAACATAATTCAGCAATGACTTCAGAAACTGACATTGAGGTCTCTAATTCCCAGTGAGAGGAGTGTCTCCAGAGCCTGAATACCCACCAGAACTGGAGCCTCTGATGGGGACAGTGGAGAGCAGGAGCTGGATTGAATCTCTCAGCATCTCTCCTGGCCTGCATCAGGAAGAGTGTGGCCAGCAGGAGCAGGGAAGTCATTGTGCCCTGTGCTCAGCACTGGTTAGGCCACACCTTGAGTCCTGTGTCCAGTTCTGGGCTCCTCAGTTTAAGAAAGATGTTGAGTTGCTGGAAGGTGTCCAGAGAAGGGCAAGAAAGCTGGGGAGGGGTCTGGAGCACAGCCCTGTGAGGAGAGGCTGAGGGAGCTGGGGTTGCTTAACCTGGAGAAGAGGAGGCTCAGGGGAGACCTTCTTGCTCTCTCCAACTCCCTGAAGGGAGATTGCAGCCAGGTGGGGGTTGGTCTCCTCTCCCAGGCAAGCAGCACCAGAGCAAGAGGACACAGTCTCAAGCTGTGCCAGGGGAGGTTTAGGCTGGAGGTGAGGAAGCAATTCTTCCCAGCAAGAGAGATTGGCCATTGGGATGTGCTGCCCAGGGAGGTGGTGGAGTCACCATCCCTGGAGGTGCTTAGGAAGAGCCTGGATGAGGCCCTTGGTGCCATGGTTGAGTTGATCAGATGGTGTTGGGTGTTAGGTTGGACTCGATGATCTCTGAGGTCTTTTCCAACCTGGTTAATTCTGTATTCTTTACTGTGGCATCATGCATCTGCATCCTGGCTGCAGGGCATGGCCCACAGAGCCTCAGGGTTTCCCCAGGCAAAGGCCAGGCTGTCCAACAGTCTCCTCCATGCTATGTAACAGGGAGTGGAGGATTTTATCAGGTGAAGGTGGTTCCTCTGGGAGACACTGAGGTTTGAAGTACGCTGCCCATCAACTGCTCCTGCCTCCGTTCCAGCAGGACAGCAGGGTGTGTGGAGTGGGAGCCCCTCAGTGCCAGTGAGCCCAGCAGACAGAGGACAAGAAGAAGGGAAAGATGATGCTGAAAGGATTTCTCCTTCCCATGCTGGAGCTCTGGAGCTATTCATTTGCAAAGATACTGATTGGGCTTGCACAAATGGGCTGACAGCTGTGGGCTGGGGGTGCAGGCAGGGATGGTGGGGGGCAGGGAGGGACCATGGGTGAAGGCAAGGAGGCTGGGGTGCAGTCAGGGAGATGGGGATGCAGGAGGGATGGTGGGGTGCAGGCAGGGACGTTGAGGTGCAGACAGGGAGGGATGCTGGTGTGTAGGGAGGGATGCCAGAGGTGCAGGAAGAGAGGTTGAGGGTACAGGCAAGGAGATGAGGGTGCAGGCAGGGATGCCGAGGGTGAAGGCAAGGAGCTGAGGATGCAAGCATGAATCATAGAATCAATAAGGTTGGAAAAGACCTCAAGGATCATCAAGTCCAACCTAGCACCCAGCACCTCATGACAACTAAACCATGGCTCCAAGTGCCACATCCAATCCTTTTATGAACACCTCCAGGGATGGGGACTCCACCACCTCCCTGGGCAGCACATCCCAATGGCCAATCTCTCTCTCTGGGAAGAACTTTCTCCTCACCTCCAGCCTAAACTTCCCCTGGCACAGCTTGAGACTGTGTCCTCTTGTTCTGGTGCTGGGTGCCTGGGAGAAGAGACCAACCCCCACCTGGCTGCAACCTCCCTTCAGGGAGTTGTAGAGAGCAAGAAGGTCTCCCCTGAGCCTCCTCTTTTCCAGGCTAAGCAACCTCAGTTGGAAGCCAATGCAAGCTGTATTTACAAGCAGAACTGCAATCTACAATGGAGAGAGGGAAAGGGGGGAGAGAGGGAAAGGGGGGGAGAGAGGGAAGGGGGGAGAGAGGGAAGGGGGGGAGAGAGGGGAAGGGGGGAGAGAGGGAAGGGGGGAGAGAGAGGAAGGGGGAGAGAGGGAAGGGGGAGAGAGGGAAGGGGGGGAGAGGGGAAGGGGGAGAGAGAGGGAAGGGGGAGAGAGGGAAGGGGGAGAGAGGGAAGGGGGAGAGAGAGGGAAGGGGGGAGAGAGGGAAGGGGGGAGAGAGGGAAGGGGGGAGAGAGGGAAGGGGAGAGAGGGAAGGGGGGAGAGAGGGAAGGGGGGGAGAGAGGGAAGGGGGAGAGAGGGAAGGGGGAGAGAGGGAAGGGGGGAGAGAGGGAAGGGAAGGGAAGGGGGAGAGAGGGAAGGGGGGAGAGAGGGAAGGGGGAGAGAGGGAAGGGGGGGAGAGAGGGAAGGGGGGAGAGAGGGAAGGGGGGAGAGAGGGAAGGGGGGAGAGAGGGAAGGGGGGAGAGAGAGGGGGAGAAGGGGGAGAGAGGGAAGGGGGAGAGAGGGAAGGGGGAGAGGGGGGAGAGAGGAAGGGGGGAGAGAGGGAAGGGGGAGAGAGGGAAGGGGGGAGAGAGGGAAGGGGGAGAGAGGAAGGGGGAGAGAGGGAAGGGGGGAGAGAGGGAAGGGGGAGAGAGAGGGAAGGGGGGAGAGAGGGAAGGGGGAGAGAGGGAAGGGGGAGAGAGGGAAGGGGGAGAGAGGGAAGGGGGGAGAGAGGGAAGGGGGAGAGAGGGAAGAGAGAGGGAAGGGGGAGAGAGGGAAGGGGGGGAGAGAGAGGAAGGGGGAGAGAGGGAAGGGGGGAGAGAGGGAAGGGGGAGAGAGGGAAGGGGGGAGAGAGGGAAGGGGGAGAGAGGGAAGGGGGGAGAGAGGGAAGGGGGGAGAGAGGGAAGGGGGGAGAGAGGGGGGAGAGAAGGGGGGGGAGAGAGGGAAGGGGGGGGGGGGAAGAGAGAGGGAAGGGGGGAGAGAGGGAAGGGGGGAGAGAGAGGGAAGGGGAAGGGGGAGAGAGGGAAGGGGGGAGAGAGGGAAGGGGGGAGAGAGGGAAGGGGGGAGAGAGGGAAGGGGGAGAGAGGGAAGGGAAGGGGGGGAGAGAGGGAAGGGGGAGAGAGGGAAGGGGGAGAGAGGGAAGGGGGAGAGAGGGAAGGGGGAGAGAGGGAAGGGGGGAGAGAGGGAAGGGGGAGAGAGGGAGAGAGGGAAGGTGGAAAGGGGGGCAGAGAGGGAAGGGGGAGAGAGGGAAGGGGGAGAGAGGGAAGGGGGAGAGAGGGAAGGGGGAGAGAGGGAAGGGGGAGAGAGGGAAGGGGGAGAGAGGGAAGGGGGAGAGAGGGAAGGGGGAGAGAGGGAAGGGGGAGAGAGGGAAGGGGGAGAGAGGGAAGGGGGAGAGAGGGAAGGGGGAGAGAGGGAAGGGGGAGAGAGGGAAGGGGGAGAGAGGGAAGGGGGAGAGAGGGAAGGGGGAGAGAGGGAAGGGGGAGAGAGGGAGAGAGGGAAGGTGGAAAGGGGGGCAGAGAGGGAAGGTGGAAAGGGGGCAGAGAGGGAAGGTGGAAAGGGGGCAGAGAGGGAAGGTGGAAAGGGGGGCAGAGAGGGAAGGTGGAAAGGGGGGCAGAGAGGGAAGGTGGAAAGGGGGGCAGAGAGGGAAGGTGGAATGGGGGGCAGAGAGGGAAGGTGGAAAGGGGGGAGAGAGGGAGGATGGAAAGGGGGAAGGAAAGGAGGTGGGGAAAGGGGGAAGGAAAGGAGGTGGGGAAAGGGGGGAAGGAAGGGAGGTGGGAAAAGGCAGAAGCCCCCTCTCCCTGCCACGAAGGGAATTTATATCCTCTTCCTCTACAGGGCTGGCTCTCAGCTGCTGCGAGGTTCGGAGCCCGTCTCTCAGCTCTGCTGTCAAGCCTGATTATAGCTTAATCTCATTTCCAAATGCCAGGCCCTGAGGATTCAGAGATCCCCCTCCCTCCCAGCTCTCCACTGACCCAGTTTTCCAGAGCCCAGCGTGCCTGGCAGGGGGCATGTTGTGCGCCACGAGGCAGCTGGCTGCGCGGAGCCGCCGAGGCGGCGCGCTAATGGGATCAGCCCCGCAGAGACGGCCCGGGGTGACAGGCACAGCTCACGCTGCCTGCTCGGCTCTTCCCTGCCTCGGCTCCTCCTGCCAGCCTGGAGAGCTCAGGCAAAGCACAGGGCTGGAGCCCTCCGTGCAGCCCAGGGGGCTCACGTCCCACAGAATCAGCCAGGTTGGAAGAGAGCTCCGAGATCATCAGGTCCAACTGCTCACCCAACCCTAACTCATCAACCAGACCAAGTGCCGCATCCAGCCGGACGTGGCACTCGGTGCCGTGGTCTAGTCATGAGGTCTTGGGTGACAGGTTGGACTTGATGATCTTGGAGGTCTCTTTCAACCTTGGTGATACTGTGATACCTCCAGGGACGCTGACCCCACCACCTCCCTGGGCAGCACATTGCAATGGCCAATCTCTCTCTGGGAAGAACTTCCTCCTAACATCCAGCTTAAACCTCCCCTGGCACAGCTTGAGACTGTGTCCTCTTGTTCTGGTGCCGCTTGCCTGGGAGAAGAGACCAACCCCGACCTGGCTGCAGCCTCCCTTCAGGTAGTCATAGAGAGCAAGAAGGTCACCTCTGAGCCTCCCCTTTTCCAGTCTCATCTGTGTGGTGTGGAGGGAAGGGATGGCATTCAGGGGGACTTGGGCAGGTTGAGAGCTGGGCCCAAGCCAATCTCATGAAGCTGAGCAAGGCCAAGTGCAAGGTGCTGCAGCCAGCAGGCAGTGGGCAAGGATACAGTTTCCAAACAGGGTGAGGACGATGAAGTAAATGGAGGAGAACATCCCCGAGTGGACTCCCCCTGCGACTCGATGCCGTGGTACATCACCGCGTTCCAGTCCTCCCCCGTCAGGATCTGCACAGGGAAAGGCAAAAGACAGCAAGAGTGACTCAAAGGAAAGGCAAAGCAGGATCACAGGATCTAAGAGCTCTCTTGGTTGGGAAAGGCCTTTAAGATCATCACTCCAATTGTGAAAGCCAGCACCGCCAGGTCACCACCAAACCACGGCCCTCGGGCTGCAGCAGGAGAAGTGTGGCCAGCAGAGCCAGGGAGGGGATTCTCCCCTCTGCTCAGCCCTGCTGAGACCCCACCTGGAGTACTGCCTCCAGTTCTGGAGACCCTATTCCAAGAGGGATCTGGAGGGGCTGGAAGGTGTCCAGAGAAGGGCCAGGAGGAGGAGCAGAGGGCTGGAGCACCTCTCCTGTGAGGACAGACTGAAGGAGTTGGGGCTGTTCAGGCTGGAGAAGGCTCCGAGGTGACCTCATTGTGGCCTTCCAGTATCTGAAGGGGGCTACAGGAAGGCTGGGGAGGGACTGCTCAGGCTCTCAGGTAGTGATAGGACTAAGGGGAATGGAATGAAGCTGGAGGTGGGGAGATTCAGGCTGGAGGTGAGGAGGAAGTTCTTCCCCATGAGAGTGGTGAAGCCCTGGAATGGGTTGTGCAGGGAGGTGGTTGAGGCCCCGTTCCTGGAGGTGTTTAAGCCCAGGCTGGATGAGGCTCTGGGCAGCCTGATCTAGTGTGGGGTGTCCCTGCCCATGGCAGGGGGCTGGACCTAGCTGATCCTTGTGGTCCCTTCCAACCCTGACTGATTCTTTGATTCTATGATACTATGATCTGCACAGCTTGGCAACCCTCCAGGGATGGGGACTACATCACTGCCCTGGGCAAGGCCTAGGGCAGATAGGCAGCTTGGTGCAGTCAGGACTGGGCTCTGGGGTGAAATGGGTGTGCACAGCAGTGTTGCAGGTTGTAGTGTTGGACATCAACCCTCCAGCACTGGACAGGCTCTCCCCAGGCTGGATGCAGCTTTGTCTTCTGGTGCCAAGGAGGTGTGGGAGGACTGCTGAACCATTCCTGTCCCACCTTGGTGATGTGCCTACTGCCCACCTCTGACCATAGCCTCTCAACCAAACAACAAAAGAAAGGCCAAAGCATGATCCTGTTCAGCCTGCAGAGACCTTAGAGCAGCCTTCCAGTACCTGACAGGGGCTACAGGAGAGCTGGAGAGGGACTTTTGGTGAGGGCTGGGAGTGATAGGACGAGGGGCAATGGACTGCTGGAGGTGATTGTGAATTCCAGCCTGATTGACAGGTGCTGATGGAGAGAAAATGTCTTGCTGCAGGGATAGAATAGAATAGAATAGAATAGAATAGAATAGAATAGAATAGAATAGAATAGAATAGAATAGAATTAGAATAGAATTAGAATAAAGCAGGTTGGAAGATACCTTCAAGATCATCAAGTCCAACCTATCACCCAACACCATCTGATCAACTAAACCATGGCACCAAGTGCCTCAGCCAGGGTCCTCTTAAACACCTCCAGGGATGGTGACTCCACCACCTCCCTGGGCAGCACATCCCAATGGCCAACCTCTCTTTCTGTGTAGAACTTTCTCCTCACCTCCAGCCTAAACCTCCCCTGGTACAGCTTGAGACTGTGTCCTCTTGTTCTGCTGCTGCTTGCCTGGGAGAAGAGACCAACCCCCACCTGGCTACAACCTCCTTCAGGGAGTTGGAGAGAGCAAGAAGGTCTCCCCTCAGCCTCCTCTTCTCCAGGCTAAGCAACCCCAGCTCCCTCAGCCTCTCCTCACAGGGCTGTGCTCCAGACCCCTCCCCAGCTTTCTTGCCCTTCTCTGGACACCTTCCAGCAACTCAACATCTTTCCGTAACTGAGGGGCCCAGAACTGGTTGGTGCTGATGACAGCAATACAATACAATACAATACAATACAATACAATACAATACAATACAATACACCAGGTTGGACAAGACCTTCAAGATCATCGCATCCAACCCATCAACCAATCCAACCCACTCAGACAACTAGATCATGGCACCAAGCACCCCACCAAGTCTCCTCCTGAACACCTCCAATGATGGTGACTCCACCACCTCCCTGGGCAGCACATCCCAATGGGCAATCTCTCTCTGTATAGAACTTCTTCCTAACATCCAGTCAAAACTTCCCCCAGCACAGCTTAAGACTGTGCCCTCTTGTTCTGCTGCTGCTGGCTGCCTGGGAGAAGAGACCAACCCCCAGCTGTCCACAACCTCCCTTCAGGTAGTTGTAGAGAGCAATAAGGTCGCCCCTGAGTCTCCTCTTCTCCAGGCTAAGCAACCCCAGCTCCCTCAGCCTCCCTTCATGGGGCTTGTGTTCCAAACCCCTCACCAACCTTGTTTCCCTTCTCTGGACACGTTCCAGCAAGTCAACCTCCTTCCTAATCTGAGGGGCAATATGCTAAGAGCAGGTCTAGACACAAGGACAGACAGACTTGTTCCCTAAATGCAGAACCTGGTCTCAGATAACTCAGAGGTGAGAGTTCAGACCCCAGTCCCAACTCACATCGTTGGAGTTGCTCTGGATTTACACCAGAGAGTACAAAGCAGGGCGCTGGGCTTGCAGCTCTGCCACTCAGTTCTGCACAGCCCTGCTCACAAACCTGCATCCACAATCATTGCCATGCATCCACAATCACTGCCATGCATTCACACCTCTTCCTGCTTCCTGGGAATAACCAGAGAGGGATTTGTGCTCACCCCAAACCCTGGGGGGAAGGGAAGCCCGTGGGAAGAGCTCCGTGCCCTGCAGGAGAGCGGAGGTCGCAGGCATCGGGAGCTACAGGCTGCACTCCAGGGGGTTGGGGTCTGGCTGCCCAAATCCAACTGGATGATTTGGGAAGTGGAACAAAAACTTGAAGGACAAAACCCCCCACACGGCTGTTTTATGGACCCTTTGCAAAGAGATAAACAGTCCAAGCCCAGCAGCCTGCCTGGGCAGAGCTGAGGACACTCTAAGGCCCTGGCAAGAGGACAGACTCTTTGACCTGGTGTCCTTCCCACTCTTTGCTGTCCCCCTGGAGAAACGACTTCAGCAACGAGGTAGCAGCCCTCAAGAAGCAGAGCACAGGCAGTAAATCACTCTTCCTGTTCTATAAAGTCTCTCTTTGTGGATGCTGCAAGAGCTTCTTGCTCCAGGAGAGAGAAGGACAACACTGCAGGGGGAGGGGGACAGGCAATGAGGACTCTGGAGCAAGGTGAAGCCCAAACATTTTGGATTTCCCTGGGTCCCAAACTGCTTTGGTCTGCTCCAGAGGAACATCTTGTCCAGTGCAGCTCTGCGTTTAGTAACAGCTGAGGAGGTGATGGACTGAGAGCAGCCATCAAGAGCTGTTGTGAAATCTGAATGGCCTAACGAGCACATTAGAGGTGGGAGACTCTCAGGAGAGGTGGAACAGAACCACACTGTTCCCAGGGGCTGTCCTCAAAGCCAGAGGTCTCCCTGGAGAACAACCTGAGGGAATGCAAAAGCACAGCAGTTCAGGGTCACAGCTGACAGGAAGGTCAGTGAGGGCAGCACTTGGGCATCAAACAAAGCCTGGAGAAGAGAAGGCTCCAGGGAGACCTTAGAGCAACATCTCAGTGTCTGAAAGGGGTCTGCAGGCAGGCTGGGGAGGGACTGGGTAGAAGGGCCTGTGGTGAGAGGATGAGGGGCAATGGTTTGAAACTGGAGCAGGGCAGAGTTGGGCTGGACATCAGGAGGAAGTTCTGCACAGTGAGGGTGATGAAATACTGCAACAGGCTGCTGAGGAACATGGTTGGGGCCACATCCCTGGAGACATGAGCCTGCAGTGTGCCCAGGGGGCCAAGAAGGCCAGTGGCATCCTGGCCTGCATCAGGAAGAGTGTGGCCAGCAGGAGCAGGGAAGTCATTGTGCCCTGTGCTCAGCACTGCTCAGGCCACACCTTGAGTCCTGTGTCCAGTTCTGGGCTCCTCAGGTTAGGAAAGATGTTGAGTTGCTGGAAGGTGTCCAGAGAAGGGCAAGAAAGCTGGGGAGGGTCTGGAGCACAGCCCTGTGAGGAGAGGCTGAGGGAGCTGGGGTTGCTTAGCCTGGAGAAGAGGAGGCTCAGGGAGACCTTCTTGCTCTCTCCAACTCCCTGAAGGGAGGTTGCAGCCAGGAAGGGGTTGGTCTCTTCTCCCAGGCAAGCAGCACCAGAACAAGGGGACACAGTCTCAAGCTGTGCCAGGGGAGGTTTAGACTGTATGGTGGGAAGAAATTCTTCATAGAGAGAGATTGGCCATTGGAATGTGCTGCCCAGGGAGGTGGTGGAGTCACCGTCACTGGAGGTGTTCAGGAGGAGACTGGATGGGGTGCTTGGTGCCATGGTTTAGTTGATTAGATGGTGTTGGGTGAGAGGTTGGACTTGATGATCTCAAAGGTCTCTTCCAACCTGGTCCATTCCATTCCATTCCATTCCATTCCATTCCATTCCATTCCATTCCATTCCATTCGGTCAGACTTGATGGGACCCTGGGCAGCCTGATCCAGCTGGAGGTGTCCCTGCTGCCTGCAGGGGGTTGGACTGGATGACCCTTGAGGGTCCCTTCCAAAGCAATGCAACCTGTGAATCTATCTGAATATTGCTCTGGTTGCTGTCTGTGTTTTGGACATCCACAGCCTGGCATTCAGCTCACAAAGACCTTCCTGGGGGCCAGGAGCTGGAGCACAGCACGTGATGCTCTTCAAAGGGACCTTAGGGAGAGTGTGGCTCAGCTGCCCCCAGGCTGAGTTCCACCAGCTGCCAGCTGGAGCGAGCCCAGGCTGGGACGCGCATGGCAGAGCGCTGTGGCCCGGCCGGCCCTGCTGAGCACCACAGGCTGATGCAGGCTGCAGAAGGCTTTGTTTCAGGCTGCTGCTTCCACACAGAGTGTCTGAAGGGGTTGGGGATGGGCAGGGTGCATCTGCCTGCATTGTGTTTGTTCAACACATCGGATGAGTTCGCTGGATGCTGCCGCTCTGCTCACTAGAGCAGAGACCAAAGCAGCCGGCTGGCTTGTGTGAGGCCAGGGAAGAGGCACACAATCATTAAGGTTGCAAAAGAGCTCTAAGATCAAGTCCAACCTTCTACCCAACACCTCCACGGCCACCAGACCATGTCCCAAAGCACCACATCTACTCACTTTTTGAACACCTCCAGGGATGGTGACTCCACCAGCTCCCTGGGCAGCCTGTTCCAATGCCTCACCACTCGTGCAAGGAAGAAATTCTTCCTGATACCCAACCTAAACCTCCCCTGAAGAGCTTGGGGCTGCTTCCTCTTGCCCTGTCATTAGTTACCTGGGAGAATAGGCCAACACCAGCCTCACTCCAGAGTCCTTTCAGGGAGCTGTGGAGAGCAATGAGGTCTCCTCTCAGCCTCATCTTCCTCAGGCTAATCAATCCCTGCTCCCTCAGCCTCACAAGATGCTCTCCAAACCTCTCAGCAGCTTTGCTGCCCTTCCCTGGACACACTCCAGCACTCCCATGTCTTTTTTTGTGGTGAGGGTGCAAACTGGTCACAGCACTGGAGGTGCAATGTCTCCAGAGCAAATTACAGGGGCATGGTCACTTCCTTACTGCTGCTGGCCATGCCCCTGCTGATAAGAAATATCTGAGAAGAAGAAGAGAATCCAAAGCTCATATTGAACAAAGGAGTATCAGTTTTCTCCCAGGCAACCAGAACAAGAGGACACAGTCTCAAGCTGTGCCAGGGGAGGTTCAGGCTGGAGGTGAGGAGAAAGTTCTTCACTGAGAGAGTCATTCACCATTGGGATGTGCTGCCCAGGGAGGTGGTGGAGTCCCCATCCCTGGAGGTGTTTAAAAGGAGCCTGGATGAGGCCCTTGGTGCCATGGGTTAGTTGATCAGATGGTGTGGGGTGATAGGTTGGACTTGATGATCTCTGAGGTCTTTTCCAACCTGGTTAATTCTCTTCTCTTCTACCATACCTGGATGGCTTTTGAACAGATTCATGGGTGGGGATTCAACCCCTGCCCTGGGCAGCCTGCTCCAGTTTTTGGGAACCCTTGAGGTATGTTTTTCCTAGTGGCCAACCTAAACCTCCTCTGGTGTTACTTGAAGCCATTTCCTCTTGTCCTATCAGTTGTGACTTGTGAGAAGAGACCAACTCCCACCTGTCTCCAAACTCCTTTCAGGGAGCTGTAGAGAGCCAGGAGGTCTCCCCTCAGCCTCCTCTTCTTCAGACTAAACAACCCCAGGTCCCTCAGCAGCTTCTCACCAGACCTCCAGACCCTCCTTCTCCATCTTCATTGCTCTTCTCTGGACCTACTCCAGCACCTCAATGTCTCTGTTACACTGCAGCACCCAAATCTGAACTCCACCAAGCCTCAGAGAGTCCTCCCCAGTCCTGTGAGCGGTCCCTGCTCATGGAGGATGGTGCAGCACCCCCAGCTCCCTGCTGAAACACCTGACACAACTGCTTTGACAAAAGGCATCCAGACAACAGCTGGGAAATTAGGCTCTTAAATCTGAGCATTGCCTCTGCCAGAGCTGCTGCTGCTCCCTGCCACCACACCCCCTTGCCCAGGGCTGATGCCTCTTCCTGCGCTCCCCCTGTTGACTGTCACTCCTGTCCAGCATTATCTTATCTCCAGCTATTACCCTGTCAAATGCTCTACGGTTTCCTTACTGCCTGGAGCTGGCTCAGGCCTCTCTCCTCATTAAATTACAGCCACCACAGTTGGATAGGAAGCAGGTCACCCACTGCTGCCTGCCCAGGGCTCCCTGCAGCGGGACACAAGCCTCTGCAGCCTGCAGCCCTGGGCAGAGCTTCAGAAGAAGGCAACCTGGGCATGCACAGACTTCAAGCTCAGCACAGGATTAGCTGGTTTAGCAACATATTTATTCCTTAGAGGAAGAAAAAAGTGTCTCTTCCTAGGGGGAAGAAAAAAGTGTCTCTTCCTAGGGGAAGAAAAAAGTGTCTCTTCCTAGGGGAAGAAAAAAGTGTCTCTTCCTAGGGGGAAGAAAAAAGTGTCTCTTCCTAGGGGGAAGAAAAAAGTGTCTCTTGTTCTAGTTTTCCCTCAGAATACACAATTAACCAGCCTGGAAAAGACCTCAGAGATCATCAAGTCCAAACTGTCACCCAGCACCATCTGATCAACTAAACCATGGCACCAAGAGCCTCAGCCAGGCTCTTCCTAAACACCTCCAGGGATGGTGACTCCACCACCTCCCTGGGCAGCACATCCCAATGGCCAGTCTCTCTTGCTGGGAAGAATTGCTTCCTAACCTCCAGCCTAAACCTCCCCTGGTGCAGCTTGAGACTGTGTCCTCTTGTTCTGGTGCTGCTTGCCTGGGAGAGGAGACCAACTCCCACCTGGCTCCAACCTCCCTTCAGGGAGTTGGAGAGAGCAAGAAGGTCTCCCCTGAGCCTCCTCTTCTCCAGGCTAAGCAACCCCAGCTCCCTCAGCCTCTCCTCACAGGGCTGTGCTCCAGACCCCTCCCCAGCTTTCTTGCCCTTCTTTGGACACCTTCCAGCATCTCAACATCTTTCCTAAGATGAGGAGCCCAGAACTGGACACAGGACTCAAGGTGTGGCCTAACCAGTGCTGAGCACAGGGCACAATGACTTCTCTGCTGCTGCTGGCCACACTCTTCCTGAGGCAGGCCAGGATGCCACTGGCCTTCTTGGCATTCCAGAGCATGCAGCACTAGGAGGGAAGGCAATGGTTTAAACTAGAGCAAGGTAGATTTAGACTGGACATTGAGAAGTTCTTTGCTATGAGGGTGTTGAGGAGAATAGAATAGAATAGAAATAGAATAGAATAGAATAGAATAGAATAGAATAGAATAGAATAGACCAGACCAGACCAGACCAGACCAGACCAGGTTGGAAGAGACCTTTGAGATCATCGTGTCCAACCTATCATCCAACACCACCTAATAGGTTGCCCAGGATTGTGGTGGAAGCTTCATCCCTGGAAAACCTCAAGATAAGGTTTGATGAGCCTCTGAGCACCCTGCTCCAGCTGCAGATGTCCCTGCTGGCTGCAGTGGGGAGTTGGGCTGGATGATCTTGAAAGGTCTCCAAACCAGTCTGATTCTGTGAGTCTCACAGAGACCACAGGCTCCCTTACCACATGGACCTCCCTTACCACATGGCTGTGCTGCTTCCTCCCAGCCAAAGTGGCTGAAGGAGGGTGGAAGAGAAGGGTCAGGCTCTGTTAGTGGCTGACTTCCAAATGCTATCAGAATTATTCAGATCAAGGGAAAAGGCTGGGTGCCTGAGCCTGGCAAGAAAATGTGCCCCATGGCAGAGGGCTGGAGGCAAGCACCTTTGGAGGTCCCTTCCAACCCAGTGTATTCTGTGATTCCATGGCTGTAGAAGCCTCCTGCCTGGAGGTGTTTGCAGCCAGGCTGGATGTGGCTGTGAGCAACCTGCTGCGGTGTGAGGTGTCCCTGCCCATGGCAGGGGGTTGGGACTGGCTGAGCCTTGAGCTCCCTTCCAGCCCCGACAATGCTCTGCTTCTATGATTCCATGACTGCTTTTCAAGGCTACCTAGATTGCTCAGGTGTAGCAAACTACACGAGGAGGAAGGACTTCCCCTTCCTAAATCCTGACGCAGTGTGCTGCCAGCCCCTGCCTTGGACAGGAGCACACTGTGTTGGGTTAGGAACTGGCTGGAGGCTGAGCCCAGAGAGTGGTGGTGAGTGGTGCCACAGCCAGCTGGCAGACAGGCACCAGTGGTGTGCCCCAGGGATCAGTGCTGGGCCCCATGCTCTTCAACATCTTTACTGATGATCTGGAGGAGGGCATTGAGTCCATCAGCAGTACATTTGCAGATGACACCAAGCTGGGGGCAGGAGTTGATCTGTTAGAGGGTAGGAGAGCTCTGAAGAGGGACCTTGCCAGGCTGGACAGATGGGCAGAGGCCAAGGGCAGGAGATTGAACACATCCAAGTGCCAGGTGCTGCACATTGGCCACAGCAACCCCAGGCAGTGCTACAGGCTGGGGCCAGAGTGGCTGAGAGCAGCCAGGCAGAGAGAGACCTGGGGGTAGTGGTTGATGATAGGCTGAACATGAGCCTGCAGTGTGCCCAGGCAGCCAAGAAGGCCAATGGCATCCTGGCCTGCAGCAGGAAGAGTGTGGCCAGCAGGAGCAGGGAGGTCATTCTGCCCCTGTACACTGCACTGGTTAGGCCATACCTGGAGTCCTGTGTCCAGTTCTGGGCCCCTCAGTTTAGGAAGGATGTTGTCTTGCTGGAAGGTGTCCAGAGAAGGGCAACGAGGTTGGTGAGGGGTCTGGAGCACAGCCCTGTGAGGAGAGGCTGAGGGAGCTGGGGTTGCTTAGCCTGAGAAGAGGAGGCTCAGGGGAGACCTTATTGCTCTCTACTACTACCTGAAGGGGAGGTTGTAGCCAGGCAGAGATTGGTCTCTTCTCCCAGGCAAGCAGCATCAGAACAAGAGGACACAGTCTCAGGCTGCACCAGGGGAGGTTTAGGCTGGAGGTTAGGAGGAAGTTCTATACAGAGAGTGTGATTGCCCATTGGGATGTGCTGCCCAGGGAGGTGGTAGAGTCACCATCACTGGAGGTGTTCAGGAGGAGACTTGATGGGGTGCTTGGTGCCATGGTTGAGTTGATCAGATGGTGTTGGGTGAGAGGTTGGACTTGATGATCTTGAAGGTCTCTTCCAACCTGGTTTATTCTATTCTACTCCATTCCATTGCATCCCATTCCATTGCATCCCATTCCATTGCATCCCATCCCATTCCATCCCACTCCACTCCACCTCACTCCACTCCACTCCACCTCACTCCACTCCACTCCACCTCACTCCACTCCACTCCACCCACTCCACCTCCACCACTCCACTCCACCTCACTCCACTCCACTCCACCTCCACCACTCCACCTCCACTCCACCTCACTCCACTCCACCTCACTCCACTCCACCTCACTCCACTCCACCTCACTCCACTCCACCTCACTCCACTCCACCTCACTCCACTCCATCACATCCCATCCCTTCTCCTTTCCTAAACCCCACAGATGTTTCAGGGACCTCTTTGCCCCTCAAAAGCATCCAGAGGCAGCCAGGAAAGCATCCTCTAGTGCTCAGCCAGGACGAGGTTTGGCTTTACCTGGAACACCGTGAGGATGGCAGCAGGGAAGGTGTCGAAATTGGTGGTGGGTGTTTCATCTTGGAAATTGAATCTGGAGAGAAGGAAGAAACGAAAACAAGAGCAAGAAGGGGCCAGCAGGTCCCATGCAGCCTCATACATCCCTGCAACCCAAGGCAGGGAGGAGCATTTGTTCCACCTAGCAAAATCCAACCCCCTTCCAGGCAACCCCAGCTGGGTACAGGGCCCCTCAGAGGAGATGCTTAGCAGAACTGGTAGCAAGAACTCAATTCTACTCCCAGAGAAGAATCCTGATGCTTTGAGATCCATCTCCCCCACCCCAAACCCAGAAAGAACAATCTAAAGCTGCAGTGATTGGGTGCAACAAATGACTCCAAGGAGGTTTGGGGTTAGGGTTTTTTTTTTTGGCCCTCGAGTGTAAAGTCAGAACTGAAATTACCTCTTAGCAGGTTGCTTCATTTTGGTGTTTTAAAGGTAAAACAGTGATTGACTTGGGGAGGGAGGGGGAGGGGGGAAACCCCACACCAGAATCCACCTCAAGCAACCAGCAGCAAAACATTTCCAGACCTGGGCTGGAATTTAGGGATTCATAGCCAATGACTGTGATATTTCTTGCTGTAAATGAAATGTTGGGGGGGGTTTCTTGCTGCAGAATCCTTCACACCTGGCATTTCCAAGCAGGGGGAAAGGGGGGGAAAAGAAAAGGCATTCAAGAAAACTCTGTTTTCCAGCAGGAAAAAAAGTAAGTGTGAATAAATCAGCCTGGCTCTGGGGAGAGAATTTGCCTTGCCCCTAACAGCAGGGAAAGTGTTGCCTCCCTTCCCCAGCCCTACCCCTAACAGCAGGGAAAGTGATGCCTCCCTTCCCCAGCCCTGCTCCAGGGCGTCCACACAGGGCCATGGAATGCCAGCAGGAGCTTTGAATTGGAGGAGCCAGAAAGAACCCAGATCCAGCTAAAGCCCCACAACAGCAGCAATGGTCCCACAAAGCAGAGAGCACTCCTCAGCAGCCCAGGACTAACATCTGCACCCACAGTGGGAATCCTTCCAGCCCTGCAGCCCTCCCTCTCCCTTTTTGGGTTCCTGGTGGTTGCTTCCAGCTTACCCCTGAGAGGAGAATGGTTCAGTACTTACTGTCCTCCAAAGAGCTGCATCCCCAGCAAAGCAAACACCACGATGAAGAGGAACAGCAGGAAGAGCAAACTGATGATGGACTTCATGGAGTTCAGCAAGGAGACCACCAGGTTCCTCAGGGAATTCCAGTACCTGGGGTGGAGATCAGAGCAGCCAGGAGATGACGTGAGTGGGAGAAGAGCCTTTGGTGGGAAACCAACAAAACCTGTTTCCTTATTGTAGGAAAAGGAAGAGAGTGGCAAGGAAGAGCAGCAGCTTTAACCTCCCCTCTGTGAGTGGAAAATGCAGCCAGTGAGGGGCAAAAGCCCTTCTGGCATGGCAAGGCCAGAGATGGGAATGGAATGAAGCTGGAGGTGGGGAGATTCAGGCTGGAGCTGAGGAGGAAGTTCTTCCCCATGAGAGTGGTGAAGCCCTGGAATGGGTTGTCCAGGGAGGTGGTTGGGGCCCTGTCCCTGGAGGTGTTTAAGCCCAGGCTGGATGAGGCTCTGGCCAGCCTGAGCTAGTGTGGGGTGTCCCTGCCCATGGCTGGGGGGTTGGAACTAGCTGATCCTTGTGGTCCCTTCCAACCCTGAATGATACTATGATACTATGGGCACTGTGGGGATGTTCACCCTGGGGATGTTCAGCCATGCAGGGCAATCATCACCACTGGCTTTAGTTTCTTAGGAACCCCTTTCCTGGTACAGATTTGGACCTTTCTGCATAGAATCAGAGAATTGTTAGGGTTGGAAGGGACCTCAAGGGTCCTCCAGTTCCAACCCCCTGCCACTAGATCAGGTTGCTCAGAGCCACATCCAGCCTGGCCTTCAAAACCTCCAGGGATGAGGCTTCCACCACCTGTGCCAGGGGCATCTTCTCAGCCAGCATGCAAGTCAACAGGGGGCCAAAGCCATGGGGGTATGGATATCATAGTATCATAGCATCAGTCAGGGTTGGAAGGGACCACATCATCAAGTTGAGGCTGAACAGAAAACTTGCACCTTTGTAAGACCCAAATCAAAACAATCCCAGCACGGGCAGGGTTGGAAGGGACCTCTGGGGCTCATCCAGCCCAGCCCCCTGCTCGAGCAGGGCACCCACAGCAGCTTGCCCAGGAGCACACTGGCCAGCTGGGGATGCAATCCCTCCAGAGGAGACTCCACAACCTCTCTGGGCAGCCTGCTCCAGGCCTCCAGCACCCTCACACCAAGCAAGTCTTCCCTTATGAGCAGGAGCAGCCAGCTCATTTCCACCAGGAGGTCTCTGTGGTGTGTCCCTCCAAGCTGGGAGTGCCAGGCTCCACAAGTCGACCTGCTCAGAGGTTTCTCAGACACACTGCTGCACAGAGACACTTCAGCATGGGGCAGCTCAACCACACAGCTTTAGCATTAGCAAGAAATTCTTCCCAGTGAGGGTGGGGAGGCACTGAACAGGTTGCCCAGGAAGGTTTTGGATGCTCCCTTCCTGGAGGTGCTTCAGGCCAGGTTGGAAGAGACCGTCATAGAATCATAGAATCAATAAGGTTGGAAAAGACTTCAGAGATCATTAAGCCCAACCTGTCACCCAACACCTCCTGACAACTAAACCATGGCTCCAAGTGCCACATCCAGTCCCCTCTTGAACACCTCCAGGGATGGGGACTCCACCACCTCCCTGGGCAGCACATCCCAAAGGCCAATCTCTCTTGCTGGGAACAACTTTCTCCTCACCTCCAGCCTGAACCTCCCCTGGCACAGCTTGAGACTGTGTCCTCTTGTTCTGGTGCTGCTTGCCTGGGAGAAGAGACCAACCCCCACCTGGCTACAACCTCCCTTCAGGGAGTTGTAGACACCAAGGTGGTCTCCCCTGAGCCTCCTCTTCTGCAGGCTAAGCAACCCCAGCTCCCTCAGCCTCTCCTCACAGGGCTGTGCTCCAGACCCCTCCCCAGCCTCATTGCCCTTCTCTGGACACCTTCAAGTCTCTCAATATCCTCCTTAAATTGAGTGGCCCAGAACTGGACACAGGACTCAAGGTGTGGCCTAACCAGTGCTGAGCACAGGTTCAGGAATTCCCTAAACTTCCAACTGCCAAACCAAGGAAAGAGCAATCCTGCATCTAGAGTTTCCTTCTGCTACTCCTGCCCCGAGAGAAGAGGAGGCTCAGGGGAGACCTTCTTGCTCTCTACAACTGCCTGAAGAGAGGTTGTAGCCAGGTGGGGATTGGTCTCTTCTCTCTAGCAACCAGCAGCAGAACAAGAGGACACAGTCTCAAGCTGTGCCAGGGGAACTTTTGGTTGGATGTTAGGAAGAAATTCTTCATAGAGAGAGAGATTGGCCACTGGGATGTGCTGCCCAGGGAGGCGATGGAGTCCCCATCCCTGGAGGTGTTCAAGAGGGGACTGGATGCGGCACTTGGTGCCATGGTTTAGTAGCGAGGAGGTGTTGGGTGCCAGGCTGGAGTTGCTGATCTCTGAGGTCTTTTCCAACCTTATTGATGCTGTGATCCTGCCTGGTGCCAGGCTGTTAGGGCAGGCAGCTTGGTGCCAGCTCGCAGAGGGGCACCGGAGTTGGATTTTCGGTTGGGTTTGGGGAGTTTCAGCTTTTGATTTGAAAATCTGAGGGGTGTTTAGGGTTTGGCTTTTGTTTTATTTTTCCCTCTGCCAGAGTGGAAAGCAGAGCTCCTTGCTGTGGGGCTGCTGATGCAGCTGTCCTGTGGAGCAAGGGGAGCTGGACTTACTTGGTGACTTTGAAAATCCTCAGGAGCCGGAGCGCTCTCAGCACGCTGATGCCAAAGGAGGTTCCCGGCTTCACTGCAGCCCAGATGACTTCAAAGATGCTGCCCACAATGACCTGCAACGAGAGTCCATTTCAAAGAAGGCAAAACTATTTGAGCTTGGTCCTTTGTGGTGCTTCCAGAGAGGCTGAGGACAGAGCGGGAATCGGAGCTTGGGCTGTGCTTGGTTTACTTGTGAAGGCTTTGGCCATGTCGTGAACTGGACTCCAGCACTACAGAGCCTTGTGCCAGCCTTCTGCTGTCCTGTCTGAGGAAGGGCAATGCCTAGAAGTGGGTCAGGTGAAAAGGAAACCACAGATAGGAACTTGTTTTCCTCTCTATCAAGGCAGCTCCCTTAAAATTACCTGGTTCAAGACAACACAATACAATACAACACAATACAATAAAATACAAAACAACACAATACAATACAACACAATACAATTCAATACAATACAATTCAATACAATACAATACAATACAATACAATACAATTCAATACACCAGGTTGAAAGAGACCTTCAAGATCGTGTCCAACCCATCAACCAATCCAACCCACCCAACAACTAACCCATGGCACCAAGCACCCCGTCAAGTCTCCTCCTGAACACCTCCAATGAAGGTGACTCCACCACCTCCGTGGGCAGCACATCCCAATGGGCAATCACTCTCTCTGTGTAGAACTTCTTCCTAACATCCAGCCTAAACCTGCCCTGGTGCAGCCTGAGACTGTGTCCTCTTGTTCTGGTGCTGGCTGCCTGGGAGAAGAGACCAACCTCTGCCTGGCTACAACCTCCCTTCAGGGAGTTGCAGGGAGCAATAAGGTCTCCCCTGAGCCTCCTCTTCTCCAGGCTAAGCAACCCCAGCTCCCTCAGCCTCTCCTCACAGGGCTGTGCTCCAGACCCCTCACCAACTTTGTTGCCCTTCACTGCACTTATTTATTTCACTGCACTTATTTATTTCACTGCCTCAACTGTATCATAGTATCAGTCAGGGTTGGAAGGGACCACAAGGATCATCTAGTTCCAGCCCCCTGCCATGGGCAGGGACACCCCACACTAGATCAGCCTGGCCAGAGCCTCATCCAGCCTGGGCTTAAACACCTCCAGGGACGGGGCCTCAACCACCTCCCTGAACAACCCATTCCAGGGCTTCACCACTCTCATGGGGAAGAACTTCCTCCTCAGCTCCAGCCTGAATCTCCCCACCTCCAGCTTCATTCCGTTCCCCCTAGTCCTATCACTACCTGAGAGCCTGAGCAGTCCCTCCCCAGCCTTCCTGTAGCCCCCTGCAGATACTGGAAGGCCACAATGAGGTCACCTCAGAGCCTTCTCCTCTCCAGACTGAACAGCCCCAACTCCTTCAGTCTGTCCTCACAGGAGAGGTGCTCCAGCCCTCTGCTCATCCTCGTGGCCCTTCTCTGGACACCTTCCAGCACCTCCAGATCCCTCTTGGAATAGGGTCTCCAGAACTGGAGGCAGTACTCCAGGTGGGGTCTCAGCAGGGCTGAGCAGAGGGGGAGAATCCCCTCCCTTGCCCTGCTGGCCACACTTCTCCTGCTGCAGCCCAGGCTCTGATTGGCTTTCCAGGCTGCAAGTGCACACTGAGAGCTCCTGTTGAGCTTCTCCTCCCCCAGCACCCCCAAGTCTCTCTCCTCAGGGCTGCTCTCCAGCCAGTCACTGTAAATGCCAACACTCGTTTGCCCACCCCACGCAGTCAGCCTATAGAGCAAAGATGCTGGAGGACACTGTCCCATCCTCCTACTCCCCCAAAAGCCTTCATCCACAGCACTGCGGAAGAGCAAAGCATTCTCTGTGGGCAAGATCTGCCAACTGAGGGCCTTTAGGAGAGGGATGAAGGTAGCAGGGATTAGGAGGTGCTGCAAAACCTCTAGCAGGCACATCCAGACTTGCAGCCTCAGCTTCTTGTAAGGAATTGCCCCCAGTCAAGGAGGTTTTTCAAGGGGTTGCTTTGTCTTTGTGTTCTAAGGAATTAACCTCAAGTGATCAAGAAATCTCTCCAACCTTAACCTCAAGTGATCAAGAACTCTCTCAAATCCTGTATTCCAAAAAGGACAACATAGGAGTGGGTTCAAACATGATGGGAAAGGACACTTCTATCCACAGAGATGGAGCTAACAAGAGAAGACTGGGATTTCACTGCCAGTTCCTGCTTTTACCTGCATTAACCCAGCATTAACGAGTAATTGGCCATTGGAATGTGCTGCCCAGGGAGGTGGTGGAGTCCCCATCCCTGGAGGTGTTCAAAAAAAGGCTTGGATGAGGCACTTGGAGCCATGGCTCAGTTGTCAGGAGGTGTTGGGTGACAGGTTGGACTTGATGATCTCTGAGGTCTTTTCCCACCTTATTGATTCTGTGATGTCAGAGCTTCCCTGGGCCACAGGTCCCAGCTGCAGGTAGCACAGACCATCAACACATTAGCACTGTGCCCCAGGAGCAGCTGGAGCCTGTTGTGAGAGGGAGTGTTAATGGGAAGCCAGGGCAGCAGGGCTGTGTGTGAGCAGCTGAGCAGCGCTGGGAGGCTGAGCAGCTTGGAAACCCCTTTGAGGAGGAGAAGCCTGGCTGTCCCCCACGAAGCACAGCACTGCCTGCAGCTGCTCTGCAAGAGATGCTGCACCCTAAGCTTCAAGGAGATGCACTGGCAAAGGCACATACAGAATAGAACAGAACAGAGGAGAATCATAGTATCAGTCAGGGTTGGAAGGGACCACAAGGATCATCCAGTTCCAACCCCCCTGCCATGGGCAGGGACACCCCACACTAGAGCAGCCTGGCCAGAGCCTCATCCAGCCTGGGCTTAAACACCTCCAGGGATGGGGCCTCAACCACCTCCCTGGATAACCCATTCCAGGGCTTCACCACTCTGATGGGGAAGAACTTCCTCCTCACGTCCAGCCTGAATCTCCCCACCTCCAGCTTCATTCCATTGCCCCTAGTCCTATCACTACCTGAGATCCAAATAGAATAGAATAGAATAGAATAGAATAGAATAGAATAGAATAGAATAGAATAGAATAGAATAGAATAGAATAGAATAGAATAGACCAGACCAGACCAGGCTGGAAAAGACCTCAGAGATCATCAAGTCCAACCTATCACCCAACACCATCTGATCAACTCAACCATGGCACCAAGTGCCTCGTCCAGGCTCTTCCTAAACACCTCCAGGGATGGTGACTCCACCTCCTCCCTGGGCAGCACATCCCAATGGCCAATCTCTCTTGCTGGGAAGAACTTTCTTCCTAACATCCAGCCTGAACCTCCCCTGGCACAGCTTGAGACTGTGTCCTCTTGTTCGGGTGCTGATTGCCTGGGAGAAGAGACCAACTCCCACCTGGCTCCAACCTCCCTTCAGGGAGTTGGAGAGAGCAAGGAGGTCTCCCCTGAGCCTCCTCTTCTGCAGGCCAAGCAACCCCAGCTCCCTCAGCCTCTCAACACCAGCTGCTCAGCCACCTTCTCCCACTAGAAAAAGAAGGAGCTAAACCTTCTCTCCCACAGCTCATCCTCTTGGGAATCCCTCATGAAGCAGCAAAAACCTTTCCTTGGGCCCTCCACATGTTACACTGATCATTAATTTTCCTGGCATCTTGACATGCCCCCTGGGAGCTTGTTCCACAAGAGACCCCTCTGGGCTGTTTCTCCCAGGGCTGTTGTTGCTCTGATTTGTTGCTGCACTGTTGTTTTGGTTTTTTTGCCCCCTGCATTTGGATGGTTTCATCTCCATGGTTTGTCAGCCTAAACTCACTGTGTGACCTTCCAGTGGGGGTGAAGAAGCTGATTTAATCCTGGGAGCTGGAAGGTGGATCAGGAGGAAGAAACAGAGGGAGAAGTGAGAGCCCTACGGATTCTGTAAAGGAGGAAGAGTTAGAACCAGATCAACAGCTTTACCTCCTGGGAAAACACTCTGCAAAGCTTCCTGCCAGGGCTGCACTCACCATAGCCTGACACGAAGCAGAGAGACCTGGTGGTCTCCTAAATCACCTGGCCCTGACCATCAGGTACAAGACCTTAGTGCTGTGGAAGGAGCATGCTGGCTACAAGGATCCAGGGAAATCAGCAGCCAGCATGGGGCCAAGCTGGGGGCAGCTGGGAGTCTGCCTCATTCATGGGTGAAAAGACATCACAGAATGCCAGAGTCATTGAGGTTGGAAATGGCCTTTAGGATGCCAGGGGTTGGAACCAAGTGATCTTGAAGGTCCCTTCCATCCCAAACCACTCCATGAATCTACGAGTCATCAAATCCAACCATGAGCCTCAACCTAGTGCCTGTCCCTTGACAATGCAAGCAAAGCCATGAGACCTCTAAGGCACTAAGCAGATAGTACTGCTTGGCCACCAGAGGACTTCAACACATCTTATAGAAGCTGGAGTCTTTGGGCATACACTCACAGGCTCACAGCATGTCAGGGGTTGGAAGGGACCTCCAAAGATCATCAAGTCCAACCCCCTCCCAGAGCAGGACCACAGAATCCAGCACAGGTCACAGAGGAACACATCCAGATGGGGTTGGAAAGCCTCCAGAGAAGGAGACTCCACAACCTCTCTGGGCAGCCTGCTCCAGGGCTCTGTGACCCTCATAGTAAAGAAGTTCCTCCTCATGTTGAGCTGGAACCTCCTGTGCTGGAGTTTGTATCCACTGCCCCTTGTCCTATCCCAGGGCACAACTGAGCAGAGCCTGTCCTCTGCCTCTGACCCCCAGCCCTCAGATATTGATAGACATTTATTAGATCCCCTCTCAGCCTTCTCCTCTCCAGACTGAACAGCCCCAGGGCTCTCAGCCTCTCCTCACCAGGCAGTGCTGCAGTCCCTTCAGCATCCTGGTAGCCCTCCCTTGGACTCCCTCCAGCAGATCCCTGTCCCTCTGGAACTGGGGAGCCCAGAGCTGGATGCAATATTCCAGGTGAGGTCTCAGCAGGGCAGAGCAGAGGGGGAGGAGAACCTCCCTGGCTCTGCTGGCCACACTCCTCTGAATGCCCCCAGGACCCCATTGGCCTTCTTGGCCCCCAGGGCACATTGCTGGCCCAGGCAGAGCTTGCTGCCCACCAGCACTCCCAGGTCCTTCTCCACAGGGCTGCTCTCCAGCAGGTCACCTCCTAACCTCTACTGGTGAAGTTTATTCTTCCTCCCCAGATGGAGGACTCTCCACTTATCCTTGTTGAGCCTCATTAAGCTCCTCTGTGCCCAGCTCTCACTCTGTCCACTGAACTGAGGTAAACCTTGGTGTCAGCCCCCCTGTCTTCTGTGACCACACTCTTCATCCCAGCCTTTACAGGATGTCTTGCCAGGGCAGTCACACCTTGCCAGGGCAGTCACACCTTGCCAGGGGTTGGCTGCCTTCAGCTGGTGGGAGCCTCTCTGCCCCTCACTTAGGTGCCAGCTCTGCATGTGCAGGCATCCAGTTATCTCTGGGTCCTGTTTTGGTTGTGCTATTTGGGCTCTGCCTTTCTCTCATGCCAGTTGGAGGCTGTGCATTGTCCTCTGGGCCAGGATGCACTTCAGTGCTCTGAGCCACCAGCAGCTCAATGGACAACCCACAGAGGAAAGCCTCACACTTGGTGCAGCCTGATGCAACACCACCTCAGCCTGTGTGGACTCAGGTGATTCCTGGGCTGGATGGCTTCATCTCAGGGTCTGTTTAGCTTTGAGCTTTCCTGCTGACACTGCCAAAAAGAGGAGAACTTGGCTCTAGCTGTAGCCTTGGATTTAGGAGTAGTCACTGAAGGTAAGAATCCCTGTTCCTCCCTTGTGGGAGAGGAGCTGAAGGAGGGAGAAGAATCATTCCCAGAATTCTGGCAGGTAAGGACTAGAGGCAACAGACTCAATCCTGGAGAAAAGGGCTGGAAGATGTCTACAATGACCTGAACTCTTTCCCCCTTCCCTGTGGCTGTCCCATAAGCTTTGTATCTGGCTTGTTAAAGCAACTTGGAGAGCAGTTCCCGCTGTGGGACGCAGTGCTCAGCCCCCACTAAAGGCAAAAGGAGCTGAAATAACCTCTAGGAGGAGAGGTTACAGCCTGATAGCTTGAAGCCAACAAATGGACATCTGCATGCAACATTCTCAGTCAGATGGAGTCAAAACTGTCCCTGCTCTTCACCCCCAAAGCTGAGACTCTGGCATGAGGGAGGAGCCTGTTCTGCTGCCAGAGAGGGATGGCAGTTGCTGCCTTTCTGTCCCCTCATTGTGTGTTTAGACTTCTACTTAGAATCATAGAGCCACAGAATTGTCAGGGTTGGAAGGGACCTCAAGGCTCAGCCAGTCCCAACCCCCTGCCATGGGCAGGGACACCTCACACTGCAGCAGGTTGCTCACAGCCACATCCAGCCTGGCTGCAAACACCTCCAGGCAGGAGGCTTCCACCACCTCCCTGGGCAGCCTGTGCCAGGCTCTCACCACCCTCATGGGGAACAACTTCTTCCTCACATCCAATCTGAATCTCCCCACTTCTAGTTTTGCTCCATCCCCCCAGCCCTATCCCTCCCTGACTCCCTCAGAAGTCCCTTCCCAGCTTGCTTGGAACCCCCTGCAGATCCTGGAAAGCCACAATGAGGTCTCCTTGGAGCCTTCTCCTCTCCAGACTGAACAGCCTGGGCACTCATGTCTGAAAAGCACTGCCTGGGTGTTTTGAGGTGAAGGCTACTAAATGCTTGATAAGGGAGATGAGCAATAAAACATGTGTGGGGGCTTTGTGTGTGTGACTTTCAACCACCTCATTGAAATGGGAGAGAGGCTCTCTCAGTAAGCAGAGCATTGCTGGTGCTGGTGCTGTGAACACCCTGTGGCTTGCTGAGGCAATGAGATCCCCAGCTGTCACATTTCTTCATAAAGGATGATAACCAGGGAGGGGGGAGGAGGGAACTTAATGTACTTCACTGCAGCTAACTCACACCAGGAGTGCCTCCCTGCCACTTCCAGCACCATTTCCTTGCATTCCCATGCCCCCTCCCCAAGACACCCAACCCCCCCACTGAGCAACAGGAGGGCCACAGCCTTCGGCCTGCAGCTGAACCCCTACTCACCCCAAAGTCAAAGCAGTTGAAGGAAGAGTGGAAGTAATTCCTTGGCCCCAGCCCATACATCTTCAAAGACATCTCAGTGAGGAACAGCCCCAGGAAAACAAACTCTGCAAAATCTGCAAACAGGAGAAAGGGATTAAATCAGTGCACAAGACCTTGGCTGGCAGGTGAGTTTGTGTGGGGAGCCGTGGCCACTCTTCACAAGGCAGACTGCCTCCTGCCAGAAGAAAACCATAGGACCATGGAATTGTCAGGGCTGGAAGGGACCTCAAGGCTCAGCCAGTCCCAACCCCCTGCCATGGCCAGGGACACCTCACACTGCAGCAGGTTGTGCTCACAGCCACATCCAGCCTGGCCTTGAGCACTTCCAGGGATGAGGCTTCCACCACCTCCCTGGGCAACCTGTGCCAGGCTCTCACCACCCTCATGGGGAACAACTTCTTCCTCACATCCAGTCTCAATCTCCCCACTTCTAGTTTTGCTCCATCCCCCCCAGTCCAGCTGCATCAGGAGAAGTGTGACCAGCAGGGCAAAGGAGGGGATTCTTCCCCTCTACTCAGCTCTGGTGAGACCCCACCTGGAGTACTGCCTCCAGTTCTGGAGCCCCTATTCCAAGAGGGATCTGGAGGTGCTGGAAGGTGTCCAGAGAAGGGCCACGAGGAGGAGCAGAGGGCTGGAGCACCTCTCCTGTGAGGACAGACTGAAGGAGTTGGGGCTGTTCAGTCTGGAGAAGAGAAGGCTCTGAGGTGACCTCATTGTGGCCTTCCAGGATCTGAAGGGGGCTACAGGAAGGCTGGGGAGGGACTGCTCAGGCTCTCAGGTAGTGCTAGGACTAGGGGGAATGGAATGAAGCTGGAGGTGGGGAGATTCAGGCTGGAGGTGAGGAGGAAGTTCTTCCCCAGGAGAGTGGTGAAGCCCTGGAATGGGTTGTCCAGGGAGGTGGTTGAGGCCCCGTCCCTGGAGGTGTTTAAGCCCAGGCTGGATGAGGCTGTGGCCAGCCTGATCTAGTGTGGGGTGTCCCTGCCCATGGCAGGGGGGTTGGAGCTAGATGATCCTTGTGGTCCCTTCCAACCCTGACTGATTCTATGATTCTATGATTCTATCCCTCCCTGACACCCTCAAAAGTCCCTCCCCAGCTTGCTTGGAGCCCCCTTCAGATCCTGGAAGGCCACAATTAGGTCTCTTTGGAACCTTCCCTTCTCCAGACTGAGCAGCCCCACCTCTCTCAGTCTTGTCCTCACAGGAGAGATGCTCCAAGCCCTCTGCTCATCCCCATGGCCCTCTAATCATCCTCATGCATTGCCTTTGCAGTGGCAAGCAAGACCCCCCAGGACAGCTTCCCATCGTTATTTCTCGGTGCACATGAGCTGCGTTCAGCCTTCAAGAGCTGAGAGGGAACGTTTGGATGTGTGCTGGGGCGGGGGGGGGGAGGGGGCTGTGGGCATTAAACAGCATCCTCATCCTCTTTGTGAAAGGATTTCAAAGGGAAGCTCTGGGCCCTGGTATTTCTAAAGGCTTAGTTTAATTGCACAGAGAAATGGCTTGCAAATGAAGGGCTGGGGATTCTGTACCTCCATCAGATGGGCACTTCTGGGAGCAGGCTGGAAGCTTTTGTGTCAGCCTCTCAGGATAAAAATACCTCCACAGCCAACTGCAGCCTGGGAGAGCTCGTGCTCAGGGGTGCTGTGCCTGCTGTCAGCACACAGCCACGTTGCTTCCTATTATGCCTCCCTAACCAGAGAATCAAGGAAGAGCAAACTCTGCCTCCTCCAGCTTCACACATCACAGGCAAACAGGCTGTGGAGCTTTTGATGGGGAAAATGTACTGCCTAAGATGAAACAAAGGGCAGAAAGAACCTACCTGGAGACTTCCACGTTGAGTTTTTAGGATCTGAAGCTACAGAAGACACTGCCTTTGGCATTTGAAGCCAGGGGAGTTTAGATCTGGAGGCCAATAAGCAACAGCAGCAAACAGCAAAACAAAGAGGAGAAGGGCAAAATCCCTTCACCCTCCCCCAGACAAACCAAGCAGCATAAGGTAAACCTCTCCCTCCAGAGACAAGATGAGGGAAAGAATCAAGCTTCAAAGGGTGGAGATTAATCACATCACTTGGTGCAGTGGAGCAGGCTCTGGGATGCTCTAGCAGTGCAGATGCCACAGGAAAAGTCATCTTCTGTGATTCCAGTTGTACAGCTCCTGGGTCCTGCACTTGGCTCACAGCAACCCCATGCAATGCTCCAGGCTTGGGGCAGGGTGGCTGGGAAGTGGGGAGCCTGGGGGTGCTGGTTGACAGCCAGCTGAACATGAGCCAGGGTGTGCCCAGGTGGCCAAGAAGGCCACCAGCAGCCTGGCCTGGGTCAGCAATGGTGGGGCCAGCAGGAGTAGGGAAGTGATCCTGACCCTGTACTGGGTGCTGGTGAGACCATGCCTTGAATACTGGGTTCAGCTTTGGGCTCCTCGCTCTAAGGAGGACATTGAGGGGATGGAGCAGGACCAGACAAGGGCAGCAAAGCTGGAGAAGGGTCTGGGGAAAGGTCTGGGGAAGGGTCAGGGCTCACCAGGGCTGGTGAGGAGCAGCTGAGGGAACTGGGATGATTCAGTCTGGAGAAGAGGAGCCTGAGGGGAGACCTCATTGCTCTTAGAGCACCCTGAAAGGAGGTTTGAGTGAAGTGGGGGTTGGTCTCCTCTCCCTTGTAGCAGGTGATGGGAGGAGAGGCCCTCACACTACCTCAGGTTGCTCACAGCCACATCCAGCCTGGCTGCAAACACCTCCAGGCAGGAGGCTTCCACCACCTCCCTGGGCAGCCTGTGCCAGGCTCTCACCACCCTCACGGGGAAGAACTTCTTCCTCACATCCAATCTCAATCTCCCCATTTCTAGTTCTGCTCCATCCCCCCAGTCCTATCCCTCCCTGACACCCTCAAAAGTCCCTCCCCAGCTTTCTTGGAGCCCCCTTCAGATACTGGAAGGCCACAAGAAGGTCTTCTTGGAGTCTTCTCTTCTCCAGCCCCAGCTCTCTCAGTCTGTCCTCACAGGAGAGGAGCTCCAGGGCTCTGTTCATCCTTGTGGTCCTTCTCTGGACACCTTCCAGCACCTCCAGATCCTTCCTGCAATAGTGGCTCCAGAACTGGCCACAGAGCTCCAGCTGTGGTCTCACAGAGCAGAGCAGAGGGGGAGAATCCCCTCCCTGGCCCTGCTGACTATGCTTCTCTTCACAGTATCACAGTGTCACCAAGGCTGGAAGAGACCTCAAAGATCAAGTCCAACCTGACACCACAGACCTCATGACTAGACCATCCCACCAAGTACCACATCCAATCCCCTCTTGAACACCTCCAGGGATGGTGACTCCACCACCTCCCTGGGCAGCACATTCCAGTGGCTAACAACTCTCTCTGGGAAGAACTTTCTCCTCACCTCCAGCCTCAAGTTCCCCTGGTGCAGCTTGAGACTGTGCATCCCAGGATGTGATTGGGTTTCTGGGCTGCAAGTGCTCACTGCTGGCTCCTGCTGAGCTTCAAAATCCTTTCAAACTGCACAGCTTTCACTCCATTCACCACCTTGCACATCCCCACTGACAGAGCTTGGCTGGTCCAGGTCCTCCTCCCATGGCTGCTTGCCTTTGGAAATGGCTTGGAAAATGCAGCTTCAATGAGCCCAAAGAGGCTTTCAGCTTTAAATGACAACCAGGCAGGAAATAGCATGGGGCATAAAGCTGAACTGGAACCCAGGGTGCATTAACTAGATGAGAAGGCTTCTATTAACACTTCAGTGAGGAGCCTGTAAGGACACTTCTGCCAACACCTGCAATAGGAGAGGAAATACCAGGAGGATAATAATTATACCCTGGAACCTCCTCTCCTTGAAAACAGGAGACTGTGAAGGGCAAAATGTTCACAACTGAGGACTAAGATGACAAAGTGGGAGGTCTGCAGACTTCTCAGCCTTTTTCCCTACCAAGAGGTGAGCTCCATCCTCTGGGTCTTGGTGCTCAGGGGAAGGCTGCTGGACACCTGAAGAATCACAGAACGGTAGAGGTTGGAAGGGACCTCTGGAGGTCCCCCAGTCCAACCCCCCTGCCAAAAGCAGGATCACCTGGGGTAGGCCACACAGGAATGCAGCCAGGTGGGTTTTGAAAGTCTCCAGAGAAGGAGCACTGAAGGAATGTCATAGAATTATAGAATCATAGGATCAATAAGGTTGGAAAAGACCTCAAAGATCATCAAGTCCAACCTGTCCCCCAACACCATCTCATCAACTAAACCATGGCACCAAGTGCCACATCCAATCCCCTCTTGAACACCTCCAGGGATGGGGACTCCACAACCTCCCTGGGCAGCACATTCCCATGGCCAGTCTCTCTTGCTGGGAAGAACTTTCTCCTCACCTCCAGCCTAAACCTCCCCTGGCACAGCTTGAGACTGTGTCCTCTTGTTCTGGTGCTGGCTGCCTGGGAGAAGAGACCAACCCCCAGCTGGCTACAACCTCCCTTCAGGGAGTTGGAGAGAGCAAGAAGGTCTCCCCTGGGCCTCCTCCAGGCTAAGCAACCCCAGCTGCCTCAGCCTCTCCTCACAGGGCTGTGCTCCAGACCCCTCCCCAGCCTCGTTGCCCTTCTCTGGACACCTTCCAGCATCTCAATGTCCTTCTTAAACTGAGGAGCCCAGAACTGGACACAGGACTCAAGGTGAGGCCTCACCAGTGCTCAACACAGGGGCAGAGTGTTCACCATGCTATGATTTTCTCTCCTTTCTGACATCAGACAACAGCTCAGAGAGCAAACTGTTGCTTGCAGCAGAAGGGATCCCAGAGCAAGGAGTTATCCAGTTACCTGGCAACCCATCTGCCTACAGCAGTGCAGGGAAAGGGGAGCAGGTGAGCCAGTGCCAAGCAGAGACTGTGAGAGCTGTCAAGGCCAATAACCACAACACAGAATGGCTAAAAGCACACCTTCAGTGGCATTGGACTTCCTTGCACCTAATTAAAACTGACACAATCTGTTAGGTAGGAAGAATGTTAAAAGCCTTAATTATTAATTACTGGCCCTGTAAATCAGGAGCTTCAACTGGTGTCCAGGCCAGATCCTCAGCTTCCATTCTGCACCCTACCTACCTGGAAATCACAGAGTCACAGGATGGCTTCAGCTGGGAGGCACCTTAAAGAGCATCCAGTTCCAACCCCCCTGCCATGGGGCAGGGACACCTCCCACCAGCCCAGGTTGCTCAAAGCCTCATCCAGCCTGGCCTTGAGCACTTCCAGGGATGAGGCACCAACAGCTTCTCTGGGCAATATGTTCCAGTGTCTCACCACCCTCAGAGTAAAGAACTTCTTTGTAACATCCAATTTAAGTCTACCCTGCTCTGGTTTCAAACCATTGTCCCTTGTCCTGTCACCATAGCCCCTTCTAAACACTCCCTCCCCAGCTCTCCTATAGCCCCCTTCAGGTACTGGAAGGCAACTCTAAGGTCTCCCTGGAGCCATCTCTTCTCTAGGCTGAACAACCCCAACTCTCCCAGCCTGTCCTTGTAGGAGAGGTGCTCCTTGCATCTGATAATCTTCATGGCCTTCTCCTGAGCCTGCTCCATGAATAGAACAGAACAGAATAGAACAGAACTAACCAGGTTGCACAAGACCTCAGAGATACAATACAATAAACCAGGTTGGAAGAGACCTTCAAGATCATCAAGTCCAACCCATCAAACAACTAGATCATGGCACCAAGCACCCCAGCAAGTCTCCTTCTGAACACCTCCAATGACGGTGACTCCACCACCTCCCCGGGCAGCCCATTCCAATGGGCAATCACTCTCTCTGTGTAGAACTTCTTCCTAACCTCCAGCCTAAACCTCCCCTGGCGCAGCTTGAGACTGTGTCCTCTTGTTCTGGTGCTGGCTGCCTGGGAGAAGAGACCAACCTCTGCCTGGCTCCAACCTCCCTTCAGGGAGTTGGAGAGAGCAAGAAGGTCTCCCCTGAGCCTCCTCTTCTCCAGGCCAAGCAACCCCAGCTCCCTCAGCCTCTCAACACCAGCTGCTCAGCCAGCTTCTCCCATTAGAGAAAGAAGGAGCTAAACCTTCTCTCCCACAGCTCATCCCTCATGAATGGGGTCAGAGTGGGGCTGGGGTCAGAGTGGCTGAGAGCGGCCAAACAGAGATGGAACTGGGGGTGCTGGTTGATGGGAGGCTGAACATGAGCCAGCAGTGTGCCCAGGCAGCCAAGAGGGCCAGTGGCATCCTGGCCTGCATCAGGAACAGTGTGGCCAGCAGGAGCAGGGAGGTCATTCTGCCCTGTGCTCAGCACTGCTCAGGCCACACCTTGAGTCCTGTGTCCAGTTCTGGGCCCCCCAGGTTAGGAAGGAGGTTGACTTGCTGGAAGGTGTTCAGAGAAGGGCAACAAAGCTGGTGAGGGGTTTGGAACACAGCCCTGTGAGGAGAGGCTGAGGGAGCTGGGGTTGCTTAGCCTGCAGAAGAGGAGACTGAGGGGTGACCTTATTGCTCTCTACAACTCCCTGCAGGGAGGTTGTAGCCAGGCAGAGGTTGGTCTCTTCTCCCAGGCAGCCAGCACCAGAACAAGAGGACACAGTCTCAAGCTGCACCAGGGCAGGTTTAGACTGGACATTAGGAGGAAGTTCTACACAGAGAGAGTGATTCCCCATTGGAATGGGCTGCCTGGGGAGGTGCTGGAGTCACCGTCATTGGAGGTGTTCAGGAGGAGACTTGCTGGGGTGCTTGGTGCCATGATCTAGTTGTTTGATGGGTTGGACCTGATGATCTTGAAGGTCTCTTCCAACCTGGTTTATTGTATTGTATTGAATCAGCAAAAACCTTTCCTTGGGCCCTCCACATGTTACACTGAAGAAGATGTTCCAGTCCCTTCTCCATGGAGCTGCTTTCCAGCAGGCCAACCCCTCAGCTGTGCTGGTGCTTGGTGGTGTTCCTCTCCAGGTGCAGGTCCCCACACTTACCCTCCTTGAACCTTATTAGATTTCCCTTTGCCCATCTCTCCAGTCCAGCTGCTGACTTCCATCTGGACCACAGTTCAGAGCAGGCAGCAAAAGCTGCATTTCAGCAGGCACCAGATGCTGCCAATCACAGCACTGTGAGGACAAGGGGTGGAGGCAAGGGCAAGATGAAACCCTGGTGAAACCCTTGGGCAGGAGGAAGTGGCTGGCAATGAATCAGCTTCTCCAGCACATGGATCTGAACCCTGATTTCTTCTGACATGCCCCTGCCCATAATAATGGGAAATGTAATTTCTCTGTTTGGACCTCCTGGTGTTCAGACCCCGCTTGTAATTTAATCTGCCTTAAGCAGAAGCATTTTGTAATGTGATTGAAGAGGGGGAAAAAAAACCAATCCCAACCCTTTGATACAACCACTCAATTGACTTCATTTCCAATCTGTGCTGCTGGCAAAGGCCAGGCCAGCATCCTTTTGGCCCTAGATGTCTCAAGGAGATAGTTAGCAGCTCCCTTTTGTCAGTCACCCAGGCATTAATTACATCTGTGCCCCATCTCCAAGTCCAATCTCCTTAGGAGCAGGTGTTGAGCCATCCAGAGGGATCAGGACAGGCTGGAGAGGTGGAAGGGAGGAGAATCTCATGAGGTTCAACAAGGCAAAATCCAAGGCCTGCATCTAGGTGGGGGCAATGCTAGATATCAAAGCTGGCTGGTCCAAGGTCCTTCACCTAGGTGAGGTCAATCAGCCCAGGCTGGGGGATGGTGACATTGAGAGCAGCCCTGAAGAAAGAGACTTGGGGGTGCTGGAGGGTGAGAAGCTCAACATGAGGCAGCAATGGGCACTGGCAGCCCAGAAGGCCAGTGACAGCCTGAGCTGCATCCAAAGCAGCATGGCCAGAGATGGAGAGAGGGGATCCTGCCCCTCTCCTCTGCTCTGCTCTGGGGAGACCTCACCTACAGTGCTGTCTCCAGCTATGGGACCCCCAACACAAGAGAGACATGGACCTGATGGAGCAGCCACAAAGATGATCAGAGGCTGGAAAACCTCTCCTCTGGGCACAGGCTGAGAGAGTTGGGGCTGTTCAGCCTGGAGAGGAGAAGGCTCCAGGGAGACCTTAGAGCTGCAGTTCAATATTTGAAGGGGACCTCCAGGCAGGCTGGGGAGGGACTGTTCAGAAGGGCCTGTGGGGATAGGCTGAGGGGCAATGGTTTGAAACTGGAACAGGGCAGAGCTAGGTTGGACATCAGGAGGAAGTTCTGCACAATGAGGATGGGGAAATACTGCAACAGGTTGCCCAGAGAGGTGGTGGAGGCCTCACCCCTGGAGACATTCAAACTCAGACTTGATGTGGCCTTGAGCAGCCTGATCTAGTTGGAGGTGTCCCTGCTGGCTGCAGGGGTTGGACAAGATGACCTTTGGGGGTCCCTTCCAAAGCAATGCAATCTGTGAAGCTGACACTTTGGTTTCCTCTCCTCATCCTCCTCACAGGCAAAACCACCCAGGAGCAGAACCTCCTCACACATTAAGCCACCCAGGAGCAGAACCTCCTCACACATTCAGCCACCCAGGAGCAGAACCTCCTCACACATTAAACCACCCAGGAGCAGAACCTCCTCACACATTAATTAACCAAACAGGAGCAGAACCTCCTCACACATTAAACCACCCAGGAGCAGAACCTCCTCACACATTAAACCACCCAGGAGCAGAACCTCCTCACACATTAAACCAAACAGGAGCAGAACCTCCTCACACATTCAGCCACCCAGGAGCAGAACCTCCTCACACATTAAACCAAACAGGAGCAGAACCTCCTCACACATTAAACCACCCAGGAGCAGAACCTCCTCACACATTAAACCACCCAGGAGCAGAACCTCCTCACACATTAAGCCACCCAGGAGCAGAACCTCCTCACACATTAAACCAAACAGGAGCAGAACCTCCTCACACATTAAGCCACCCAGGAGCAGAACCTCCTCACACATTAAACCACCCAGGAGCAGAACCTCCTCACACATTAAACCAAACAGGAGCAGAACCTCCTCACACATTAAGCCACCCAGGAGCAGAACCTCCTCACACATTAAACCACCCAGGAGCAGAACCTCCTCACACATTAAACCAAACAGGAGCAGAACCTCCTCACACATTAAACCACCCAGGAGCAGAACCTCCTCACACATTAAACCAACCAGGAGCAGAACCTCCTCACACATTAAACCACCCAGGAGCAGAACCTCCTCACACATTAAACCAAACAGGAGCAGAACCTCCTCACACATTAAGCCACCCAGGAGCAGAACCTCCTCACACATTAAACCAAACAGGAGCAGAACCTCCTCACACATTAAACCACCCAGGAGCAGAACCTCCTCACACATTAAGCCACCCAGGGGCAGAACCTCCTCACACATTAAACCACCCAGGGGCAGAACCTCCTCACACATTAAACCACCCAGGAGCAGAACCTCCTCACACATTAAACCACCCAGGAGCAGAACCTCCTCACACATTAAACCACCCAGGGGCAGAACCTCCTCACACATTAAACCAACCAGGAGCAGAACCTCCTCACACATTAAACCACCCAGGGGCAGAACCTCCTCACACATTAAACCACCCAGGGGCAGAACCTCCTCACACATTAAACCACCCAGGAGCAGAACCTCCTCACACATTAAACCAACCAGGAGCAGAACCTCCTCACACATTAAGCCACCCAGGGACAGAACCTCCTCACACATTAAACCACCCAGGGACAGAACCTCCTCACACATTAAGCCACCCAGGAGCAGAACCTCCTCACACATTAAACCACCCAGGAGCAGAACCTCCTCACACATTAAGCCACCCAGGGGCAGAACCTCCTCACACATTAAACCACCCAGGGGCAGAACCTCCTCACACATTAAACCTCCTCACACATTCAGCCACCCAGGAGCAGAACCTCCTCACACATTCAACCACCCAGGAGCAGAACCTCCTCACACATTCAGCCACCCAGGAGCAGAACCTCCTCACACATTAAACCACCCAGGGGCAGAACCTCCTCACACATTAAACCACCCAGGAGCAGAACCTCCTCACACATTAAACCAAACAGGAGCAGAACCTCCTCACACATTAAGCCACCCAGGGGCAGAACCTCCTCACACATTAAACCACCCAGGGGCAGAACCTCCTCACACATTAAGCCACCCAGGAGCAGAACCTCCTCACACATTAAGCCACCCAGGGGCAGAACCTCCTCCCACCCAGGAGCAGAACCTCACACATTAAACCAAACAGGAGCAGAACCTCCTCACACATTAAACCACCCAGGGGCAGAACCTCCTCACACATTAAGCCACCCAGGGACAGAACCTCCTCACACATTAAACCACCCAGGAGCAGAACCTCCTCACACATTAAGCCACCCAGGGGCAGAACCTCCTCACACATTAAACCACCCAGGGGCAGAACAGAAACCTCCTCACACATTAAGCCACCCAGGGGCAGAACCTCCTCACACATTAAACCACCCAGGAGCAGAACCTCCTCACACATTAAACCACCCAGGAGCAGAACCTCCTCACACATTAAGCCACCCAGGGGCAGAACCTCCTCACACATTAAACCACCCAGGGGCAGAACCTCCTCACACATTAAACCACCCAGGGGCAGAACCTCCTCACACATTAAGCCACCCAGGAGCAGAACCTCCTCACACATTAAGCCACCCAGGAGCAGAACCTCCTCACACATTAAACCACCCAGGAGCAGAACCTCCTCACACATTAAACCACCCAGGGGCAGAACCTCCTCACACATTCAACCACCCAGGAGCAGAACCTCCTCACACATTAAACCACCCAGGAGCAGAACCTCCTCACACATTAAGCCACCCAGGAGCAGAACCTCCTCACACATTAAACCACCCAGGGGCAGAACCTCCTCACACATTAAACCACCCAGGGGCAGAACCTCCTCACACATTAAACCACCCAGGAGCAGAACCTCCTCACACATTAAACCACCCAGGGGCAGAACCTCCTCACACATTAAGCCACCCAGGGACAGAACCTCCTCACACATTAAGCCACCCAGGAGCAGAACCTCCTCACACATTAAACCACCCAGGGGCAGAACCTCCTCACACATTAAACCACCCAGGAGCAGAACCTCCTCACACATTAAGCCACCCAGGGGCAGAACCTCCT